>CM061532.1:141995355-142078535 GCA_030545055.2 Neoaliturus tenellus | reverse complement strand
TGAAGGTTCTTGATCAATTTCTGTTACTTCCATCGCTTCTTCTACAGGTATTATGTCGATTGTTCCTACTTCATCTTCTTCTTGGACTAATGTAATATTTCGTTGTCTCACAATTTCAATTAATTGTATAAAAGAAGTATCTCTAGGAGACATTCTTAACCATACATGTAGCTCCAACAAATTCTGACTTACTAATGACAAAACTCACAATTTATAAGACTTGCTTGAATAATAAAGTGGGGGGACTACTTTAGTCCAATTCGGATTCGGATTCAGAAGACAATAAAGGTGATATGGGTGAATCCAATGAATCTAATATAAATGTATCAATAGCTTCCTTTACTATGTCTTCGTCACTATCGTTTATCAGTTCTTCAAAGAGTTCTTGTTCAAACTGTACCATTTCTTCTTCTTCCATTGTGGAATCATTATCAGTTTCGTTATAATTTTCCTCTATATTGTCTTCTTCCATTTCATTTGTACTAATATAAACATTTTTAACTTCAAAATAATTAACAAACGGAGTATCTTTAGACAGCATATTTGTTCACCATTTCTTTTAAACAGACTAAAAACATGGAGGTTCATAGTCCGCCTTTTATAAGTTTTAAAAATGGGGAGGGGGAAGGAAAAAGGATTGGGAAGGGATAAAGTGGGGGTGAGGGAAGGGTAATGTGGTTATTAGACCACTTGTGCGACAAAGTAGCCACCAATGCTAACTTCGAGCTCATAACACTTCATAATATCATCCTGCCAAGTTAACATACGTTCTCTAGTATTTGGTGTTACACAGAAGAACCTACTGTCATTATACACAATAGCTGAACCAATTATAACATTGAATCCTAAATTTAGCCATTTGTGTGCTTCCGTAATAAATCTTTCTATTGTATCAAAAGGAAATTGTTCATCGATGTAGATTGGTCTCATTTGTTCATCAAGTTCAATTACATTTTCACCGTCATCTTCACTGTCACTGCTACTATCATTTTCATTGTCACTGCTACTATCATAATAATCTATCACATCTTCTTCAGGTTGTTGGAAAACATCAGCAATTTCGGAAGGATTGAAGTTTTCACTATGGTGAGGAAGCATTTTAAAGCAAATAATAACGGCAGAGACGAAACAACAAGTGTGGCGCGTGAAAGCAGAATGAAGGAGTGAACAACGCTCGCTTTGCTTTTATAACGATATGCTAATGGGAGATATGCGATATGCTATAACGCATTGTGTTTCTCCCCCATTATTTTTAGCAAAATTTGGAAAATCTATGTGAATTTACTTTGTACGCCCCCACCTTGTAATACCATCCATTTTATGCTTGAGGAGATAGTCTTTAGAGTCTAACTCATAAACAGATTTTTCTTTACGCAAGGATTCAATAACTTTAATATTATATTTTTTGCCGTTACAATTTGCTAAAATGTGTTCGTTGTCAATAACACTTTCAAAAAAATATTGACAACTTCTCTTAATCCTATTTCCTTTCACAGCAATAATTTCGGATTGGTATTCAACAGTGGGGGTTTCTGTCAGTTGTGGTTCGGAAAAATGTTTCACGACATGTACACGGCAGAAATGTTCGTTCTTAACACATTTCCTCCCGCAAGCTGATCCTTTCTTAATTCCCCTAGTGAGCACTTCAGGGCAAGTAGTGGGACGGCTAAATGCCCTACGACGCTCTTCTTTTAATAATTGAAAGCGCTCTGAAGGAGCAGGTTTAGGAGCAGGTTTAGGAGCAGGTTTAAAGGATTTATTTTTTATATAGGCGTGGTATTTATGCATAATAAGTGGTGGAGTAGGAGGTATTGGTGACAGTGGAGTGATAGGTATACTTAGTTCATGAACAAAAGCTTCAAATGAAGTGGTATCAGAACGAGGAACTGTTTGTGGTGGCGGCATGTTGTTTGATGGCGGCGGTGATTGTTGTTGAGATGGTGTGGAGTCGTTTGAAGATAGAGGCGGTGAAAATATGCTGCCAAGTATAGTAGTCATAATGAGTGGAAGATGAGCCCCAGAAGTTGAAGGTTTGAGTCTTGTTGCTTCTTATACCAGTCGGGAGCATTTTTCAATCGAAGAGTTTTCTTGACTGGAGTCGAAGCCGTAGTAGAAGTAGAAGTTGAACTTGTAATAGAAGAGCAGGCTGTAGTGGAAATTGTAGTCGGCAGGAATGACATCGTGGTAGTTCTGACTTTGTTCTGACTTCTACACATCTGGCATACTTCTTATGATGGATACGCAATGTTTGAAATTAAAACTTTTGCGGACACAACATATATTACGAAATACTTACAAACCTTCGGTTTCAAAGACTAAAACTAATTTAACAAAAGTAAGGAAGAAATTGAGTTTTAACCCGTTATACTCTGCTAGAACTTCGCGGGTTCACGTTGATGATAGTGTTATTCAGAACATTTTGCGTTCAATGTTACGTTTCCACAACTTCGAACTTGTTACACCTATCGACTGTGTTCAACAGGTTTTTCTATTCCATCCCCACCATTCTTTATATAAGTGCGCTCACGACAATTCCTGTTTCATTCTTCTATACGCTCTTCGACCGACAACTACTCCGCTCTAAGTTACACTACACAAAGATGGATACAAACCAAGAACAAGTACAAGTTCACGAAATATCGTCTACTACCCACCCGAGAGAGAATCCTCCGAGAACTTCGCCTTCACCGAATCCACAGGACCCCGTCCAAGTTTCGGATGTATCTTCGACGGCGAGGAATGATCTTGAAGCTATTCTTCGGTCGCTCGTCGGTTTCGACTGACCTTTACGACGATCGATGTTAAACTGAACTCTTAGAAGTTCAGTCTTTTTTAAAACTTCCTCCGGATGACCTTGAAGCAATTATCCCCTCTCCTTTTTCAACTAACTTCTACTTTTGTTCGACTGTTGAGTTTCAGTTTTGAACTAACTTTTAATTTATGCGAAGTTTTAGTTGAACCCGGTTAATTTATGCGCACATTTAGTTCACTCCCAAATTGTTGAATTTCAGTTTTGAACTAACTTTTAATTTATGCGCAGATCTACTTCCAACGCTCACCCCACCTCCTCCCCCTCATTTAATATACGACCGGAAGCTATGTGCCCCGGCACGTGGCTTCCGGGGCAGCTGACCTGTGCCAGAAGTGACCAAATCTAACTACTAAGTTATAGTGTCTTTTTGATTTTTTCCAAAATTTTGTTTTCAATTACGGGTAGTCCTATATTTTACAAGGCTTTACGATTGATTAATTGGAACAACAGTTCATATTCTCATAGAGAATTCTTTGTACTTTCTAAATATGTCTTAAAAAGTGTTACTAAGTTTGTTAAAAGGTGTTTAATTCACGTATATGATGAATGTCAAGAAATTTGAGAAAAACATTATAAATAACTGTCACTGGAAAGTGGAGCTAGATTTAACTGCCTAAACTGAGTATTTTTGTTACATTTAAGAAGCATGATATACTCTTAAATTTTTTTACGATGACTACCTAACACCCTGAATTTTAGATTTTGCTTTATGTTTTATTAGAAAGCTTAGTCACACTTATAAAAAAAAAGCACTAGTGTAATATTTGTATTTTTCAAATGTTCAAAACATTTAAACAAAAATTCCAAATTTAGCTTGGATTAATTAAGCAACTGTTCTTATTTGAGTAATTTCTTTTATAGTATTCATTGTGACCCTGGATTGGAATATATTATAATGAAATAAAATTACCTTATCCAATCACTGGTTATCAAAAGACAACATGTTTCGTTCCTTAGAACTTCTTCAGGTCTATAGTATGTCTATAGTACTAATTTTATCACTATGACAACTTTTAGTTTTAGTGACTGGGACAACCTTTTATTGAATCATTTGATAAACCACAATGTAATAATACATTGGATAATGTGGTAGTTGCATACTATAGACCTGAAGAAGTTCTAAGGAACGAAAAATGTTGCCTTTTGATAACCAGTGATTGGATAAGGTAATTTTATTTCATTATAATTTCTTTTGTAACATATTAAGTTTCGTAAATATCCAACTAATAAATAAATCAAGAACTTCTCATTAAAACCACTGTGCTTTGTTATCACAAGTATTATGAGCATTTAATGTTTGTTGAGTATAATCTAGTTTTTTTATCCCTGTTTTTATTCTAATGTAAAATAAATAATTATATCCAATTGGAATTCAAAACATGAGATAAAAATTCTCTTCCGTTCATTTCACACCCACGGTACTAATAGATGAAGCGTTGGAATGTTGACCACGGGATTCGGACTTTCAAAATAGTTGGTAATAATTACCTAGTGGAAGGTTTTCATGTTTAATTGCTACATAAATAAATATTTTTAAACATAAAAAGACGCACGGTCACACACACACAAACACACACACACACACACACACACACACACACACACACACACACACACACACACTCACTCACACAAACACAAATATTGTATATAATAATAATAATTATTATTATATACATTATTATTATTTAATTAATTATACATATGAAATAAATTTCCTTTTTGTCTCAAGTTACAGTTGTGTATATATAAAGTTTTAAAGCCAGATAAAGTGTAATTTGTTAAACAGTATTATGCAATTTATGGATTCTGCTGTACATTTCCTTTTTTTATCTACACAATACGTAAATCAAAATAGTTTTTAATAAAATGTTTTTTTTCTTAAAATTTTTATCGTAGTTTATATATTGATTTAGAAAACGTGGTATCTGGGATTGAAGCATTTGCTCGATAAATACCACACAATTTTTTCATTTATAATCGAAATCTTGAAATCACATAGCCCCATCCTGGAATTCTTGGCACAATAAGGATTGTTTCTTTTAAAGACGAGCTCGTTCACTCCTCTCACTTGCCTTTCAGAATGGTTTAGTGTTTGCCTAAGCTGCTGAATTCTGGAATTATGCTGAACCATAGGTTGAAACTGTAATATTTTAGTTTTACTTCTTCAGTTAATTTTGCTAATTATTTAATACTCTTTCATAATAAATTGCATTCCAATAAATTACATAATATTTATTTTATTCCTTTACTTATTTGTATGTATCAAAAACATGTTTTTATTATAATAATCATCAATACAGAGTAGGATTAAAGAAAAATAAATTATTTTTATTGTAATATCATATATTAACACAGAAACTAGTTTACCAGAAACTAGACAGTACCATATTTCTACTACTGGAAACTTGGTTCGCTCTTTAATATTTGAGTCAGCTGTTTTCAGCATTTCATAATATTAATGTTAAAATATTTTGTATTTTCAAGTTGAGAATACAACAGGATTATATTAGTCGTAGAAAAGAGATCTGTGTACATATAATTTTTATCCCAGGTTTAATTTATTTATTTTGAACTAGGCATTACCTTCTGACATTCCTTGTCGCTGGTGGTTAAGTTGCGACGCGTTTCGTCACAACAGTGACATTTTCAAGCATCTTCTTCGCACTAGCGTTTCGTCATAAGTTAAAATCAAACATTTAAACACGACACAGACACATAATAAATGTGTCGTGTTTAAATGTTTGATTTTAACTTATGACGAAACGCTAGTGTGAAGAAGATGATTGAAAATGTCACTGTTGTGACGAAACGCGTCGCAACTTAACCACCAGCGACAAGGAATGTCAGAAGGTAATGCCTAGTTCAAATTAATTTCGACATTCCAGTAGTAGGAAATGAATTCAAAATAATTTATTTATATTGTTTGTGCACATCAATCCCCATTTAAAAGTAAAACAAAAATTTATACACAAATTTAATGGTCCGTAGTCCCTTCTCAAGTTTTAAATTTTCTTTCCCTATACCATCGTATTATTAAGAAAGTATTGTTTTCGTCAAAAATATTAAAATAAAGTTATTGATGGATATGTTTTGGTGCTCATGTAGTCCAAAAATGTGTTTTCAAATGGATATCTGTCAGTGTGTGTGTCTAATTGTTAACAGATATATTGATGGAAAATCTAAAATTCTATGTCCAGAGGTAAACGCAGTACCAATAACTGTGTTAGCAATACATAAATACCCTATTTTACTGTAAATTTTGTACGTTTCATAACATAAAATTGACGAACTATATATATATATATATATATATATATATATATATATATATATATTTAATGCCTTTCCACTTGAATCAGAACTAAATACCAACTTTCACTTATCAAGTAGGAGAGTAGTCTTATAAGAGTTGTTTAATCTAGTTATTAAATGCTTTAAGTTTCTTGTTGATAAACTTTGAATTTCTCTCTTCAGCCTACTGATTCATCACAAACTATAGTACGATTCTTTTAAACAACCCCTAATAAACATCAAATTTATAAGTACATGCCCGGAATACGGTTTGATATTATTATTAAGTAACGTTATAAAATAATTAATATCTATACATATTTAATAGGCCACATTGTTTGTACGAGGAACTCCTTTTATATTAATTTTTCTCCTAAAAACTCCTTTTATATTAATTTTTAACTCCTTTTCAATTAATTTTTAAACATTTTAGTGTCATTGGGTAGGGCTTGGAGTGATTGTTTTCCAAGGCACAATGCCAATCGAAACAGAAAGGCCCCACAAACTTTTAAATATAGTTACTTCCATTTTAATTGTTAACATTGGTATGGAAAGATTTTTAAGTTTAACAGCTCTAAAGACTATATCCAATATACAAGAGAGAACATTTGTACCAAAGAGATTGATCTCAAATTAAGGTCCCAGTCCCCTATTTGTTTTATTTTATTTTAACTATAAAAATAACTTTTAATTTTTAATCCAATGACAAATGGTAACTCGGTCTGGAATAAAACCTTTAAGAAGCTACTAACTTTTCTCAGAATCGAACCGGCAACCTTTCAAAGGCGAGCCTTATAACCACCACTCAACTACTCAGCCAGTTGTTCAAACTTAATAAGGTTCATTAAAAAAGTAACAGCTTATTGTTATGTCATCCATCTATTATTGGGAACCTCAATCAAGGCAATCAAAGGGTTTTATAACAGATAGTGTTTACTGAACGCAATTATAACTAGTTTAATTGTTACCTAGGGTGTCGGTCACGTTCTCTATAAAATTATCTAGTCGCATTCTCATTGTTATTACATTAGTTATATTAATAAGTTATTTTTACGGAAATATGACGACATGGTATTTTTTTTAACACTTATGTTTTTTACAAATATTTTATATCGCTTTGGGATTTGGAGGAGAGTGGTAGAGGCAAATACGCTTATTTAAGTGTTTTCATTAAAATTAAAATTTATCGATATTCATTACTCGAAGGAGGTTGGGCACATCTAACGCGTAACTCTTTAGTCTGTAATTTCTATTGACAAGTATTTAAATTTATTCACCTTCATAAGTCACTAGGGTCACATATTCAATTACATAAAAATAACCAAGATAATCTTTGCTGTAGTAAATGAAACGTAACACACCTGTTGCAATTTTAAAGTAATAGTTTGTTTTTTGTAAAATTATATAATTAAACATTAAAAGTATGAAGTTAAATATTTTATCAATATCAAACTTAATTGCTCGATTTCGATTAATGGGTACATTAGTAATACATTAATAAATTATAAATTGCAAACCAATTTAATATAATTTCCTGCAAGACACATTTTTATGATACCTATTTAACTATCAAAGCTCTATTCCACTGACAACTGAAAACATCATTGCAATGAATGTAAGAGTAAATCGTTAAACAATTAATGGAATCCATAGCTCTCTTTTCATAACTAATTTAAGTTGAGTAAAATCTATTCAAAACATAAACTGCTAACAGAAACAATAGAATGTCACAAAATGCGCAATAACTGGAAGCTCAGAATCCCAAACCCCGTTGGTATAGGATATGAATCCGTTGTTTGTATCGCTTTACAAAATTCGACTACTCTCTCTCTGAAACCCAAGAAGCTTCAGAAATAACTTTATTTCAATTTATATACTTTTGCACCACGTTTTATTCTCCAACCTGTTTGCTATTTCTGATTAAATATACATAGTAAAATTAATTAAGTATGTGAAAAATAGCTTCCACTGTTTTTGTTAGTACAAAAAATAAAGTCTATTTGATAACTCATTCCCCCTCTATAGTTTTATGTATCCTATGTCCTGCTAACATACGAGTAAATATTAACTCGTAAATATTAACTGGCTGGGTATCTGAGTGGTTATAGTGCTCGCATTAGAATCCAAACGTTGCCGGTTCGATCTTGAGAAAGGTATGTAGCTTTTTAAAGGATCGATTCCGGCTCAGTTTGTCTTTGGGCTATTAATTAATTATGCTTTCTAACAACTGGTCGATGTTAGATAGTAACAAGGCTGGGGTTAGGACCGTTCCCCGTCAAAATGTAAAAAAATACCACTGGCGTAGATAGACACAAAAAATATATATTTAGATCTGAATTATTACAAGGATACTTTTGGGGCTGGGTAATAACAATAACAAGCCATTCCAGATTTCTGTCTTAATATTTTATATTGATTTTTATAAGGTAAAGATATAAATTGATAATATATGAAGATCGGGTGAAGTTACGTAAATAATTTTAATGCTTGTAGATTTTTAACGAACTTAAGATTTTACGGTAGTAGGCCTACTAGTGGTAAGACCCAGGCCTGGGGCCATTTTACCTTTTCGTTACAATCAATATTATAGAGTTAAGATCGTATGATGGGACTGGAGGGTTGTTTCCCTTTTTTCAATTCGTCCAATAATGTCTCAGATTTTTTAATAAGACATTGATTACAAAAACCAATTTTAACACTCAGTTACGCAGTTTCGTCATCAATCCCCGAATGATGCAATAAAGCTGAAAGCTGAATTTTTATTTTGCCTAAAACAATTTTTAGATGACTGTTAATTTATTTTTAAACAACACTTTTATAAAACTTATAAATAGTAATTACAATTTTTAATTATAGTAGCTTTACTTTGGTCACTTAGTAGATTGGTGATCGTAATATAATAAATAAAATTTAAAAGGGTTTAATAATCACAGATATAAATATTTTTATTACTCGAGATAAATGCATGAATTGAGCACAATTTCTCTCAAATAGCCAAAACTATTATGAATGTGACATTAAGAATTAGCATTAAGAATGGCATTGAGATGTGGCATTAGAATTAATATATATTTTGCATAAATTAGTACATTATGAAACGAAGTATTTTAAACTCATACTTAAGATAATGCATGTCGTGTGAAAGGAGGAATTATAAGACGTCGGCTAAGATATGAGCTAAGTGGCTGGATAAGACCCAAGTTAACCAACTTTCCAGTGAGACCAAAACAAACATCTTCAACAACTTAGGATACTCACCTAATGCAGCAGCAGTGGATTGTCGTTAAAATATTGTCTGATAAATATTTTATACATAATAATAAACATAAAGCTGAATGTAATAAATAATTACATAGTTTCCTACTTTTATATTTAGCTAAAAAAGTAAAGTAATTAGTAAAAGGCAACAGTTCTGAATGGTAATACAATAGATTATTCGACTCGTTTATTAGAGAGTTTGTTGACAAGTGCATGACATGAAATAATGGTTAAAAATATTAATCTAATGTTTTATAGAGAAGAGGGAGTAATCATCTAATTGAACTATTATGAATTCTACCAAACAGATGTGTATAAAATTTTTACCGCTCCAGAGGTTGTTTTGGAGTAAAAACAGAATCTCATATGCAAGCACAGGCCGATATGTACATCAAATTAAAGATAGAAATTAGTAGAGAACAATGACGCACACCCGACCTTGAGAAAATGAACGAGCTTTGTCCTAGGACTGAGAAATCAGCTGGAATATCTTTAAGTCCTAGAACTGAAAAGTCAGCTATATATGTATCGTATGTCTCATTTAGCCAGCCCCCAAGTTTTAAGAATAAGATAATAAATTCTGTGGTGCAGATTACCTGAGTCATGTAAAAAACAAATCAATAAAATGAAAATTAGACCTCTCTTTATAGAGATAAATCCAGAGAACTAAGCCATTGCAGCCCAGCTTCACTTGAGCTATGCAGACCGGTCAGTCCTTCGGGGAAAGCACTCAGTGGGCACACAGCGACTATGTGCTCCAGTATGATACTCTGCTCCGCAGTCGCATGACTGGTCTTGTGTCATTCCCCATTTGTACTTCCAATAATTACATCTTCCCACTCCAGTACGGAAACAATTGAGTATAGTCCACTGCTCCCAAGGAAGATTCATACCACCTAACGCTACGGTCAGGTCAGCAGCTATCAAGAAGTGGTTCCGACCTTGAAAAGCGCCCCAAGAAGAAGTCCAGTTTGTATTGATGGTGAAGTTTGTTTTTATCAACTGGGAGGGTGTTCGTAGAGGTGGTTTTCGGGACATCAATCGGCCCGCATTCTGGGGTAGGTAATCATAGATGGGCAGCTGTAGAGCAGAAAAGATCTTAGTGTATTCCCTAATGAGTTCATCCCTTCGTCTTATTTCTGGTGGAGCGATATTACACAGCACCGGGAACCGGGGAACAGGTGTTGCCATGAGTGTACCACTAATGGCTTTCATGGCCCTTTTTAGCTGGACGTTGATCTCCTTAACATGCACACTATTTAATTTAACCACATGGGAGTGCAGTACACAGCAGTTAAATATACCAATGAGAGGAAGTAATCATCTAATTGATCTATTATATATTCTGCCAAACAGATGTGCATAAGCCTCTCCAGACAGGCTGTTGTTTGGGAGTAAAAACGAAATCTCATATGCAAACACTGGCCGATATGTCCATCAAATTAAAGGACATTAATTAGTAGATATTAGTAGAGAACAATGTGCAATAATGCGGAATGATGATAAAAAAACGTTATTCATCACTCGGAACAAAAGTATCTTTTTGGTGCTAAATCGTTTTTAAAACCTCGGCTGCGCCTCATTTTTAAAACACTATTGAGAACAAAAAAGAGCCACTTTTGCTCCTATTGATGAAAACTACTTTTTTTTAACGAAAAATTTAGCATGGGTGACATAAATTATACTAAGTAAACATTACCTCACCAAATCTAAAATTTATTTTATATATATGATTAAATTAAAAAAAAATTAATATATTTATAAGTAACAAAATGACAAATCAAGGATCTATTTACAATTAATTGTTATTTTGAAAGCATACCTATTTATATTTTACTATGTATTTTTTTTGTAAGATCGTCCTTTTGTGTGTTACACAGCATAAAAAATTAGAAGACAAAAGTACAAAATGTAATGATTAAATTATATAGTTAACATAAACTGTAGTCATTAATCTACATATCCATTGCAGTATTGTATCCTTAAATATTGAATATGTTGTATAATTCCATTGATATTATTTAAAAGAAAGCAACTAACTTAAAAACTGAGCAGGCTGTAAGATTCAGATAGTAATCACAACCGGCTTCAAGTTCTGTCAGAGAGCAAGAGAGGGTAACGGAGCTCAAGAGATTAGTTAAACTCAAATGCTAAAGACGTTCTGTAAATACACAAGCACCAGTCGGAACAGTTATCTCTCTTGTTATTTTTAAAATTGAATTAATCTTGTTCACTGGTTTTATTGAATCCAATGTTTTTATTTTTCAAACAGAAATAATGTCTACTTTTATCAAATAACTTTAGAAACTGTTAATATAGTTTTTTTTTCTGGCCAATCCATATTATTTATATTTTCATTTTGTATACTATTGTAAAACATGTTGTCACAGTCTATTTTTGTATTCCGTTTAAGTAATCACTCCAAAAAGTTTAGTTTTACAACCTTTAATGGGTACTGTTGGATATTTTTTAAAAAGAGAAGCACTTTTTCCACTTCAGTTGGGTAAAGTATAATTTAAAAAAAATAAAGACAATCAATTGTAAAAGGAATTGCATAACTTTGATGACTTAAAAATGTTTTTTTTATGCATTGATGTGATTTTAGTAGTAAAGTGTTTATTACCGTTTCCAAAAAAAAAAAAAAAAATAAATAAATAAATAAATAAACTTTATAACATTTATGTACCCATCACCGGAAGATGTGAAACTCTACAGTAGATACCCAAGCACATTTCATCAACATCTGGATTCATAACCTCCTGAGGCGTGGCAACCCAACTGGAGGAAAAGTTTAGCAGTGTTTACTTTGAAGTGCTTCATTATGATGGTGCTTTCCGAGCTTTATATGTAAAATTACATTTTATTTTACCATGCTGTTTAGTTTAATTATATACATTTAAACTTGGAAACTTGGATAAACTTCTTGAAATACCGGCGCACTTTATTTTGGAACAGTTTTGCTTGATCAGATTACCTTGAAATTTATCACACATATTTTCGTGGTTCATGAATCAAGTTTTTTGTACAATGCCCATAAAGGTTAACCATATTGCATATGATTTCAACTTACCAATGTGAGAAAGTAAGTAGCACATTGGAAAGCTGCGTATCATGAATCATTGAGTTAAGAGTTTGTGATAAAGTAATATTTAACTTTGCCATTTCAAAGGTACGTAATTATAAAACCTGGGACACTGAAATAAAAATCATGATTACAGAGCGATTTATGAGATTAAACTACTGAAAAACTCGTCTATTTTCGAAAAAAAGTTGAAAATTCATTGTTGTTCATTAATCAAACAGTCAATAATAAATGTAAAATTTAAGATTCTATAAAACATTACATAGTAACATTTTTTTTTTTTAATGACATAAAGATAAATCATTTTCGACCAATATAACGTAGCGGACGTTTGAAGTTTAGCCGATGGGGTTATAATTTAATTAGTCTGTGGGAATAAAAATTCGAGGTGGCCTTTACTGCAGACACTTAAGTGGAAAAGTATATATTATATTTAATATTGAAATAGGTTTTTTTCTACAAAATGTTTTCGTTCCTCTCACTCGCTCCCGGAAAGAGCTCGTTTGCTTAGCTTAATCAGCTCTGTAAGGTTGTTTGATATGCTTACTCACATTTCAGTATAGAGTTCTATAATTTATTACACCTAGTATATTTGCTGTATTCTGTCGTATTGCTTGGTTTTGGATTTATTAATCTTATACTTTAAATTAACAATAAATGTAAACAAAACCATTATAACTTTTGAATTTATGTGTGGTTAAAAGGTAAGTAGTATAAAAAAACTGTTTTAAAGTTTATTATTACAGGTAATAAAACTTTGTAATATCAAGTTGTGTTTATATTAATAGGTGTTGTGCGTTAGGTATGGATGACTGGTACACTTAGTTTATAGATAATTTAAAAGATTTTTGTTCTGTTAAAAAACCATACAAATAATACTTAATAAAAAAGTAAATCAGGGCTTAATGATGAGCTTTATTAAGTGGCAGTACAACACCGGAAATGACTGTAATAATGGCTGATATGAATCATTAAGCCTATAACAAAATACACCCCGTTGCAGCAGACCTGCGTACTCAGCGAATTTCCAAATTAGTAATATTAATTTTGACCAGATAAATCTGTAAACAAAATTTAATCACGTGCTCATAAATAGGGAAATAAATGTCTATTCTCCTGGTAATATAGGGAAAGAGTACGCAGGAATGCTGCCATGGGGAACACTAAAAGTACGTTTTTACCATAAAAAAATCTATCTCGACCATATGAAGCCATAAACTTAGTTTCATCTATATCTGTCCATAAATAAACAAGGTTGCCCATTTTCCATTTGATTAATATGGGAAAAGAGTATGCAGGTTTGCTGCCATGACCAGCACAAAAACCAAGATTTTTTACCATAAATAAATTAAGCTCAACCAAATGAAGCTATATACCAAGTTTCACCAAAAAATATTGGTTAATAAGTGAAATATTAACAAATCCTTATTCTCCATAAGATTAACATTGGAGCCCCAAAATACAACGTACTGTCTTTAGACTTTTAATATCTCGTTAACCAATGGAGATAGAGCAAAGCTTCAAAATACTAAATTGTGTGTTTTTTTGAGCTAAATCCAATGGTGAAAATAAAAATAAAATTTTTAAAAAAATTATATATGAAAAAAGCAAAAAACCCATTTTTGGGGTAAAAAAACCCCAAAACTACCCATTCCGGTAGGTCGATATGTCTGGTTTACGACCTCATCCGAATAAACGTAGGATTACTCATCTCTACCAAATTTGGTGTTGATCGGAGCGTTTTTACGAGAGTTATCGTGTCTAGGGACACATACATACATATATACATACATACATATATATATATATATACATATATATATATATATATATATATATATATATATATATATATATATATATATATATAAATTTTAATGACTATTATTTTTGGTCTCTGGGCACTTCAAAACGAAAAAGTAACATGGTCCCGGGCTTAGGTCTTACCATGAGACCTACGGTAATAGCTTATTCCTTATAGGAAATTCGCTAAAACGAGCTGACTTTACAAACATCATCTGAATCGATGAGTAAAATGTAAAAAAAAAATTGTTAGGGAATTATTTTTTCATGAAGTACTAAACAGCTTATTTTGATAAAAAATGCGTTTTTCGTAAACCAAATGTAAAAAAATACGATATAATTATTCAGCTATTATTACATAAACAGTTGAATATGGTATGAAAACAGTATGAAAGCAAATGTTGATATTTTAAACTTCGAGCTAAATATATATATATCAAATATAACAAGTGTGATAATCATAAACGAAGAAAATTATTTTCTTTCAGAAAACTTATAAACATAAGTTTAGAAATGTTTTTACTATAAATTAGAAATTTACATGAAAAGCAGAGCGAACGAAAAAAAATACTATTCATTAGTTTATTTAGCTCACAATCCCGCTCCACTTTGATAATTATAACTAATAACTTCTTCATAAATCGTTCTTCTCGTGACACTTATGGTTTACAGTATCCAAAAGGACATCATAACAGATGAACACACTGTATATATTTGTTAGTTTATGGCAAAACATACACTTGATTTTTTAAATATTTAAATACGGATAAAGCTACAAAGTCAAAGACAGCTTAAAAATGCTATTTAGTATGTTGATTAAATTTAATATTATTCAATAAAAATTTTTATATTATTCTTTTATAATTATTGTACTGTCTAAGTTCGTACTGTAGTTAAAGCTATTCACTAATTCTTGCAACCAATGATATTTGATTTTAAATTGTTGTAATGTAAAATACCCCCCGTCGCAGCAGACCTGCGTACTCAGCGAATTTCCAAATTAGTAATATGAATTTTGACCACATAAACCTGTAAACCAAATATTATCACATGCTCATAAATAGGGAAATAAATGTCTAGTCTCCTTATGATAAATAGAAAAGAGTATGCAGGTATGCTGCAATGGGGAACACTAAAAGTAAGTTTGTAGCACAAAAACAATTTTTTTCGACCATATAAAGCCTTATAGGCCTACTAAGTTTCAATAATATCGGTCCATTGCTAAAGGAGTTTACCTATTCTCCATATGAATAACATGTAAAAAGAGTATGCAGGTTTGCTGCCATGATAAGCACAAAAACCAAGAATTTTGTACCATAAATTGATGAATCTCAAACAAATGAAGCTGAATACCAAGTTTCATCCAAAAACATTGTTTAATGAGTAAAATATTAACACACCCTTATTCTCTATAAGATTAACATTGGAGCCTCAAAATACAACGTACTGTCTTTAGATTTTTTAATATCTCGGTAACCAATGGAGATAGAACAAAGTTTTAATACACTAAATTGTGGGTTTTTTTGAGCTAAATCCAATGGTCAAAATAAAAATTTAAGTTTCTTTAAATTTACATATGAAAAATGCAAAAGAACCCATTTTTGGGGTACAAAACCCCTCAAAACTACCCATTCCGGTAGGTCGATATGTCTGGTTTACGAACTCATCCGAATAAACGTAGGATTACTCATGTCTACAAAATTTTGTGTCGATCGGATCATTTTTACGAGAGTTATCGTGTCTAGGGACACATACATACATATATACATATATATGTATATATATACATATATATACATATATATGTACACATATATATATATATATATATATATATATAAATTTTAATGACTATTATTTTTGGTCTCTGGGCACCTAAAAACGAAAAAGTAACATGGTCCCGGGCTTAGGTCTTACCAAATGGTACCTATGGTAATAGCTTATTCCCTATGGGAAATTCGCTAAAAATAAAATAAATCAAGATAAATTATTACTGAAGTTAATAATTGAATAAAACAATTAATAAGTTAATTTTATTATTTAGCAGACAGTAGTGTTGAGGAAATGAGGATACGGCGAGTGGTCACTGGTCAGCGGTCCAAAACTGCAGTTATCGGTGAACAGAGGGAAAGAGGAATTTTTATCTCGCTTTTCGCATTCCAGTTTAGAACCATTATCCTGTCTGGTGAACTTTCATAACCATATTAAACTAAAAACATATTCGAATTGAATTTACGAGTATAAAATATTTTTAAAATACAGTTTTGAAATTGAATTCAGTGAGTCAGTTACTGTAAGTGTTCCAAGTAATTTCTATGAATTCCAATTTTGAAAACGTAAAAGATTATTAACTAGAAACATCTATGATCTTCGAACTAAAAGTAAATGTAATGATTATAAAATGAATATGAAACACTACATTTAAAATTTATTTTATTTTGTATAACGATTTTTAATCAACTATATACGGCGATGTCGTGGGTTCAAATCCGGGTTCTACCAGTGACTTTTATTAGTACCTTTCACCTTGTACTGTAGCGGCTCACCCCCTTACTTTGTCTAATACGATCCTTGCACAGATCAATGTGGACGGGGCAAAGTAAGGCAAAAAGAGCCTCTTTATAAAAAAATCCGAAACCGTAAACACACCCAATGTGGCGTAGCCTAATCGTTGTTCTCACACTTAATATCACATTATAGGTTAGTCACATAAAGGGACTAAAACATGAATCGTATTGGATCAATCAGCTGATCGTATGCCGATCTCTCATTTGTCTAAGACCTGCATTTTAATATTACTCCTGTATCTTTAAGAACCCATTATACAACGGGATAAAATTAGAATACCAGTGTCAAAACTTATAATTATTTCTCTTTGCTCGGAATATATTCATATTCCTTGAATATATATTCATTATGCAATAGATGTTATCTAAATCATATGAATTATTTGTTTATGTTATTGCTCTTGTTTACCTTATAGTTGAATAAAATTCTATAAATCTGAGTCTGACCCATCGAAAATTTATTTAACCTCTTTAATAATGTACCTATTTATAATGTTACTTACATTATTATTATTTGTGCTCATTGCTAAAATACAAATTTGGCCATAGATAAAATACAAATTTAAACACGATATGTGAACCTGGTTTAACTGTTTCTTCTAACCATTAATTCATAACTGAATATTCTGTTAATTAATAAAGTTCATTCTGTTTATTTCTAACTACTACACAAAACCTTTTTAGCATATATAAATTTCAGAAAAAATCTTAAACCGAATCATTAAAAATGTCATTCTTACTTAATTTAAACATTGTATAAGATCAGTGATAAAAAAACACAGAAGGAAAGAAATATTGGAATAAGAAATAAGTACTTATGCGTTTCATGGATAAACGCATAATAGTGCTGACTAAATCTGAAATTCAATCCATGTTTTGTGGAATTTACAAGTCACGTGTAACTTTTAAAATCACTTTTACATATATTATTAAAGAAGCCTGTGAAGTATTTTCTTATGGGTCATTTAACATTTATTAGTTACATTTGGTTTAGGACATTGAATTCGTTCATTTAATCACTTAGAAAAATCAAAGTCATATTATTGTGCTAAGTGCTATTCTTAAACTCGGTACTCCCCATGAGTAAAATTCGAAATGATTCCTTAAAGAAAACCCCTTCAGACAAGCACTGTACATTCAGGCCTGGGTACTAGCAGGGAATAGCTTCTTTAGGGTCTTATAGTTGATCTCTACTGGCCCATGCTCTTCCTTGTTCTTCAGAGAGAGAAATTCGTTTTACAACTCCTCACTGTTGACGGGAAGAATGCTCTTAATTTGTCGGAAATTAACGTATGGTCCCACTGGACGTAATGGACACATAGTGGTAGCGATGCCATTGATGCGCCCTTCGTCGGTGACACCGAACGAAAGCCTTCTCTGAAGCTCCCAGCCCCTTTACCCCAAATCCCATCCTGGACTGGTGCTTGAGCTTTTAAAGTGTGGTCGACCATCTCCCTCTCTTGCTTCAAGGCAGTTCGCTTAGTTTTCTGGCATGCGGATATCCTGATAAGAATATCATTGATAACTGGAAGTGTCTTTAAATGGTCCCATTGATATTTGAGGTGCGGCTACACATAGCAGGAAAGGACACGGAAAGGACACGGACAGGACATTCGCCGTGTCGGATGGATCGCCAGACGAGCATTCATCTGCCACTGTCGTGTCCTGTCCGTATCCCGTCCTGGTATGTGTAGCCACCCCTTCCGACACTATCAGAAATTGATAATGGTAGCTCAGTGTAGTGAGTGTGGCGGCCGGCGGAATGAGCTGTGTCGGACGGCTGCGCGCAACCTTCCGACGTCTGACGGCTGCGCGCGCAGCCTTCCGACTCAGAAATGTCCTGTCCGTGTCCCGATATTTAAGCTGGACCAAGAAGCCCCTTTCCAACGTCTATGCCAGTGCAACTAGTTCTCCAACGATATCTTCCACTTGTTTATCATCATCTTCTTGCTGTTCTCTCAGTAACTGTAGCTCTAGAGGAATTCGTATGGAACGGTAATATGGTGGTTACCTATGGATAATGGGTATTCGGAAAGCTGATTGTGGACCTATGGTGGTATTGAACTTAGTGAGTAGCTATTGGCAACGGAGTTGATGGACTCCTGGGGTCGAGCGAGAACATGAATGGGGCTGACTGCTCATTTCTAGGTTGTAGGTGATTAACCAAAGGTGACTATGCAAATGGTTGAGGACTGAGGTTTAAGGCGTGAAATGAGATACCTGGGAAATTCGTGGCCTTTTGACTGAACCTAGGAAACGTATCTGAAGGACATAGGCCTACTGTGGGTTCTACCCAGAGACGGATCGCTGCCAAGCACAGACCAGAATAAGCCATTTTGATGAGATAATTATAATCTACGTATACTAAATTAATTGGAAGGTGAATATCTAATAATGAACTGTATCTAGAAATCTAAAACCCATCCTATGGCTGATGGCCCATGTCGTGAAACGACATGAGCGTTAAGGTTATGGCTCCAGACTACCCTCTACAGAACTAGTTGCAGCCTTAATTGACTGGCTACATAATAATTGTACTTGAGATCAATTAATTAATTATGATTCCCCCGCTCATCCCTAGCCTACGTAAACCCCCAACTAAACTAAAAACTTATCTGGCCATGGCGTTGCAGCGATGTGGTACCGGAAAACGAAGATGGCGAAAATGGGCGAGACCGACCGTGCGTAGGAATATCTTTCGCTCCGCGGGCCGATTCGAGAAGGTTCTGGAAACAGGCTGTCGGATTCGGGCCTGTGGCCAGTGCCTCGAAAATCGCTACTATATGGAGTGCTGGCGGCACGAGCCGTCACAGCCAAACTCCCTTCTCGGAAAGAATTTGCACCGCGACTTGTGGGGTGAAGGCAGGAATGGTGGAGGTGCGGGAGGTGTGATTCCCTAGAATCCTTGCTTTTGTTTTGATTTGAAAAAAAGGATGGGACGCGCCATCTCATCACCGGGCGGTGGATCACGGGGTCGAAGGGCGGCGGAGCCCTAGAACATGTTTGGGAGAGACCCTCGGGAACCCGCGTTCGGTGATGGGTGGTGATCCACGCTGGGATCCCTGTGGTGCCAACTCGTTCGAAGCGAAAAAGATGGAGACGAACTCCTTTGAATGTTGCGGAATTGGTCATTGACATTGCCCGGACTCCTCCCCCCCTTAAAAGAGGTTGGGACCGGGGTTGGAAGAGGCTTCCAGGATTGCCGATAATCTACAAAGGTGAGCGGATTGAAATGCCGGAAATCTGCAAAGGCGAGTGAATGGAAATGGCGATAATCTGCACGCACATCCTTGTCTTGGTTTTTTTTTTTTTTTTTTTTTTTTTTTTTTTTTCTCATGCTTGTACTTATGGACCTGTATTTCTTCCCATACTCGTTGCACTTTCTTGCCCGAGATAAGTGTTGATAAGTCAATGACAAGGTGCCCCATTGTAGGGGAGGCCGATGTTGATGTTGGATGCCGGTCCGGGCAGTGGAGGACTCAGGACCACACGCAGCAAGTGCAGGCAGGTAGATGGCAGAATGGATGATTGTGCAGATTACAAATTCGCGGTAAAGGTACGGTTCAATTAAAAACCCTGAAGGGGTGATCGAGTGCGGCAATCCTGACTCGGTGGGGTCAGGTGGTGACTGTGGAGTAGGAAAAAAAAATTCCAATGAGGAAATGTTCGGGAATGTCAATGCCATTTGAATCTGGGAATCGCAAGCAAGAGCCAACCGGGGCCGAAAACTGTCGAAATTCTGCGCGTAGCACCACGTTGAGTTGGGCGGGATCTCCAGTGTGGGTGGTTTTCGTTTGGTTCCATGAGACATTTGATGGTTTTGCGGTTTGAGGATAGGATGGGTTCTAGGATAACGAAAATTTCCTTGAAAGCGGAAACGCAAAAAGGCAAACACGAATGCCGAATACAAGCAAAACAAACGGACACAATTCACGGCGACGCGGTGTTTCCCCTTCGCCTAAACATACATTCTCCCAACTTCAACATTCTAAACACAAACTTTATTGTTCTGAAAATCCCATTGTTTGATAACAAAGCATTTTCCCAATAATTGATACCCTAAGTATATACCTTTATTTCTTTATTTACTTATTCCCTTTCTTACCACATAATACCTACTAAGACTAACTAAATCTACGAAGGTCTACCTAATTAAGCCCTACTGCTAGTGACTAGAATTTCCCTAAGTGACGGCCGTCGAGAGAACAGAAGAAAGGTGCAGATAGGAAAGTAAAGCAGAGTTGTGACTAGGTACCAGTTGGCATTCGATGGATTGTAGCCTGTACACAACTACAATCAATCGACAAGAACGGAAGTCATCCGAGGCCCCTCGCTCTGGGATTGAGAAAAAAAAATAAATAAAAAAAGGTTCAATCCAAGGGCGAAGATAATTTATAAACAAAAGAAATTAATTTAAATATTAAAACAGCCTCGGGGAAAAATCCGTCTATGCCGCTGGCAGAAGAGGAGAGGGGAAAACCCACTCCACAGCTGGGGTAAGGTGTAGGCATACCCATCGCAAAGGAAGGCGATGCCTTAGACTCACCGCCCTCAACTGGGAGGGGCTAGAAAGAGAAGAAGAAGAAGGAAGAAAAGCTTACAACTACTATCACTAGGTTCTGGCTGGCTTGGCAGACGATCGTCGGTCTGGGTAAGAAAAGTGTTGATGAATCTTACTTTTTACTTGGAAGGGTTGAAAAACCTCTTCAACTGAGAAACGTGGGCCTGTCGTATGAATTTTCCATTGGTGGGGTCGAGCAATCGGACAGTCACAGGCGAGACAAAGGTCTCTATTACACAAGGCTTGGACCAAAGGGGCAACAACTTTTGATTGACATTGTCAATTTTCTTGCTCAGGGGGTGCAATTTATACATTACCCAATCTCCGGGCTTGAAAGTGGCGGGGGTCCTATCCCTATTATATATCCTTTCCCTTTTGGCACGGGCCTTTCGAAGATTCTCGATGGCTTGTTCCCACTCCTCCTGAAGGGAGGGTGATGGGCCATTCTGGTCGACCAAGGTATCAAGATTCCAATGGAGTTCTAAAGGATGGTGAAGAGTTCTACCCAGGAAAAGGCGGGATGGTGAATTGAGGGTACTCTCGTGGGCTGCGGAATTGAGAGCTATTTAAAACCAGTGAAGGTGCTGATCCCAAAACTGTTAGTGCTTACTGTGGAAAATACGGATGGCCACCTTAATTTGTTTATTTACTCTCTCTGCATGGGAGGGGTTTGGGTAATATGGGCTAGTGAAAATGTGTTGAATGCCCAAATCCAGACACAGCTGTTGAATAATTCTAGAACGGAAGCCGGAAACGTTATCAGAAACTAAGTACTTTGGTGGACCGAAAATAGAAAAAAACATTATTCAATAGAAGATTGGCTGTTGTTTGGGCTTGAGTGTTTCTGGTGGGTATGAAAATACAAAACTTTGAAAAGGAGTCAACTATGGTGAGGATGTATTTGTTGCCCTTGGTAGAGCGGGGTAAAGGACCGATGTGGTCAATGAAAATTTTCTCCCAAGGTTTGGTGACCACTTCAGATGAGAGCTGCCCTAAGTTGGAGTTGGGAGCTTGCTTGCAGCGTTGGCACTTGACGCAAGCTTTTACTCTCTGGGTGATTTCCTGTCGAAGATCCTTGGCCCAGAAATAAGCCTCAACACGGGCTAGGGTTTTACGAATGCCAAGGTGAGCGGAAGTGGGTGACTCGTGATAATATTTGAATAATAGATCCATTAACTTAGCGGGCACGACAACCCTTGGTTTGGCCTGGTTGGGTTGTCGATACATGAGTACACCATCTTGGACAGAATAACCCTCGGGCTTACTGGTGGAACGGATAATTTTTGCTAGGGAGGGGTCCTCTACCTGATGTTGGCCTATGTCTTTGAACAATTCCGGCAAGCCCAGGAGCGCCATCATGGGAGAGGGATCGGGTTTGGGGGCCTCAGTAGGCTCGGAGCCCTCAAAAAGCCTAGAGAGACAGTCAGCCACCACGTTGTCTTTGCCCTTGATATGATGAATTTGGAACTTGAAGGAATTAATGAATGAAATCCACCTGGCTATTTTGCCTACCTGACGAGGGTGATTTAATAACCAGGTGAGGGCTGAACAATCTGTATGGAGATGAAATTCCCTGTGCTCCAAATACTGTTGATATTTTTGCAATGCGAAAACTATAGCTAAACACTCCAATTGCAAAGTGGAGTAGTTCAACTCATGTTTGTTGAGAGCACGGGATGCATAAGAAACTGGGAAAAGGTGACTGTCGTACTCCTGGTACAAAATTGCCCCTATTGCTGTCCCTGAGGCATCTGTATGCACGATGAAGGGCCTACTAAAATCGGGCATACGTAAAATGGGGGACGAGACCAATGCCTTCTTTAAGGTTTCAAAAGCCTTCCGCTGTTCCGGCCCAAAAACAAAGTCGACACCCTTTTTCTTGAGCATGTTCAGAGGCTGGGCTATCGCTGCATAGCCCTTGATGAATCGAGCATAGAAGGCTGTCATGCCCAAGAATCGAGAAAGCTGTTTGACATTCTTGGGCTCCGGGAAGTTATCAATGGGTTCGGTCCTATCTGGATGAATAGAAATGGAGCTGTTTGAAAATATGTGACCGAGGAACTGGATATGGTTTGAAGCTATAGTGATTTTCTCGGGGTTGACAGTGAGTCCAGCCTTGTGCAGTCTTTGAAGGACGGTCCTGACTTTGGCCAAATGGTCATCAAAGGAACCGTTGCTGTAGACGCACAAGTCATCAAAGAAATTATAGATGTACTGGAATTTTATATCTCCAAAAATCTTGTCTATGAGAGATGTTAAGACCATACTTCCGGAAGCTAGTCCAAAAGGGAGATAATTAAACTCATACTGAGCCCAAGGAACAACAAATGAGGTATAGTGCTTTGATTCTTCGGCAAGGGGAATCTGGTTGTAGGCCGAGTTAAGGTCAAGAAGAGTGAACCAGTGGGCTTGTCCCAGTTGCTGAAAGGCTGATTCGATGGTTGGCATGGGGGTGGCATCTAGTTCAAGGATGGAATTGAGACTTCTATAATCTACCACCATGCGAGTCTTGCCACCCTTCTTGGGGACCAGAAAAGCTGCAGAGGCGTACTGCGAATTTGATGGCCTAATAACTCCCTTCCGAAGAAGTTCCTCGATGTGCTGTCTCATTTGAAGAAGTTTTGGGGGGGCATACTGATATGGTTTATTTCTGACAATTTTGTTGGAATTGACTCGGATATGGTATTGCACCACATTGGTTCTGCCCAAGGCCTTAGTGATAGTCTCTGGAAATTCCCTGACCAAAGCCTCGACCTTGGATCGCTGCTCGGGACTAAGATTTTGGCCCATACTGACAGGGGCTGACTCACTGTCGGTGTCTGAAGGTATTAAGGCAAAAACCTTTGGGGTGACATACGGAAAGGTGAGGGTATGATCTGCCATATTGATGATGGCACGGGCCTTAGTGAGAAAATCAGAGCCTATAATAACTTCTACCGGTAAATTATCTGAAACTTGGAAGGAAAAGTTCCATGAAAGATGCCCTATCTTGAAATGGATGGTTGCCTGAGACTGAAAAGCAAAGATGTCGCCGGAAGCGGAAATGGCTTTTTCATTGGTTGGGCCCACAGACTTTACGCAAGTGGTGTCCTTGCAAAGCCTGTTGAACACATTCAGGGAAATCAAACAGAAAGACGCGCCTGTGTCGACTAGGGCCTGAAGCTCAATACCACCAAAATTTGTGATTATGTGACAAAGGTCCATCTTGGGCACGGATGGGGCCTTACTGGAGACAGGGTGTTGTTTGGTTTTTGATTGGGTCCACCTTAGGGGTTCCGCGGCGGCTTGACATTGCGGAGGAGTGCGACCGCCTAACATCGCCCTCCGTTCCCGTTTGTTGGGTTGCCTCGTTCGTCGCGGTCGGAATTGATGGGACCTGACTGACGTTGCGCGCGATCACGCTGCTGCCCGGAATTCTGCGGGACATATGAGCGGTACTGCCCCTCGCGAGTGTGCGACTGTTGCCCTCGGTAGGGTTGGTTGGAAAAGCGCGATTGCTGCCCGCGGTCGTGGCGTCCTTGATGAAAAGAATTGTTGTTTGGCCTGCCATAACCGCTGCGGTAGGCCTGACTGGTGTGACGATTCTGCGGATACGAACGTTCGTAGCCCCTGGAATTTTGTGAGGATGGTGCGGCAGGGGCCACAGCCGACTCTTGCGCCTGAGAGGTGGACTCAAGGTGCTCAACCACCTGCAGCCTAGGCGCGAGGGATAGCAGGTCCTGAATAGTGCGACAGGGGGGCATCATGGCGAGCCGCGCCCTAGGCACAGAGTGAAGTCCGTTGACCAGGACCTCCAAAAGCTCCGAGTCGGTAGCATTTGGGATTAACAACATTGCGTAGTCCTGGACCGAACCTACAAACTCTGGTAGGGGCTCGGAGGCTCCCTGACGCCTATAAATAAGACGCGTCACCATGGTATGTCGCAGCTGGGTCGGCACAAAAAAATCCATCAAGTCAGTAGTCAGGTCGGCCAAACTTTGCCTGTTGGCGATGGCACGGGACCAGAAATCACCGAGTTGCCCGGTGGTGCGAGGTAGCGCTTCAACGAGGAGCGTGTGCTCATCGATTAAGGCCAGGCGCTGAATTTTCAATATCTTGACCAAAAATTTCAGCAGCTGTTCGCCATCAGCACCAGAAACAACCGGCAGGGCCTTCAACAGGTTTGCCACGACCTTTCTGGAGTCAGAGGATGTGCTCTTTGAACTCACAGCACTCGCCAACTGTTGACCTAAGGTTGAGGCAGCGACTCGAATAGCCTCCAGCCACTGAGGAGCGAAAGGCTGGGCCATCGGCCATCGGCCCAGTGGTGGGTGGCGGCTGAGGTTGAGTGACGGAATGCGCGGGAGGCGCGTGGGTGGCGGTCTTGGTAACCAAAATCGATGAGGGTCGGTCGTTCGACTCGGACCCGACGGACTCTTGTTTCGTTTCGGGGTTGTCCTTCTGTTTCGCCTGAATGGGAATTTCCGAATCGGAGCCAGCAAAGTTCAAAAGCAAAGTGCGGTTAGTCAAAGCAAGCCGGTATATCGGTGCGGAAAGCCGAATCACCGATACCCGAGTACTGCTCGACTATCGACCGGATCGATGAATCGACCAGCCGACAACACAGACCTAACCTAGATAAGACATCCAGGGATAGGCCACACAATACCCTACATTAAATGTTCAGTAATTAAATAACCAAGTACATAGGAAAAGGTAATTAAAATAAATATTTAGCAAGCATACTTAAATATAATATAGCTTAAATACACAAGAAACACTTCTTACAAACTACACTGACTCTAACGCTCATACCAAAGACTTTGTAACTTTAAAATAAAGAAAATTGAAAATCAATTTAATTGAATTTACTTGGGATTCAGCCAGCAGCGTTCTGTGCCCGGGCACAGCGATCTGCCCCTTACCTGTCACTGATCCCAACAAAATGCAAAAGAAAATCTGAATTAAAACTTAAAAACATTAATTGGCAAAAAATATTTAATTTTCCTTTACTTCACTTTTTTAAAAAAATTCACTTCAACACTGCACAATTAACACTGAAAAAAGGCACTTTCTTCAAGCAGAGACAGCTGGCAGGCTGGAAATCTCGAACCGCAGGGGCTAGGCCTATTCTGTAACAAAGGCACAAAACAAAGGCAAAATCCTACACTGGCTGGCAAACCCTGGGTCCCTATTGCCTAACAGAACTAAAGGGAAAGAGCAGGGGATGATAAACTAACAAGAAAAAACTTGGAAAAGTTAAAAGCTAACCGAGGCTATAAGAGCGCTCGGAAAATAAAAATAAAGGCCAACATTTAAGCTAATTTCCAAAATTTCAAAAAAAAACTACTGCAACAGGGTAGTCCAGAACCTTAGCCTTTCTTAGAAAAAAATTTGAAAAGAATCGAAGCAAAAACTACTGCCCTAGCCTAAAAAAGGAAAAGTGAGGTTAGGCTAGCCTAGGCCTACCTCATGAAGCTGTAGTCTTAGCCTGTGCTTAGCTCAGAAGCTCTGCTACCATATGGAACGGTAATATGGTGGTTACCTATGGATAATGGGTATTCGGAAAGCTGATTGTGGACCTATGGTGGTATTGAATTTAGTGAGTAGCTATTGGCAACGGAGTTGATGGACTCCTGGGGTCGAGCGAGAACATGAATGGGGCTGACTGCTCATTTCTAGGTTGTAGGTGATTAACCAAAGGTGACTATGCAAATGGTTGAGGACTGAGGTTTAAGGCGTGAAATGAGATACCTGGGAAATTCGTGGCCTTTTGACTGAACCTAGGAAACGTATCTGAAGGACATAGGCCTACTGTGGGTTCTACCCAGAGACGGATCGCTGCCAAGCACAGACCAGAATAAGCCATTTTGATGAGATAATTATAATCTACGTATACTAAATTAATTGGAAGGTGAATATCTAATAATGAACTGTATCTAGAAATCTAAAACCCATCCTATGGCTGATGGCCCATGTGGTGAAACGACATGAGCGTTAAGGTTATGGCTCCAGACTACCCTCTACAGAACTAGTTGCAGCCTTAATTGACTGGCTACATAATAATTGTACTTGAGATAAATTAATTAATTATGATTCCCCCGCTCATCCCTAGCCTACGTAAACCCCCAACTAAACTAAAAACTTATCTGGCCATGGCGTTGCAGCGATGTGGTACCGGAAAACGAAGATGGCGAAAATGGGCGAGACCGACCGTGCGTAGGAATATCTTTCGCTCCGCGGGCCGATTCGAGAAGGTTCTGGAAACAGGCTGTCGGATTCGGGCCTGTGGCCAGTGCCTCGAAAATCTCTACTATATGGAGTGCTGGCGGCACGAGCCGTCACACGTAGTGGGATCTTTATTCTTAGGAGGTATGTTACATGTCTCCGGGGCACTTAGTTTTGGCACAGGTAGTTTAGTGCAGGGGTTTTGGGAGTAGCCAGTGCTACTTCTGACCACAGAAGTACGATTTTTTGAGTTGCATAGTTAAACTCGTATGATTTACAAAATTAAGAGGAAAATTGAAAATATCATGCCACATAGTTAAAACAACGTAGAATCCAGTTCCCCTCGTTAAAACATTCTAATTGTGAACCTTATTTCAATAAACTACAAGCTTTAATCCTATTCTAAATTTAAAAATAAAAATTTTACAACAACCCTTTGTCTGTTTCTAAGTACCTTAAAATAAAATAAGTGATTGGTCCAGAATATTAGGTTATTCTGTGCCTACCACTGTAGTCTCGTAATCTGAACATGAAGAAAATACGGTAAACCACGTTTTTTATTAAATTTGATAGAATGCCGTCGTATCCACGATGGATTGTTGTTTCACTAACAGTCAGGTAAGCGCCAGACAGGCTGTCATCATCATTCATCATGTGCTGTACGTCTCGTCGTCGTCGCCACGGTGTCGGTATATAAGGAACCCATTAGGCGGAAATAATCTGGCGACTTTTTCAACAACAAAATTGTAAGATTAATATATAAAATCGAACATTATTATGATTTGGCTAATATTACACTCAGACCGATAAGTATAGTTAGTTATAACTTTTGATAAGTTAAACTTTTGCGATGGATTACTTTTTTAGTTTTTATTACAAAACATTTGAATAGAAAACTGCCGGATTTCTGTTCTTGATGAGGAAAGTATAAAGCTCGACACTAATAAAGTTATAAAACTAGATAACTTGATTAAACAACTCCTTGGCTACAACTTGAAGGTGGTTTGAATAGCATTATAACTTTTTTCTGTTATTATTAAAGTTAATAATGTCATACTTTAATCTTTTTTATAATTTTCAAATTTATATTATAAATACAAAAATGTTTATTTAATCGGGCGAGGACTACATCCAATTAAATTGAAAGCCTAATGGTACATTTACCATCTGTCGCGGCGGCGGGACTCAGAAGGTAATGACTTTGCTAAATAATTTTGATTGTGATTATTACAAAGTGGGAAAATAATTTTAACTGAGTTTGAAGAACTTTTGAAGAATTGACTATATGAAGTCACACTAAGGACGACAGTAATAATGAAGAAAATCCTGCAAACATATGCATGACTCCCCCAAAAAATTATAAATTATGAATTCAATGAAGTGGTAACTGAGAACGAAGCTTTTCAACTGTTTATTAATATATAGGATTTTTATGCAAACTACCTAAGTGAATTACGACGGAGCAAGATTTTATGATCCCTCGGAACTCTTGACAAATGCGGCCCCTTGTGTTGCACAGGCCCCCCAGATGCTCCAAATTATGGTGCCTTAACTGTCAAAAACAAACATTTTAGGTTCAAAGTTAGAAACTGGGTTTATTATTTGCGTAGTTTTACGAAAGGTTGGTTGGGTAAGCTTGCCTTGGATTTTTTTGGTTGGTTGGTTTAGGTTAGCTTTTAATATTTAATATAGCTGTACATGGTTGGGTAAACGCAGTGGACATGCAGGAAAGACATTCTTTAGAACGTTCAATTACCTAGTAAGTGAAAAACATATATTAAAAAAATAAAAAAAAATAAAAAACAAGTATCTTTAAAATAAATGTTTAGCACTTAAACTTTATAATGCAAAGAAAACCCTTGACAAACAAGTAAATTTTAAAATGATACAAGGTCACTTATTTAATTTACACTTTCTTATATTACATCCCGGTATTGCTATCGTAAAAAAACTTGTAATTTGTAATTTTGTAAAAAAAACTTGTAAACTTGTAAAAATTACTTACTCAATTTTAATTAATTTAATCTAATATATCAATTTGAGAGAGGGTGAAAACTATCTAAACTCTACCGTAGTATTCAGCAAATATTAAATTTTCTTTTTTAAGTAAACCTTGGATTCAATAAATCTAGTGAATAAGATATATTAAATTAAATAATATCATTATAGGTAACTGTTCCAACTCCAACTGGTGCTTATGTATTAACTGGACGTGTTTAGCCTTTGAGGTTAACTTATCTCTTGAGCTCCGTTATCGCTGTCCGTTATGCTGTCTGATGGAACTTGAGCTGGTTGTGTTTACCAAGTGTATATAAATAAGAACCTGCTCAATAAGCAAGAAAGTTGTTTTCTTGCTTAGAAAGAATACCACCACAATATTAAAAAACAGTTATTACTTTAGAATATAGTTTGGAAATGGGTTTGTAAATTACTGACAACAGTTAATAAATATTATAGGACTTAGATAATTTGTGACTTGGATTATTACACTTAATTTTTCCAATCAGCTCACAGTTCATACGGAAATCATGCCGGTTAATGGTTAGAATATAAGTGCCAAATTAAAAAATAACTATAAATAAATTAAGGACATATTTATCAATCATCTATAGTTTTTGAATTTATATATTTCAAGTATTTTTCTTATCAATATAAATATTAGGTTCTTATTATCAGTTAGCCATTTCATATAAATTGAGGGGTGTCTTTTTGAGCTTTAAAGAATTGCAATAGCTCCTTAGAATCCATCCTTCTCGTTTTTTTTAATTCAATAATTTCCATGTTTTCTTTGATTCTTGTATATTTGTGATTTTTGTTTTATTTTTTTTTTAGGAGATGTTCTGAGAAGGTAGATTTTATCTATGTTTGCTTGTTGCTTTTAATTATTAATACTGTTTTAACAGTAGTCCTACTATGTGAATTTGTCATTTATAATATTTAATCATAGATAAAATACCTTAATGATTTATTTATTTTTATATTTTTCACACTATATCTATTTTTAACACTGACCTAAGATATATGAACATAATTTAACAGACGTGTGTTAAAGTTAATTTATTTTCCTTATAAAGTCAGTGCAAAATATTTGAATTTACAAAAAGTCATAGTTTTTCCACTTTTTATTTGTGTCCAATATGTATACTCACATAAACAACTATTAAATTTATTTGTTTGTTATCAAAGCTCATATACTATTCAAGTAATTTACTATTTATCTAATAAAAATGAACGATGAAGAAGGATATTATGACTGTTATAGTATTTGATTATATATTTATACATTTTCTTCTCTAAATTGTACAATTACAAGTAAGATTGATCAGCTTGACAAGTAAATATATATTTAATAGTTGTTATTGGGAGTTTTATTATTGAACACAAGTGTCAAAATACAACGTGTAAAAATTTACACTTTAGAAAGATTATATCTGCCTAAAAAATTAGGCATGGTTGTTGGTTAGAAAAAAAATAATTTATTCATTTTAATATCGTGGATAGCTTTTCCGAGTAGCAGCCTATCACGGCTGGGATGTTGCCAGCACTGACTCAGCGGACGACTGGCTCTGTTATGTTGGTACTTGTCTAACTTGACGTCGATTTATGTAACCTTTATATACATTTTAAATACCTCTTAGTAAATTGCCATGCGTCTGGTTTACATTTATTATTACAAACAAAAGGTTTTGAAAATCTAAAATGTATCGTAGATAAAAATTTGTTTAACGTCAACTTAGTTAAACGCTATAAAAAATATAAATATTTTCTGTTTGGTAAAAAAATAAAGCTTCATTGACAGGTCTGAAGAAAGATTGGCGTGATTTTTGTTTATTTAATAGCAAACTTACTTGTGTAGCTTTTCATTTGTCTGTCATATAAACAATATAGTATTAATTGAAATTATGGTTAAAAACAGTTCATAATTATTATGAGAATATATCTTATTGTACCTTACACATTAAATAAATAACAGGACTATGTTTTCAATAACCTTTTGCAATTTAAATCACAAAAGTAGGATACACTTACGTCAAGATGGATTAATTGAATATTTAAATTGCTCATGTTTTTCAATATCATGAATGTTAATAATTACACTTACTGGCCCATTTGATAGTTTTGACAATACAATCACTCTCTTTCACGTTCTGTTACGTTTATATTTTACGGTGTCAATAAAAGTCACAGTGAGTGACTATCTTATCATTGACATTATAACGTTGAAATTTATAACATTCTATTGTCTATGATTTATGGTATATACTCTACTAGTTTTATTATTCAAATATCATTTTTTTCAATAGTTTTCATCATAAACGTTTTGTATATAAGTTAAATAGTTTCAACTTAAAGTAAGCCTGTTGTCTTGTTTTAAAATTGACATGTTATTGTTTTTATGATTAACATGATCATTAAATTATTTAAAATATTGCTTATGAATTACAGTATTTAGTTATAGTTTAAATTCGTTTTAATGATTTCTTTGGTAGACCATAGCTTAAAATTATATTAATATCAGTTGAGTTTATGTTATTTATTTTATTTTTATTTTTGGATGTGTGTTAATTTTTTATGTTTCGACTGTAAACCTCCAGTGGGGGTTACAGATAAAGAATTGCTAATAAGATGATAGTAACTAAAGCACCGTATACAATTTTCATGCCAATTTATGTGATCAGCCAGCTGTTTTTATCTCTGAGTAATGTCTTTAAGTTCATTTTCGTATTATTTTTTTATATTTACTAGCAGGTTAAAGAAAAACTTAAGAATTTTATTGCATTAGTAATAATCACAGTTTTCTACCAAACTGCCTGGGAAGAGTCATGCCAATTCATCTTATTTCGGCCCCTTTTATCATGCAATTCTTCTCTAAAGTGCAATGACAAGAATTTCGTGAACACAAAAATAATGTCTCTTAGATAGTTCTCGAAATAGTTGGAGGAACGATAGGAGTATCGTGTTTATAATGTATTTAGGAAAGTATACTATGTAACTATGTGTATACGTATGAAAGTATCCATATAAGTATACAATACAAAGTATATTATTTAACTTAAGGAAAGTATAGCAAAATAAATTATATTACAAGTTCGGTTAATATATATATATATATATATATATATATATATATATATATATATATTATATATTATCCTATAGTTCAAGATAGGATTTAAGTGAAATGTCTTTTCCAATTGCTTGTGTGAATAGAATTTACCTTTTTGTAAATATTGAAAGTCTTTAAACGATTTATTTAGTTTTTTAACTTTTTATTTAAAATATTACAGTTTATAAATTTAAAATAAATGTTCGGATACATTTTATTTTATTTTATTCAATACAGTAACGTGGTATTATGAAATATATTGAAGCCAAGTAATTGCAAATTTGTTTTTATTAAAATGTATATGTAACATTTTAACTGGTTGATGCAATGTTTTTACTGTAGTATCGGTTCCAAATTTCAATATGTCTATGTCTTTTTAGTACACGTTTATGGGAATAGGGTGGGGTTACAAATAAATGAAAGTCGAAAGTTTCATTCTATAATTATAGTATTTATTGATCATATTTAAGTTGAAAGGAACTTGTAACTTTTTTTAACTTAAAACTCTTAAATTATAAAAAATTTATAAACATAAAAAGTTTTGTTAGTTTCTGCCTCAGAACTCTTTTGTCCTACGATGGCCGATAGTTTTTAAAAGCAATGTTTTCAATTAATTTGATCAATAAAATGCGATGATTAACTTCATACCCACAGTTTAAAGAATGATCTTTAAAACAGAGTACCTATTTTAAAAAGTTGCAGGTTATGTCCAGGACTTGCCTATAGCTTAGTATTGAATTAATAGCTCATCTGACTAAATATGTAACTAAACAAACAAACAACGCCTATCAGTTTCATCCTCCGCTTCAATGGGTTCATTATTGTAAAGTAAAAATTCATTGTTTCCCCATGTCAAAAAAACATAATTCCCTTCTTAAAAAATTACACAAGTTAAAATGATTTGAATTTTCTTACCATTTTTTTTATTGATCTCTGGTTTTTATCTTCGTTGTAATTTATTTGAAAATATGTCTTAAATATAACTGTTAAATCCACCCAAATAGTCCATAGTGAATAATTCATATTTAGCACCTTTTACTTACAATAAAAATTTTGCTGTAAGTGTAAAACTGTGCAATAAATTAAAAAGAGTGTATCCGTACTCGGTAAAAAATTTTTGAATGGATGACGAGATCTGTAGCCTTGGTACCTCAGTGGAAGCCCTAGACTCAAAATGAACTTCTTCGCAAGACTATTAATTTGATTGACAACGATCAAGTTATGTTATGTTAGGTTTCTTTTTCAAATTATGAAAATCATATCATTGGCTACATCTTTCCCGCTAAAAGTTTGTTTCTGAAGTTTGTCACTGCAGATGTCCCTGCCTTAAATATTTGGTTGTTGCTTTACGCCATGAGAAAAAAACTACTAGTGCATCGTACGTGTAGGGGTGGCCCGGAAAAATCTAGAATGGGATATACTCTCGGGGACAATGCCCCTACACCAGTTCCCTGAGTCCTCATTTCCGTTTGCCCAGCACCGAATAACTGATGTTCCAGGGGTCGCCCGTGGCAATGCGGAGTCCGACCTCCGCATCCATGCCGTACTCACTGAGAGGGGCCCGAAGGGGCTGGTCCCTGGCACCACTACGAATGCACAAAAACCCATCGGCAGTTCTAGCTCACATCAGCCTTCGCTAACTACGGGGACACTTCCAGGTGGAGCTGGTCGTGAAGAAGAAAGGAAGAAATACACCCGGACAGGATCGAAGCAAACAAGAGGTGAGCAAGATGAGCTCAGAAAAGAATAAAGATGGTGAGCTAAAACCTGAAAAGTAGGAAGAAAAACCTTAGCTCTGGAAGAACTGTGAGGAGGATCTCACAGCTTGGCTCAGGTACGCCGGGGTCGCCAAAGAACACCCGCACAGTGAAAAGCCCACTGCCCCTGAGGCAATTATGTTAACTTTGAACAGGAAAATTATTACAATGATTACATTCTCGAACGAAGGTTGATGTCCGAAGTCAACGCAAACCGAGGGTACAAGACTGGACGTTTAAGGGTCCGCTAACTTCAGGGATACAATTTGTTACATATTATAATGAATCTTTTGACAATTCATAAAAAATCTGGATTTTTAATTCAAAGGGTATTTTTAAATAATAAATATATCTACTCACCCAAAACAACCTGTTGCAATGGTGACAAACTCGATCGTTATGGAAATGACTCCTTCCATTTTCTACTACACAGTGAAATGTTGATTTTACTTGTTACTCTGTTAATCTAACATCAAACATTTACTTGTCTTGTGCTACATTTTTAATTTCAAAAGTGAACACGTCATACAAAGAATATTAAATTTTACTGTTGGATTTACTTGGAAAATACCATTCAATGTTATTTGATGTTTAAAAATTAGATTATAAAGGAAGTGAAAGAAAACTGTATACCTTCCTACATTCCAAGTGTATTAGTAACAAAAAGAATATATAATTTCTAAGAATTACTAGAAGTACTCGATTAATTAGAATGTGTGGTGAGAAGACTACAGTTTTTAATATTGTAACTCTAAAAATAAACATCAAAATTGTCAAATTGTTTTCCTACCACTGCATGGAAATAATTGCATTGCCACACCTGTAACCACCATGCAAAACAGTTTATTTCCGGTTTCCGTTTCTTTCCCGCTCTAGACCGGCAATGATTCTTTACCGCACGCTAGATCAAACAGCAATTTTACATCAGCTGTTATTACAAACCATGCTACAGCTGATATTCATTGTTGTCGTTTAGTAATTGCTTCTTTTTTAGTTTGAGGTTATGTTTGATAGTTAACATTATGTTCCAACAGAAACAAATAAAAAATAATCTAAATGACATTTTGTATACAATAAAACATGTAATATGTAACAATTATGTTGGTAGGAAATAGTTATTTGTGTAATAAGAGCGCAAATAGTCATTGCCGCTCTCGAATTTGGCCACATGTTTGGCCGCACGAAGCGTCAGCTGAGTCAATCTACAATTCTCGAGTGGCAATGACGTACTTTACGCTCTTATTACAAAAATATCTATTTCTTTCCATTGTTATCTTCCAGATTAAAAAATGTTGTAGCTATGATCTTAAAAAATATTTTCCTTTTCCTTATAAACTATTTAAATAATTTTATAAACTTTGAACGATTTTCGAATTATTTATCGAGTTTTAACTGAAGGTAAAATATTGATTAACTACAGTCACTTTTCATTCCATTATTTTTGCCAACTATACTCTGTTTTCCAGAGTTAATAGGCCAATAAAATAGAGACCTGTGGATAATTACCAGCAATAGTCATATATGTTTAAAACAGTTAAATAAGCTATACAGAACTCTATGCAGGATGCCTGTAAGTATCCTAAACTAGTATACACTGTGAAAAGTGGTTTATAACATTTGTCTTGCTTATTTTTAATGTTGGTCTTCGAATATGAAATGAATATACTTTCTAATAATTAACTTAGGCACTCCGTAACAATATTTTTATGTAAGTAAAAATCTGTATGACTGGACTAAACTCATGCTTTTACTGTTTATTATTAAGTTTATTAAGATTGAGTGAGAAACGATAATAAGTTAGAAACATGTGGATTGCAGTTTTTTTTTTTTTTTTTTTTTTTTTTTTTTTTACTTTATGGCTTGCATTCAAAACATAGTATTCGGTAATAAATTAACCTAATTAATAGACAGACTTTACAATGCATTTATAATATTACTCTGGTTAAATTATAAAATTTTCGATATGGTACAATAGTTTATCGTTAAGCCAAAGAAAAATTAAAAAGTATTTGAGGCGGTAAATATCTAACCGTGATACTTGGAGAGTCGCCAAGACTGACGCAGCGAACATTTGGCTCTTGTCTTGCAATGTCCATAAAGGCTAAAAACCTTTTTTAATATTTGAATTTTTACTTTGGAAAATTACTTTTATGGAAACTAAAGTAGTCAGTACAAGTAATAAAACGTTGATACAACTAAAAAAGTAATTAGTTTAAGTTCGACGTTTCATTAAAGGTTATGTGTTTACCTCAGAATGACGCCATCGCAACCGCACCCGCTGAAACAGTGACGCAGAAGCTTCCGTCACGCACTAGCCCTTCGAGTCGGCTAAAGGTCACGTGTGAAGTACAGCCTCATAAAATGGAAAAAAAAAACTTAATGAGTTCCAATTAGTCAACAGCTTAAAATACCGGGTGTTCATAAAGTCTTGCCCTGATAAAGAAATCGAATAGCATGAAAACAAATGATGGTAATAATGTTTTATTTACAGTTTTAACAAGTGACTTCTTAAGTTTTATTTACATATGTTCAAACTCAATAAAATTCTATGTGTCGCCTTGGGTTGCCTGTAAATATTCTAGGCGACTTTTTCTTTTTTTCCATATTTTGGTTAACATTTAATGAGTATCATACTGCACTGCATTTCTTATTCTCTCTCTTAGTGACTCTAAATCAAGAACTGGGGTAGAACACACTACGTCTTTGACAAACCCCCACATAAAAAAGTCCAGAGGAGTAAAGTCTGGTGACCGAGGAGGCAATTTAGTCGGGCGATCACGCCCAATCCACCAGGACTTCAGTGATGAACGGGCGTCAAGTTCGTTTCTTGTCACACACAATGCCCCTGTCACAAAAATATGGATACCACCTCTAGATACTTTTACTTTCTCCTCCTATACCATAGTATATGGAGAAAGTATTGTTTTCGTCAAAATTTTCGAATTTGAGTTGTTGGTGGATTTATCCATTTTGGTTCCCCCTGAGTCCAAAAAAGTGGTTTTCGGAGTGATGTCTGTGTGTGTGTGTGTGTGTGTGTGTGTGTGTGTGTGTGTGTGTGTGTGTGTGTGTGTCAGGATGTATACAGAGCTAGAGAATGCCCCAATTGTCCGATTTTGGTGAAATTTGGTATGAAGGTCCAAACTCACGATAATTCCAGGCGTTTTTTTCATTTTTTTGAATTTTTGAGTTTACCTCCAAAAACCCTCGAAAAACGTGAAAAATCCAAATTTGTCAAAACGGCTCTAACGATTTTGATTAAAATTTTGTGGTGTATTAAGATTAAAATGCTGAATAAAATGACACCACCCGCATTTCCTAGAAAATGCGCGTTCAAAAGTTATAGAGTAAAAAGTATTTAAAAAATGAATTTTTTGGATTTTCAAAAAAGCTGTTATTTTGAAATAAATTTTACTTATGACCATTAAATCAAGCTCAAAAAACTAAATACTCCAGTATTTTAAATTATTGCTCTATGTCAAATGGTTGCGGAGAAAATTCAATTTTTCGTTTACTGGTAAACGCAGTACGTTGTTAAAAGTCACAGACGCGCGTAGGGTCAGTCTCATGCTGCTCACCTGGTGGCTATCCGACTGAGCCATCAAGACATTAATGTTTTGAGGCTTTTAACACCTTTTTTATATTGTTGGGAGAAAGTATGTGTCAGTTAACTGATACCGTTTATTTACATCAGGTGCCGGTGTTCTAAATGTTCGCACAAAAAGTCTTTGGACAGTACCTTTAATGTGGGACTGGGTTTCATAGAACCAAAGGACACATTGTAACTTCTTGTGGAGGCTAACCATTTCTGATTTGCTTTTGTACAGAATTTAAAGAAAACTGAATTGTTAAACAGCTAAACAAAGGTGTTACCAACTCAATACTAAATAAAACTAGATTAAATTCTCTTCAAAAGAAGCAATGTAAGTTTCGTGTGGCTCTAATGGTTTCTGTACAGCAAAGCTATCAAATCAGGGCAAGACTTTATGAACACCCGGTATTATTGTTTTACAAATGCGTCGTTGCACCTGTGTATTAAACAATATTAATGTGATTTTTAAGTTACCGAAAAATATTAATTTCTGTTTTTATTATGATGTATTTACTGGTGTGATTTACTTATTTAATCTTCTCAATATTTTTTAATGCACTGACACTCAAATAATATAGCATTTTAAGCATCTGAGACAAACACAAAATATTTTTTTAAGCCTGTCTATAACGATTGCAGCCACACCGCAACAGCCACCGTCTTTAGAATGGAATTTTTATTGGAAGTCTGAAATTCTTGGTCGCAACAACAATTAAATTCCGGAATCAAAACATTTTTAAAATTTTTTTCATATAATAAAGTACTGTATTAAAAAATAATTTTATAAAATAGGACTTTTTCTTCAAAATATGATATGTAAAAAAATCACAATGCGACTAAACTACCTGGTTAAAAATTTATTAAAATTCGAATAATATTTAATGTAACGAAATGAATTGCGCTTGTTTTTTTACTTCCATATGAGATTGAAAGACGTCTTACATCATTAATTACTATGCACTTACATTCATTACGTTAAGTTCATCTAAAACTAATTGACGAATTGATGAGGTTATTTAGTTGAATAATGAGAATTTTATTCTATTATTCTCAACCCAAGAAGATCTATTAGAGAGTTTTTGCAGCATACGGTAAATTAATACGGTTAATGAATACGGTAAATGAAACGCTATTTTTAAGTTGGAAGATTTACGCATATTACGTCACACAGGATAGTTCGACTGTATGAATGATGTCTAATGGTTACTATTGATCACTTTTCAACAAGCTTTTGTACCTTTAAGCAGCAAAAGTACCTTAATCCGTCATTATTTAAATAGCGTTTAGCGTTTACCGTATTCATTTACTGTATGTGCAAAAACTCTCTATTATCTCATCTGTGTAAGCACTTTGAACAGTCGTATAAAATGGCATAGACTTCATAATTAGTAAAGTTGCATTACAAACATTAGTAATTATTATAATACGAGTAATTATCTGAGATTGCTCAAAACTACACATTTTACTAAGAGATTGTTATAACATAAAAACTTTTCCCAAACAAATATGATTGCATTTTTGAAATTTACAAGCTTTTATAAATCAGCAAAGTTAAATTTGCGTTTTACACATTTGACAACCACCAGTTGGACCGGAAAGTAAGTGTTGCAACTGCAGCATTAGCGACAAAGGTACATTAAACTTGGTGTCACACAGTGTCTGGAGTCACTTGGTTAAATATAGTAAAGTTCTGGTGCAGCGAGATTTGCCAAAACACGTCATATGGTGGGACTATTGTTTGTATACAATGAAAAGGAAAACTTTTTGTTATAGTAAAATTTCTTGAGTCTCGCTGTTGAATTTAAATTGATTCTAATTGTTGGCTTGGTACAAAATATATATTTGTTAAGTAGTAACAATTATAGGGATTGTTTTACTTTAAATATGTGGTTTCGCCTTTTCATAAATTATTGTTTTTGGAAGTTATATCTGGATATTCTATTTATACTATACTTTAGTGCATTGGACTGGACGTTTCACATGACTCAATATTTGTTGTATTTTATCTTTCGCAAAGTAAAAATTTATATACAGTATTAAACCAATCACCCGAAAAAGAGGAGTTAGTATGGGACTTTCCTAAATGTTTAGAGCTAAGCTAATTGGTATGAAAAACGAATTTTTAGTAACTTTCAAAGAGTCGTTATATTTTTTGTCTTTTCGTGGCTCTCATTTTATGTAATATGAATAATGCCAGTATCAAGGGATGCGTAGCTTATCAACGGAGCTTCTTTTAAATTATGTAAATATTTTTTTTATAATTAAAAGAGTTACTTTTCTTTCTCAGAGTAAAAATACAGCTACATATTAACAGTTGTATTGAATACATAAAGGAAGAATAAATTACCTACTCTCTACATCACCTATATTAAATTCTATGAAATGGGTTCACAGCGAAGATCAGATGCATCATAACAGTCGATGTAATGGGGTATTGCGGTTTATTAGAAGTAGTTATAGGGGATCCCTCGCATAGTCGGGATGTTTATAGCCTTGTGAATACAACTTAGACTTGTTTACTGTCTACAGTTAATCCATAACAACCAAGGTAAGGGCCTAATTTATTGTGGTAAAATTAGTCCATTTCAATACATACGGACAATTCAAGAGCTAAATTATTTTCTATAATCACACTAATGAATCAACTAATCATTTATGCCTTTGAATGAAATCTGATTGAAGATTAAAATACACTCTCTGTTTGTATGCTTATAATATTATAAATTAGTAATTTTTAGATTTAAGATAAAAACAAGGATTTTGGGGCTGATATTTTTACCGAACTTTTACCGAACAGGTTGACAATTTTATTAAATGAACATTCTAAGAGTTTATTTAGTAAACAAAGTCTTTATTGCACATAAACATTAAAAAAGAATTAATGATGATAGAACATTATTGCATAGCATCCTTCACCTCTCTGTCATCTGTCATATGAATGTCAGTAATGCCAGTATTGTCAGCTGGAGATCGACAGAACGTGAGACAGAAGGTGACAGTGCTACATTCAGGCGCCCGGTCATGTACAGTACTAGGCTGTCGCGGTCTTCCTGCCCTTGCTTTGCCTTGACTGGCTCTCAGCCTAAGTTCGAAAACCTAATGACTGTTACAAATTTCACCTGTTTAAAGGTACTGTAACATAAAAAGTAATAGTTACCAAATAAAATACAATAACAAGCTAAATGAAGTTTTGGAAATATGTCTCAGTAAAATAATATTTCTCAAACAGCACAATTTAATAATTGATACTCGGTATTGATAATTAGAACACCCTGACATCACTCAAATAGATATACATAAAGATAGTAAAATTAAGCCTACTTTATGAAAAAAAATCATATATCAAAATATTAATATTATATGACATAAACTTCTATATGCAAATGTTGCATTTTTAATAGTATAATATAAAAACCAACTAGCTGCATTTAACTCTATTGGCTTATGATATATATATATATAAATATATAAATATATATATATAATATAATATAAACATACATGTAGAGTACCATTTTCAATATAATTTTCACTACGTCTTCTGTTATCTTATTTAAGAAAACATGAAATAATTGGGGTTTTATAGGATAGATTGAAATAAAAGTGATAAGATAATATAAAAGTGAAAGTAACTACAAAATTACACTAAAGCTTAGTATTTGGCGCACATAAAATTTTAACTTTAAAAGAGGTTTTTTACCGTTTAATACAGTAATCGTAAGTAATCTCACAACAACATGTTTTAAGTAATTTGATGTCAGTGGTTACCTATAAGAAATACAACAGGCTTCCTTCAAATTTAAACCATTAAACTATTACAAAAACATTACAATGATAAATATTGAAGACACTGATATTGCAATAACAATAACGAGTAGAATGTAATGTAATTTAATACAAACAATGGATCATTATAGTTTTCAATGTTAAAATATCAATTTTATAATAGTCAATCACTATGACTGTTATTAACACCATAACATATAAACATTGCAGAACGTGAAAGAGACTGATTGTACTGCCAATACCGGTCATATGGGTCAATGGAATTCAAATTAAAATTCATGAGATTGAAAACATGAGCTTTTTAAACCTGCAATTGAAATCCATCCTGAAATGGGTACATCCTACTTTTATGTTTTAAATTGCAAAAGTCCTTGAAATCATACACCTACTAGCTTTAGCGGAAGTTTATCTAAGGATAGATAGTAATTTTTAGGAGCAATGCACAGGTTGAGCTACTTCGTCCTGCTCATTTCCTCAAGGATTAGTTTCTCGGATCTCTAGTTCGACCCTAGGAGCTCGTTCGCTTCCCTCAAGTTCTCCCAAAACACAAATACCCATTATTAATGCTGAGTTCAATATATTACTTGCACTATATAAAATTCTATACATAACATGTTTCTGAAACAACCATCTGCCTAATTATCACAATGTCCAAAAAAGAAAACACAGCGATTTTCAAATCCAGTTAGTTACAACCCTGATTTGGAAGAAATTTCAACGCTTTAGTATAATGTATAGTCAAAGAATTAAGATGAGTGAGTTTATATATATCACCCTGGACTGGAAGCTTTGCATATATAAAACGTAATTTTAGTTTTGAGTAATCAAGATGTTTAAAACGCTGTTATACTAATTATATCGAGCAAATAATAGTTCGAACAAAATTATACAGGAATATACGACCCAGTTAATTGTCATGAGTTAACTAATTTGAATACTCAGACCATTTAAATGTAGCCATTGCTAAACCACTGAACAGAAATAATTATTTCTTTTTTTTTCGAAAAATTGTTTAAAATAAGTTTACATTAAACACAAAATACATATATTAAGTTTTTTACAGTGTTCAAAAGGTATTTGTTTGTAAAAATGATGTTTCGCTGGGATGGATTGAAAATGTATATGAGGTTATATAAATCGACGTCAAATACCAACATCAGAGCGAATTGTCCGCTGGCAACATCCAGCCATGATAGTCCGTTAAAAAAAAAAAAAAAATATATATATATATATATATATATATATATATATATATTTACGATATTAAGTTGAATAAATTATATTTTATTGCTTACCAACTACGATTAATAAATCCTTGGTGTTTATTTAATGTTCCCAAATCGTAAATGTAAATAATATAATATAATTATTCATTTATCATGCACTGATATTTAAGAGTATATACACAAATGTAAGCACAATAAATCTATTTCCACCGATTTTATTTTTATAGTTGTGTTAAATATTTACACTTCCAATAACAAATTATATATTTAAGTAACTAATATATTTTACTTACTTATCAAACTCAAACCATTGATTAGTTTAAAACAAATATAAAACATTATGACCAAATAATATTAAAAGTTATTTTGGGATTGTAAATATTGAACACAAATACCAAAAACATTGCGGCATTGCCATTTTTATCGTATTCAAAATTATTGCACGGATTTCATAAGGAAAATACAGCAGTAAATTTTAACAATCATCCTCTGCAATATATTATATTATGTTTGTCAAATATCTCCTTTCACTTTTCGAAATACATATTTAACAAATGTTAAAAATAAATATCTCATATATAGTTGATGTACATAATTTTAATATAACTAATAAATTTCCGTTATTCTCCGGCGTTCTTTCCGAAAGATATGTGAGCTGCTTGGAAAATAGTCTAAACTCTACAAACTGTGAATAATTGAGTTCTTTTACACCTTTACATTGTTAGCGGTAACATGCAAAATCGGTCGATAACTTCACTTTAAAGTATTTACTATTTTATGACATTCATGATATTGCACTATGATATTTTTTAAAGGAAATCAACTTATTTTCTTATAGCTTAATCAGGCTGTGAAAGCTAGATGGTAAACACAACTTGCTTCAATTTCTGCCATAGAGCAAGAGAGCGAACGAAGCTCAAGAGATTAGTTAAAATCAAATGCTAGAGACGTTCTACAAATGCACAAGCATTAGTCGGAATAATGTAGTTATCTCTCTTGTTTTTTTTTTAATTTGTTATGAATGTAATTGACAGGTTTTAATTTGACAAAGTTGTCCCATATTTTATAAAATAATCCGTACTTCTGAAGGAAATTTTGAAACTGTCTAATATTGCCCTCCAAAGAGAACGCCAGCTTTAAAAACTTGTTGTTTTAATTTTTATTTACTAAACTTAAACGGTGTAATAGTCCGTTCTTGTTTTGGTTTTTAAGTTTGTAATTCGATTAGTGCATGTTTAGTATTTATCACCTAATTCAGCAGTTCTTAAACACATTATGTATATTAGAAACAATACTTAAAAAACTAATATGAACGATTTAGGAATTGATCATAGCTAGTTGGTGCGCAATAGGCTGTTACAAAGTAATGACTGCCTTATGCCTTTATTATTTCTTTTTAGTTGTTTAAATATTTTACTAACCTCTGAATTGCCAAAAGTGTAAGTAAAAATATGTTGAAAAATTCCACAACATTATATATCCAAAGCCGCATTTCTTTAACGTACAGCTTCATATTAATAATGCTTAGACAATATTATAATAATTACTTAAGCATGGAAAACAATTAATAATATAACTTCCAACTTCTAAAACCGACCCTGTGGGACACTCATTTACTAGGAAAACATTTTACACACCAGACAACTAGAATTTGATTAAGGCAATCAAATTATTTAATTTCTGTGCACTTTGAAATAGATTAAGATTTAAAAAAATATCAATAATGATTTTTTATAAGGGAAGAAATACCATTTTATTATTTGTCAGTTTTAGGTCTATATGAACATATAGTAAAACACCAACAATAAATGAATAATAGTAAATCGATTGTTAAGAATAGTAAATAGTAAATCATACACCCCAACCGAACTATAAGTACAACTAATTAAAAGCCAATGAAAAAGGCGAGATAGAAAATACCATACCAAATGTTGCCATCGTTCATAAATTGCCACTAACCAAATCAATAAGACAAGTTATTCTTGATTACCTGGCGTAAAATAATGATTGAAATAAAAGTAAATGAGTGGTCAATGTTAAGTCGAAGAGTAACCAACACATCATTTTAAATCGGCACAAGACAGGTGGATGAAAATTTGGGAGTGGGGGGCATTGTGGCCCAATAATCTCATCACAATCATGGCAAGATTTCCTCTGTTTTTAAGTTTCACACCTAGGTTTACAACATATAGTTGGGAGATGACTTGTTGGCTAGTGAAGGGGAAGATACCCCCACCATTATCAGCTGTTAATTAGCATTTACATTAAATAAGACCTTAAAAATTAACCAATAGGAGAGCTAGAAATCACTGAGGTGGGGGTAACCTCCCCTCAATCCCTCTTTCTCTGGCTGGCCAACAAGTCATCTCCCAACTATATGTCTAGCATTTGCAATGGAGTTTTCGAAAACTAAATATAAATAATTATATATAATCTATATATTAATAGGCAAGCATGTTTCGTTTCCTCCTTGTTTCTCAGCTTGTATGCATCGTAGGGGAAATTAGCGAATACCGTTTGAAAAGTATTGTGCTGTAGATGAGCAGAATCGCATTATAAGTCCCAGCCACCCCCAGGGCTTCGCCCTACAGGCTTTCAAATTTTCAATGCTAATCTTATGGGAGAGGGATGCTTGATTGAATCATGAGACAGCTTTTGTAATAACAAATGCTAGCAAATCAGGCAGAACAGATCTTTCAGTTATAAAACATTTTAAAACTAATTGGCTCAAGATCAACTGTATTGTTGGTCGGATTTCGACCAGTGGGCGATCTCTAGTATTTATAATTCGTTAACTAGATTATATATACTAGAGATCGCCTCCTGGTCGAAATTCGACCAAAATTTCCGTTGATCTCGACTCAAGAAGTTTAAAAGCATTTTATAACTGAAACATCTGTTCTTTCTGTTTTTCTAGCAGTTTTTTTTACAACAGCTGTCTAATGATTCAATCAATTATCCTTCTTCCATAAGATTAACATTGGAACTTTGAAAGCCTCTGGGGCGCAGCCCTGGAGTCCGATGTGAATTAGAATGGGATTCTGCTCATCTACAGAACTATACCTTTCTAACGGTATGCGCGGATTTCTCCTACGATACACACGAGCTGAGAAAAAAGGAGGAAACGGAACATGCTTGCCTATTAATATAGACTAGTGATCGCCTCCTGATCGAAATTCGATCAAAATTTCAGTTGATCTGGACTCAAGAAGCTTAAAAACATTTTAGAATAAAAACATCTGTTTTTCCTGTTTTTCTAGCAGTTGTTTTTACAACAGATGTCTAATGATTCATTAAATTCTCCTTTCTCCATAAGATTAACATTGGAACTTTGAAAACCTGTGGGGCGTAGCCCTGGAGTCCAATGTGAATTAGAATGTGATTCTGCTCATCTACAGTACTTATACCTTTCTAACGGTATGCGCGGATTTCTCCTAAGTTGCACATAAGCTGAGAAAAAAGGAGGAAACGAAACATGCTTGCGTATTAATATATAGATATATACAACTACCATTGAATATACAGGGTTAGGCAAAAGTCTGGACACCCCCAGTTAACTTTTTAACGCGTTGCAGCAGGAAAACTAAACTCGGCACATGTTAACAACATGAAAAACTGCACTTTTTCATCAACTACACAACTTTGCCCCTGCCCCCAAAATGGGCTATTTTGAGGGCAGTCCCAAATTTTCAAATGTAAACCCCTATCGAGTGACCCCTCATTTTAAACGGTGTATAAAGAGAAATTAAATGGTGCAAACCGGAGGTCAATATCTCACCCCTAACCAAAATGGCAGCCATTTCAAAATTTGAGATGGGCAAGCAAGTATAAGTCTGGACACCCCCAATTAATTTTTTAACACGTTGCAGTAGGAAAACCAAACTCGGCACATCTTAACAACATGAATAACTGCACTTTTTCATCAAATACACAACTTTGCCCCTGCCCCCAAAATGGGGTATTTTGGGGGCAGCCCCAAATTTTCAAATGTAAACCCCTATTGAGTGACCCCTCATTTTAAACGGTTTATCAAGAGAAATTGAATGGCACTAACCGGATGTCGACATCTCATCTCTAACCAAAATGGCAGCCATTTTAAAATGCGAGAAGGGTAAATTGACATTTGTTCAAATTAAATCGGAAAATAGCTTTTTAGAATTTATAATTTCTGGAATATTTTAGAATTAGTACGAGAAATGAACTAGTAAGTTCAATTCTAAAATAATTCCAGATATTCTCAATTCTAAAAAAAGCTATTTTCCGATTTAATTTCAACAAATGTCAATTTACCCTCCTCGAATTTTAAAATGGCTGCTATTTTGGTTAGAAATGAGATATCGACCTCCGGTTTGTGCCATTTAATTTCTCTTGATAAACCGTTTAAAATGAGGGGTCACTCAATAGAGGTTTATTTTGAAAATTTGGGGCTGCCCCCAAAATACCCCATTTGGGGGGCAGGGGCAAAGTTGTGTAGTTGATGAAAAAGTGCAGTTTTTCATGTTGTTAACATGTGCCGAGTTTGGTTTTCCTACTGCAACGTGTTAAAAAATTAATTGGGGGTGTCCAGACTTATACTTTCTTGCCCAACTCAAATTTTGAAATGGCTGCCATTTTGTTTAGGGGTGAGATATCGACCTCCGGTTTGGGCCATTTAATGTGTCTTGATACACCGTTTAAAATGAGGGGTCACTCGATAGGGGTTTACATTTGAAAATTTGGGGCTTCCCCCAAAATACCCCATTTTGGGGGCAGGGGCAAAGTTATGTAGTTGATGAAAAAGTGCAGTTTTTCATGTTGTTAACATGTGCCGAGTTTGGTTTTCCTACTGCAACGCGTTAAAAAGTTAACTGGGGGTGTCCAGACTTTTGCCTAACCCTGTATAAGCATACAATTATATATCCAATGCTAATACTTTGAATATACTTTTTAGTTTTCAAATAATTTATTTATTTTGCATTAATTGGTTTTTTCTGTAATGAACTTAAAGAAGAAGCACCCAAAAATATAATATAAACCTAAAATTGTGTTAGAATTATTAATAACGGGACCAAAAAGGTATTAAAAACATGAACAAATATGTTTTTATTTAAATTTTGTATTATAATTATAATATTTACTTAAAAAGCTAAAATGATTGTTATTTGTTGCAAATTATAATAATACAGACATTTAAGTGTTTTAGAAGTAAAATGTTACCAAGCAAATCTTAGAAAATATAAAACTTCACTACATTATATATCACAGGAGAGTGCAGACTCTGCAGTAAATATAACCAAGCAAATTACAATCAACATCTGGATTCATAACCTCCTGAGGCGCGGCAACCCAACTGGAGGAAAAGTTTACCCGTGTTTACTTTGAAATATTTCATTTAGATATTGCTTTCTGATTTAAATTGGTAAAAAAAAATCATTTTGTCTCTCTTTAGCATCGATTGCTTTATCTGGATCAGAGCGCTTCTAGAGCTTAGTTGTCATTAAAATTGCCTAATAATACAGCTATAAGTAATTCATTTATCATGCACTAAGAGTATATTCACAAAAGTAAGCACAATGCATCTATTTCCATCGAACAATAGTCTGCAGTACTTGCGCCATCTTACATTAAACATTCGGTCAACTTTGGTTTAAATTTGGTTTGAAGGTTGAATTGCATATTAGAAACCGACCCTTAGTGTTAAAAAGCCATTCTAAAGCCTAGTAAAAAATTATTTGTCAATTTTTAGTATTTATTGACAATCGTTAATTTTTAATTAATTGTACTAATAGTGTACATGTTGTTCGAAATCGAGCAATTTAGTTACCATACTGATAAAACTAATGTAATTTCCTATACCAGAAAAATTTTCATTACCTATAACAACTCTTGGTAAGTAATTTTTGTAGGCCAAATACACTTTGCCATCCTTACTAAGACGACCTTGTTCTTTTCCGTAGCTAATACCAATAGTGGCTTACGGGCCGAACCCCTTAGTCAGCTGACTTTACAAATTATTAAAATAGTAAGAATTGAACCCTAGCTGAATGCTGACGTTTCCCCCCAATAATTCCATGTAATGATTTTAATTTTATTATTTTGCGAAATTATTGTCCTCAACCCCCTACCTCCAAATCTCGAAGTGAAAACAAAGGTTTTAAAAGGTAAAAACCATCGAATCATAGTTTGAGTGAGAATAATTTATAAATATAACCATTATAATGGAAATAAGATTGATAACGTGTCCGGAAACCAGCACCAATGTCACAATTAAACTCCTTTGAATACAGTTCAGCACCGTTTACACTATATGGATTATAAGGCTATTCAATTTTCATGATTAGCCAATCATCGATATAAGTCATGAATTTTAAGTTGAAAAAAAAAAAAAAACAGTGGTGCTTCTAGCAGGTTTTCTTATCAATACCGACAACAAAATTTAATATAGTATGCTATAAGTAATTAAAAGATAGTCTTCAATGACTGGCGTCATCTGGTTATCGTTTTAAAATCAAACTAAAAAAAATTGTATTGTTAATGTGATATTCTTTATCTCGCGTGTCGCGTATTAAATTGGTATGGATAGATTCTTGCATGAATTTGTATGGGTGACTGTACTAATACATGTATTATAAAACCCGTTCAAAAATTCCTAACTTTTTAACTAATGGTTTGCCGTGTAAAATGGTTGTAACTATCAAAAATAAATAATTATTTTATTAATTTGGTCATCAAAACAATTATTAAGTTATTCGTCGTTTTCAACAGACATTAACTGCGAGTAAATGAGGACTCGGCGAGTGGTCAGCGTTCCGAAACTGCAGTTATTGGTGGACAGAGGGAGAGAGGAATTTTTATCTCGCTTTTCGCATTCCAGTTTAGACCCCATTATATCTCTGGTGACTGATTTGATTTTACGTACAAATTAAATTAATTTGCTGATTTAAAATATATAAAAAAATTACAGTGATATGCAATACATTAAATTATGTTACATTTTATATTTGCTCGCTACACGTCATATGTAGTGTCAAATATATTACTCGATTAGTTATATTTATTTTACCACTAGATTTTTTGTTGACCTACACGATTAAAAGTAATCATGAGACATTTTATATGAGTTAATTGCTGATTTCGTAATGCCTGATTTCGTCATGCCTGATTTCGTCTTAAGGCTTTAGTAGTTTTAACCAACTGATTATTGCCTACATCACAGAATATTCCAGTTTGTTGAATTCAGTACTTATTTTTTTACAATAATAATCGTAGTCAAAATATACATTTCACAAGACTTTTTACTTATATATTAAACTTTTTCTTCTCATAGAACCAAGCAAACGGCTATTTAACTAGACAACCAAATTTGTTCTGACTGCATACACGCAGATAAATGAGACACAAAAACACTTGAAAAGTCTTAAGGGGTCGCTCTACCTCTCTGCAGTGCTTAAATGTAAGGGTTTAAGTTCTCAAGCCCTGTGCACTTAGTTTTTAACCAATTAAAATACTTTTTCTTATAATGTTGTTTATCATATGTTAATACACCAACACTACCCTGATAGTGTTGCGGTGCTGCTTGATGTCGTGGCTCGGCGCCCTCGTCAACACCGGACACTAACACGCCTCTCTTCCACTACTATCTGCTGGATCTAGCTAGCCTCTCTTGGATTGCTTTGGCTTGTAGTATCTGTTATTTTCCTCGCGCGATGTTCTTACAGAAAATGCGTTAGTATTTGCAACAAATTTAAAGATTATGCATTATGCGTAATAGTTATTTATGCAACAAGTGCGGAAAGTGCCGATTTGCTGCACTCGAGAGAAATGTTTATGCACGAGCCGCAGGCGAGTGCGGAATAATTTCTCTCGAGTGCAGTGAAGGCACTTTTCGCACGAGTTGCATATTACATTTTTCCTACGACTACCAAATATTTCTTATATAAGTATAAACGTTTAATATTCATGTTAAAATACCCACTATGTGAGGTCCCTGTCTCAGTGATATATATTTATGATAGACTGTATTATGGACTTCCTATATATTTAGTTAAAAATTCATTGGATTTTTTATGCAGAAGATTTAACGCCACTGTTTTAGCAGTCTTAGCAAGATCTTCAGGGAAATAGTCACTTAAATCACTAAATTCACTGTCATAGTTGATCATTGCGCACCTAACTTACACCTGAAGCTGACCTATAGGTGGTTTGTAGGTTATGTTTATGTTGATTCAATCGAAAACGTCCACAAGGACAATAGATCAAATGTTTATATCCAGTGTTGCCAACGTAATTCCTGGCTAATCAACGTTTCCTTGCTGGCTAATGCAAATTGTTTTGTGTTCTGATGTTTAAACACTGGAGTGCGCAAAGTAAATCTAGCGTGCGCAAAGTAAAATGTATACGGCAATAACCTGTTTTGCTACGCGTATCGAGTGCGTAAACAACTGTTTTCACGGACAGTCGTAGGAAAAAAAATCATAATGGTATCCGAAATTAGATCAAAGATTTACCAAATGTACTTGTTAACTTTATGTTTTACAAGATATTCTTAATAGATTAAGCTTTTAAAAATCATTTTTTACATCTTACTGGATTCGGTAAACTGCAATTTTAACCTTACTTAAAATCATCTAGAATAGTATACTTGTTAATTTAATCAATAATTCGTTTCATGACAAAAAATACATTTTTGTACCGTTTATTATTTTACCTCAGTCTTTACCCAAATTGTTATGGAGGAAGAGCAAGACTGTGATCAAGTGATAAAGGAATATCACCTCATATTTTCACAAGATACGGTTCGCATGTTTACTGTTGGTTACAGTTAAATGGTATTGTTAAATACCATGCGCTTCACAACCCCGTTTTTTGTAAAACTTTCAATTATAAGTCTTTTTGATATTCGACACCACAATCTAATTAATTAGGATGAAACTATTTCAGACCTAGATTGTCTTTGTAAATAAAAAACAGAATAGTTAAAAAAAAATTCAGACTTTAAAAAGTAATTATTATGTGACTATGCCCACCTAGCCTTAGTTTACGAGGGAATGTCTAAGTTATATTATTTTGAATGTCAGCTTATGATACTTTGAGTAGGTATTTTACTCAGTGCAACTACAATTTTAATTTGGTAAATATAGTCAAAATTAAATTTTGTCAGAAAAAAACTTTATTAGGCGCATTTTTATCAGCCATACTTGGATGTGATGCTCAATAGTTTATCTTATTATTTAATTAAACTAGAAGAAATATTACAGCTTCTAATTCAATAAGAACTGTGTAATTGACCTTACAGACTAGAAAGGTCAGACCAGAAAATTTCATTATCTTATCAAAGGCAGCTAAGTTTACAAAAGATAAAAGCCTGAACACGTTTTATTTCATTGCTGCTCGGACGCTTAATTCCTTACTTTCTTTATTCAAAGCTCCATATTTATGGATAACAATAAAATTATGCTATTTTTTCATGGCATTATTATTATTTAATCTTATTCTTAGGATGTGCATATGAACAATAAAACATTATGTGACATTTTTCAATTTAACCTGACGACCCTCATAATTTAATTGATTCTTTTTGGAAGAATTTGTTATCTTATAGTGTTATTAAAGTTATTATAGTTATTACTTTAATCCTATTCCTATATATCTCTGTCGAAATAAAATCTTGAATATGCCCATGTTTTATTTCTATAAACACTTTATAATATTTTCTTTTTATATATTTTTTTTGGCAAAAAATTGTTTTATGACCAAAGATGGTTAAGTATCAAGATAACCATTTTGTGTTTATAATTTCTATTTGCTGGCAATTCGGTTTGTTTTAGTGTATGATGAACTTTGTAAAGGATTTACTTTTCTGCGATAGAGTACTGTAAGGAAACATTTTAAGGGATATGTATGATAAAAAATTTTTACAAATTATTTTATTGAATACTCGTGATGTGACGTTTTTTATATTTTTTATAAAAACAAAACGAAAAACAATTTTTTATTTTAAACATATTTTATTATCTGACGATGAAAGTACGATTTTTTTTAGTTGCATAGTTAAACTCGTTTGATTTACAAAATTAAGAGGAAAATTGAAAATATCATGCCACATAGTTAAAACAACGTAGAATCCAGTTCCCCTCGTTAAAACATTCTAATTGTGAACCTTATTTCAATAAACTATAAGCTTTCCAAATTTAAAAATAAACACTATACAACAATAATTTGTCTGTTTCTAGGTACTTTAAACTAAAAAAAGTGATTGGTCCAGAATATTAGGTCATTCTGTGCCTACCACTGTAGTCTCGTAATCTGAACATGAAGGAAATACGGCAAACCACGGTTCTTATTAAATTTGATAGAATGATGTCGTATCCACGATGGATTGTTGTTTCACTAACAGTGAGGTAAGCGCCAGACAGGCTGTCATCATCATTCTTCTTGCGCTGCATGTCTCATCGTCGTTGCCGCCGTGTCGGTGGATAAGGAACCCATTAGGGAGAAATAATCTGTCGACTTGTGTATAAGAGCTTATTTATTAAAAATATATCCATTTTTGTATGTTTTGGTTAGTGCATAATATTACACATAGACTATCAGAAAAAATATTATAACACACACAATTTTTATTTATCAACTTGAAGCAGTGAAATACAAAACGTAAGGCCCCTGTTACACTACGGTGGCCAGTCTAACGTCGCTGGCGACGTGGACAGCTACAAATGCAGTTATTTCCATTGAATCAAATGGAACCCTGTTACACTACAGGGGTTAGCGACGTGGCCGAAAAACAGCCACTCGGGTCACAAAATCAGCCACGGACACGGTAGCTGTTCTCAACTATACGGTGGCTGGCCACCCGGGCCGTGGCTGCTCCACGCTGTCAAAGTGCATTGTTTAACATTTGGTTGTATGGGAGCCTGTTACACTACGGTGGCTGGCGACGTGGCTAGACACTCAGGTCGATGCGCACGCGCTCGATAGTTGGGTATCACGTGCTTTGACCAAAACATCAGTGAGACTCATCAGTGTACAGACGGTGGTTTGTCATTGAGAGTGGTTGGTTTTTACCTGTTATTACTTTATTGTAAAGTTCTATCCTTTTGAAATGGATAGAAATGGTAGTGGGAAGGATAAGGAAACACCTGAAGACAATGTAAAGACAGTGAATAACATAAAACTGGTGAGAAGGAAGAAAGATTTAAAGTACTATCAAAGGTACAAAGAAGCTTCTTTCTAGGCACAGACAGAATAGATGAACAAGCACTGTTCTTTTCCTTCTTTTTTTCTTGAGCAGGAGAGCTATCAACAACATATACTCACTCTTCAATGGCATCTTTACAACCGAACACGTCATGAAGCATCCAAGAAGGTGGTCAGCGACGTAGCCAGCCACCGTGTCAGTCACAAGCCACGACGTAGTCTGGCCACCGTAGTGTAACAGGAGCCTTAGTAACCAATTTTGGACCATGTGATGGACTTATATTTTTGTCATCTGTTTAGTTCTAAGCTAATTGCTTAAACTACTCAATCCTTTAGAAGATTTGCTTTTAAAGTTTGAATCCGTTCTGTTGTTATTAGAACCATGAGCTCAAGTAGCTCAAAAAACTAAAAAATAACTTGTAAAATGTAACTTTTGTTTGAAATGCGCAAAATAACTAAAAGATCTTTTGGATATATACATTGAAAAAAGTTAAATAAAGGTTGCCACTAAGTAGTAGATCGGGTTTAAAGCTATTGGTATATTGGTATTGGCAATTTATTTATATTATAAATTGCATTAGTGGTTGCATCGATATTATATGGAGAAAGTAATTTTCTACTTTTACTTTTAATGCTATATGCTTGGTTCGGTATTCATAAATAAAAAAATTAAAGAAATGTCTCCGTGCTCCTATCTTCAGTAGGGAACAGACTCAACCAAATCTGCCAATATACCAAATATTATCTGCCGAATATACAGAATATTCTGGGTGAACAGAAATGCCTTTTTCAGTTCAATTAAAAAGGAGATAAAGCCAGTTATCCGGTTAGCAAAGTGGAGATATTATTTATTGGGTCACTGGATTCACTTTATGTTGCATCAGATTCTAAATAAAAAGTTATTGAACAAATGAAGGGTTAAGTATTTTAAGTCTGTTACTCCTTTTGAGTAATACTATCACATAATATTAAAGTCGTTCCGGCTTTACATTATTTTAATTAATATTTCTCAAGGTGATAGCTGCACATTTGTTTGAATTTCGTTGTTATTTTGTTGACGTTAGTTATTATATGTATAGTCAAAAAGGTTTTTTAACAAATGTTTTTATAAATTCAATTGTCCATGTTCTTATTTTAGTCTAACCACTGTCTTCTACATATAGGAAGTGCTTTATATGGTTTTAAAACAAACATACCATTGTTATAGAGATATGTTATTTTGAAATGTATTATATTATAAATATTAATTCATACTAGTAACATTCATGGCATCAAGGGATTCCTAATGCAACTGTTTATCTATATCTAGTCAATAGAATATTAAAAGCTGAATTCCTTTGGTGACGATTGAAGTCTTAAGTTCAGTACTAAGAAAGTTAGAAAACTTGATAACTTGGTTAAACAACTCCTAGGATTCAACTTGAATCTGATTAGAATAAAATTATCTTTTGTCTGCTCAAATTAATGTAAATAATTTAACACTGCATTCATTTTTATTTCGATTGTGGAGTTTGTTAGTTATTTTTTTACAATGCCGTTGATTTGACTGGGTCATGTTATTAAGTTTTAACCTTATTTTCCTCAAAACTTATTTAAAAACATAAATTGGTATTCTCAGTCATATAACATGGTTTTAAATTATTGAAAATTCACTATCTGTGGCATTCTGACATATTTTTTAATCATTATAATATTGCAGGGATTATTAATAAGATGTATTTGTGGGAACACATGTTACGTTGCCTAGCAACGGTTTTTTTTGATAGAAAGTTTTGTTTTGGATAGAGGTTGGGAGAATAGATTAGATTGACCTGTTACATCTTGTGACTCAATAAATGAAGTTTCCTGTAATAGTCGTCTCGTTATTCCCTCTCCCAAATTGGTGACCCCTCGTGAAACACATTTTTCTAGTGCAACACACTCTACCGTATCATGTCCCTGGAAGACCTTCAAGCTCAACTCACGGCTCTGCAAGAGGAAACTGGTCGATTGAGCGCCGATGTTCGTCGCAGCAATGACACGGGTACTGCTTCAATTCATCGCGTAGCAGTGAAATTGCCACCATTCTGGGCAGATCGACCAAGCTTATGGTTTGCTCAAGCCGATTCCCAGTTCGCCATCTCGGGCATTACAAGCGATGACACCCGTTTTCACTATGTCGTGTCTCAACTCGAAACTCGTTATGCAGCGGAAGTTGAGGACATCATTACTAACCCTCCAGAGAAAGACCGCTACAAGACCCTGCGAACCAAACTCGTCGAGGGACTCTCTGCCAGCGAGGAACAACGTGTGAGGCAACTTATTGGCGAAGAGGACATCGGTGATCGAAAACCGTCACAGTTCCTTCGACACCTTCGCTCACTGGTTGGGACTACACAAGTTCAAGATACCTTCCTCCGAACACTGTGGCTACGCCGTCTCCCGCAGCATGTCCAAGCCATCCTTACGGCCCAGAATGAACTGCCTGTCGACAGACTAGCGGAAGTAGCCGACAAGATCGTGGAGGTGTCACCGGTCTTTTCACCAGTGACTGTCAGTGCTGCGAAAAAAGTCGTGGATACACGAATGGAAGATAAGGAAGAGCTATCCACTGCCGTCACCCAGCTCGCCCGACGATTGGACGCACTTGAAGCCTCTTTCAGGCGACATCGCTCTCGCTCCCGTAGTCGCCATAGATCTAACTCTAGCTCCGAGACGCAATCGCCATTGGGTAATCGTTTGTGTTGGTATCATGCAAACTTTGGCGAAAAGGCTAAAAAGTGCACATCACCTTGTTCACATCAGGGAAACGCCAAGAACAGCCTGTGACGGCGGCAACAGACTGTCATGACCATAGCCGCCGAATTTTCGTCTCTGACACTACCACGAAACTGCGATTCCTAGTGGATACTGGCTCGGATATATCATGCTACCCACGACGCCTCCTTCGGGATCGACGCTCGCCAACTAACCTCGAACTTAGCGCTGCTAACGGCACTACAATCAAGACATACGGTGCCTACAACTTAACCCTCAATCTAGGACTTCGCCGAAGCTTTATTTGGCAATTTACTATTGCTGATGTGAGTGTCCCCATCATTGGATCGGATTTCCTCAGCCACTACAACCTGCTTCCAGACTGCCGACGGATGCGTCTCATTGATGCCACTACGGGTCTCTGCACTGATGGACAACTTTCAGGAATCAGACAAAGCAGCGTAAAATCAGTTGTATCCACGTCTCCATTCTCTAAAATTCTCCTGGAGTTCCCCGAGATCACTCGTCCACCTGGTCTTCCTCGTGAGGTGAAGCACATGACACTTCATCATATTCGGACTACTCCTGGACCGCCAACTTCGTGCCGACCAAGACGCCTCGCACCTGAGAAGTTGATCATCGCTCAGCGTGAGTTCGCCGAGATGACACGTGTGGGTACGGCACGACCATCAGACAGTCCCTGGGCGTCTCCGCTACATTTGGCTCCAAAAGGCGAAAACGGATGGCGTCCCTGTGGAGACTACCGTGCTCTGAACGCCCGCACGATTCCCGACAGGTACCCTGTACGGCACATCCACGATTTTTCCCAGGTTCTCTCAGGTAGCACCATATTTTCAACTATAGATTTAGTTAAGGCATATCAACAGATTCCGGTTAACCCAGATGACATTTGCAAAACAGCTATCACTACACCATTTGGACTTTATGAATTCCCATTTATGACCTTTGGCCTGCGAAATGCTGGTCAAACTTTTCAAAGGTTTATAGACGAAGTTACGTTCGGCTTAGACTTTTGTTTCGCTTATATAGACGACATTCTAGTTTTCTCAAAGACTGTAGAGGAACATGAAAAACACCTAAAAACGTTATTTCAACGCCTCTCAGAGTATGGGGTTGTATTGAACTCCTCTAAATGTGTTTTTGGCGAACAACAAGTAACATTTTTAGGGTATAGAGTGTCAGTTTCAGGTATTTCCCCACCTCAGGAACGCATTACTGCGCTCCAGGAGTACCCGTTACCACAGACTATGCGAGGACTTCGCCGATTTCTGGGAATGATGAACTTCTATCGCAGATTTTTGCCCCATGCTGCAGAGCATCAAGCTCCTCTACATTCTATACTCAGTGGATCAAACTCGACAGGTTCACGTCCTGTTCCATGGACCCCTGAGCTGGAAGACGCTTTTAAGTCTTGTAAGTCTAGTCGCTCATCAATGACTCTCTTATTTCATCCTAAGCCCGATGCTCCACTAGGACTTTTTACTGATGCTTCTAATGTGTCTGTCGGAGCATGCCTTCAACAATATGTGGACGATTCATGGCAACCCCTCGGTTTTTTCTCAAAGAAATTATCACCCAAACAGAGCAGTTGGCCAGCATATTACCGAGAACTTCTCGCTGTTTATGAAGCGGTGCAGCATTTCCGCCATCTGTTGGAAACTGCATCATTCACCATTTTCACCGATCACAAGCCAATTACATTTGCTTTCAGCCAAAAACGTGACAAACTTCCTCCAGTACAGTTAAATCAACTAGCTTTCATTTCTCAATTCACAACCGACATACGACACATTTCAGGATCAGCCAACATAGTCGCTGATACACTCTCTCGCGTTGAGGCTTTGTCAAACAATTCCTCCATTATAGTAGATGCCAATACTATAGCGCAATTTCAAGCAAATGACCCTGAAATTCAAAGAATCTTAAATGGTGATGTTAAAGATTCATCACTTAGTTTGACAGGTGTAAAAATACCAGGAACAGACCTCGTAATATACTGCGAAACATCTTCTTCTAATCAACGTCCATTTGTCCCGGAAACACTTAGACGTAAAGTTTTTGACTCACTACACAATCTAAGTCACCCTGGTGCTAAGGCATCTGCCAAACTGGTCTCACAACGTTACGTTTGGCCCCGTATACAGCAAGATTGTCGTAACTGGGCTCGTGCGTGTCAACTGTGCCAAAGATCCAAGGTTTCACGACATGTTCATTCTCCTCTGGGAGAATTTCCATCCCCTTCAGCTCGTTTTGAACACATTCATGTTGATCTCATCGGACCACTTCCTCCAGCTGGACCATACAAATACTGTCTTACGGTCGTCGACCGATACACTAGATGGCCTGAAGTATATCCTCTTCAACAAATAACCGCTGAAGAAGTTGCACAATCTCTTGTGACCTGCTGGTTTTCGCGTTTCGGCTCACCTGCACGGATCACTACTGATCAAGGTCGTCAGTTTGAGTCTATTTCGTGCTCTTGGCGGTACATTTGGTTCAGAGCGACATCGAACCTGCAGTTATCACCCATGTGCTAATGGCATGGTCGAGCGGTTCCATCGGCAACTCAAGGCTGCCCTTATGTGCCATCCCGGTTCATCATGGCTGGAGGCTCTCCCTCTCGTCCTTCTGGGAATTCGAAGCGCTTTCCGCGAAGACTTGCAAGCGTCATCAGCAGAACTTGTATATGGACAGCCACTGCGTTTGCCTGGTGAATTTTTCGTTCCTCGAGAAGGTACAGCATGTCAGGAAGACCCCTCGGATTATGCTGTCCGCCTTCGGAACCACCTGTCATCTGTCCGTCCAGTGCCTGCCACTAATCACTCCAGGACGAAGTATTTCGTACACAATAACCTTGACAAGTGTACCCACATATTCCTGCGGGACGACACCGTGAGACGTTCTCTCCAGCCGCCGTCTATGGGACCCTACCCCGTTGTCCAACGAGATGGCAAGACTATGACCATCCTGGAGCGAGGAGTGAAAGTACGAGTGAGTTTGGACAGGGTCAAACCGGCCTATACCCTGAAGGAAAATGACATGTCTGCCAAAATTTTGAAACCTTCAACTCCGGATCAACCAATCATTCCGTGTCAAGTGCCACCCTCCAATAAAGAAGACACACCGTACAAGACGCGCTCAGGTCGCTTCGTCAAATTTAAAACCCCCTGACTTCCTGTCTCCGTGGGGGGCTCCTGTGGGAACACATGTTACGTTGCCTAGCAACGGTTTTTGTTGATAGAAAGTTTTGTTTTGGATAGAGGTTGGGAGAATAGATTAGATTGACCTGTTACATCTTGTGACTCAATAAATGAAGTTTCCTGTAATAGTCGTCTCGTTATTCCCTCTCCCAAATATTAAAGGGATTACATAATACTAAATCATTAGTCCGTGTTTATTAGTAGAACGTAAAAAATATTTATATTATAAATATATCTAGTGTTGTATTCTGAGATGTATTAACTTATATTTGTATTGTTTAAGCTTATTTGAATATTTAACATCATACTGGAAATTTGTAGCTATAATCCAAAATCAATTATGTATGCTCTTACAAATCAGATTTTAATTTAAAATTTTTAAATTTTGATGATTTTTAAGAAAGCTTGAAAGGGAAAAACATAAGTGTGCCTTAGTGATCCCCAAATGAAAAATAATACAATTACGCCAACAAATAATATCCTTTAGCAGCCCAGGACATTCCAAAAGTAGAATAATGAACTAAAACGGTTGGTAAGAAACAAAATTTCATAAACAGGTTATTGTAAACAAACACACCGAAAATGTCTAGTCCACAAATAACTGAATTCCACAATTCACTGAAATCCACCGAAGTAGTGGGGAATGGGGGCTTCTGGGCCAGTTCAAGGTCACCCGAGCGATGACGTCATCGATGACGTCATCGAGGTCAATGACCCCATCGATGACGTCATCGATTGCATCATTGATGACGTCATCACCAATGACGTCACATCCATGACGTCACACCCATAACGTCACAGAAATGACGTGCTGATGACGTCATCACCCCTTACGTCACCAAGATGACGTCATTAATGTCACAAAAGGTCAAGGTCACGCCGAAACCTAAAATTTTTCGGCACTTTTGCCGTTTCTCGCACTACGCTCCGATTATCAGTCACAGTTACCATGACCTTGACGACTTGGAGCGAATTTGCGATGAGAAACAGCAAAAGTGCCGAGGAAATTTGAAGTTTGCAACGTTATTCTGCCTAAACCGTCATGTGACACCGCTCGGGTGACCTCGAACTGGCCCAGAAGCCCCCATTCGACCATTACTGCAACCGCGATGCGCACCCTACGACAGACACCGAGCGACTGACTGTCCGGCTCCGCGCACTCTAGGTATATGGGAAGTGGTGGGGGAAATTGCGATGACCTTGGGAAACTTGAAAATGTCAAGCCGGGTAGCACCGTTTCGGTGCTACCTTAAAGTTACATGTTAAAGTGTGATGACCTTGAGTTAAAACATAGAAATACTACAAGTTGATACCGTCCCAGAGTTAAAGTGTGATGACCTCGAGTAAAAACACAGAAATACTACAAGTTGATCCCGTCCCAGAGTTAAAGTGTGATGACCTCAAAGTTGTAGAAGTGTTGTGACCTTGAACTACCCTAAATTGTCAGGAATTGGAGTAGCAACCGCGATGTGCACCCTACGACGGACACCGAGCGACTGACTGTCTGGCCCTGCGCACTCTAGGTATATGGGAAGTGGTGGGGGAAATCTCAAGGTCATCCAAATTGGGTTTTAAAAAATAAGAAACTCTAAACCCCATGCTCCTCTTCTTCCCTTTCCACCTCATTTGTATAATATATGGTTGACAATGGTAAATTTGACAAATACTCCGGTGATTGTTGATCGTCTTGCTGCAGTATAACTTCAGACCAATCATAATCTAAAGTGACCTTGAGCTTTATTCCCGGGTTGTCGAGGAGAATAGACTTCATCCAATCGCAGATGGTTTCTAAATAATGCACGTTGTCGATTGTCAATTTCCAATTCGTAGTGGGTACATCTTCGGTGGAATACATGGCATTGCAAGCAGGTGTGTCTGCCATGGTTGTTGGAGGAGGAATGATGCTTGTTGCAGCGAGCAATGCTGGTATTACAGAGTAGTGGGGAAACTTCAAGGTCATCCAAATGGAGTTTTAAAAAAGGAAACTTTGTCTATTTACTTATAACATAACCACTTAAACTAAAAGGATTGGGATCAACAGTACGTTTAATCATCATATTCGTTATATTCTTCATGTTTCTCAGTTTTCACCTCCGCCCGGATAGTACTGCGGCGTCCAGCTGACGACCGGACAGACTGTCGCTAAGCAACGAGGGTTTTCAACAGACTCGTGCTAACTTGGTGATGTTTACGTTCTCTTTGTTATTTTGAATTTACAATAAAACTATTTTCCTAACGAGGTGTATCTTTGACTCCCTATTTTGGTGACCCCGACGTGATGCCCCGACCAAGGCAACGCTCTCCTGCCAACGAGCAATCATCAAGAACCAACCGTGAGTCGTCGCAAAATCGAGACGCGTTTCAGGGTTTGCTGACCCTGACGCAACAGAACACGATAGCAATAGGCCACTTACAACAGCAGGAACATAGCCGACATCATCGACCCAATCTAAGACTTCCTTCATTCTTACCAAACAACCCGGAATTGTGGTTTTCCCAAGTTGAGGCGCAGTTCCGGCTGCACGACATCACCGACGAAGACTTGAAGTACGCATACGTCGTCGGACAACTTGATCTTCTAGGTGCAAAGGCAATAGAGGACATAATTCGTTCGCCACCATCTGACGTTCCATACACCACGTTGAGAAAGGAGCTCATTGAACGTGTTGGCGTGTCACAACATCAGCGAATCCGCCAACTCTTGTCTGGGGAAGAACTGGGCGACCGTAAACCATCGGAATTCCTTCGACACCTACGCTGCCTCTCCAACGCTGTGCCCGATCAGCTACTGCGGGTCCTCTGGGCGCAACGACTACCACCCCACGTCCAGGCGATTATTCAGCCTCAGGCAGCGGACCCGGCCATTAGCAACGATCAGCTCGCCACCATTGCAGACCGCATTATGGATGTGTCCTATCCTGTTCCAGCCTACTTTACTGCAACCGCTTCGTCCTCCTCGGTTGCTGCCGTAGAGCGCCCACCAGCCACTACCACTACCTCAACGCCAACCCAACAAAGTCTCGCATGTGCAGTCGCTCCCAAAGACACTTTATCGGCCCGCGTAGACGATCTTGCTCACCAGCTCGCTACAATCCAGACCATGCTTCAAGTCCGATCCCGGCCCCCACAAGCACGCAGAAGGACGCCACCACCTCCCATCAGAAACTCATCCACTGACTCTAAGGCATCCAACGACTCCGGTGAATGCTGGTACCACCAGAAATTCGGCCGGAATGCCAGGAAATGCTCGGCTCCCTGCAGTTTTTCGACAAACTCCAACGTATAGCATGGTAAATTACTCATGCTAAGTATACTTGAATGGTTTAATTGTTGGTCACTATTTTAAAATAAAAGAACGGAAAATACACTGCAAAATTAAAGTTTAATCTTCTAAAACCAAAAATAAATCAATCACAACTTCTTGACGTATTAAATAAAATAAATGACTTCTTGAAATTATACTTTGCTCAATAAAAGTAACTAACTACTTCGTTTGGCTGGCTCCCAAATATATTATCCACTCCTAAATATTGTCACTGACTTTAATTCTTGATTTTAATTTAATAACTGAAACTAATTATAATAATACTCAGCAGTCTGTCTTTCTTCTTTAATTTCTTTAATTCCCCAGTCAACAACGCTTCGAATCCCTGTGAAACAAACACCAAACTATCAGACTGCAAAACCCCAAAAATTATTTAAATTTGAAAGCCTTGAAACAATGATTTGGACTACTTAAAACTACTAATTGAAAATCGTACCTTTAATGATGAGATTCACGTTTTTCGGAGACTGGCGACGGCACATCAGCTACCCACTGGACAGACAGAAATGCCGCCCTCAGCCCCCGGAAGCTAATTTATAACCTCGGTTGTTACGTCACAGAAGGCAGACAAGCCGGCCGCAACATGTCTTACCCTATTGGTCAGCACAACCGAGATTAGTCATCCAACTCATTGTTTCCAAGCCAACCGCGTCCCCCCGCGCTTGCTTGAGCCTGCCCAACGAATCTGCACCAGCAATTGGAATTATTTCCTGAATACAATTTCTTTTTTTTTTTACTTTACAAAAATACTCAAACATTCAAGTCAAACAACAATTTAAATTTAATTACAATAATTGCATTAAATAAAATCTTAACATTTATTTTTATATAGTGTTTTATCAAAGATAAAACGCCGGTACTAGCGGCGATTGGCTGCCAACCCACACATTATAGCCGCGTTTTTGCAACCGACAGGGCCAGTGGAACACAGATCCTGGCAGACTCTGGATCCGATATAAGCTGCTATCCTCGCAAGCTAATCCCAGGCCGACACCGTGACGCTTGCTATAACCTGCGAGCAGCCAACAACTCTTCCATTAAAACTTATGGGACCGTACGCTACACCATAGACCTCGGACTCGGTCGCAAACACACCTGGGTCTTTACCATCGCAGACGTATCCGTGCCAATAATTAGATCCGACTTCCTTGCTCAATACAAGCTGCTGGTGGATTGCGCTAACAACCGCCTCATAGACTCTACGACCGGTCTCTTCACTCGCTGCACACACTGCACGTCTAAACAGTCCAGCGTGAAACTAGTGCAGACGACTGACACTTCCGCCTTCGCCTGTATTCTAGCCGAATTTCCCAACCTAACTCGTCCCAGAGACGTCCGGCACGAGGTGAAACATGACACTCTCCATTACATCAAGACAACTCCAGGACCACCAGTTACCAGTCGTCCCCGTCGCCTAGCACCTGATCGGCTAAAGATTGCCAAGGAGGCATTTGAGGCTATGGTGAAAGAAGGCGTAGCGCGCCGATCGGACGGACCTTGGTCTTCTCCTCTGCACATGGCACCCGAACAGGGACATCTTTAGGGGTCCGAGGTGTATCTTTGACTCCCTAGTACCTCCACTCTTTAGCTCCTTTTCGGCTTCTTCTAGTTGCTGGGTAATCGCCATCTGACATTGAAGTTCAAAATCATCACGCGGCACAGATCCGCAAATATCTATCTGAGCCAACCAGAGCTGCCTGAGGTTCTTTTCCTTTTCCTCGACAGCTTCGACGGCTGCATGTATTTCCTTTTCTGTAATAGAGGAGTCCCACAATTGTTGATCATCGGTTTTGTTACAACCTCATTTTCAGACTCCTTGTACAAATCGTTCAGCTCCTGCTGAGTCTTAATGGTTACCTCCTCGTAACTAGCACAACTTACATCGAAAGACATCATGATGTTGTACGGTTGACCGTTGGAGTTGAAATGAAGCTGAGGCACAGCGCTTGGGGGTACTATAAAAAGTGGGAAAAAGTGGTGGGGGAAGTTTCAAGGTCATCCAAATTGTGTTTTAAAAAAACCTATCTTGTTACTGAGCACATATGTCAGTAACAAGATAGGTGTTTTTTCTCTTTTACATCTTTAATATAATAAAGAAATAAACATATTCTACAATGGTAAGAAGAAGAAAGACAACTGCTAGTCAGCTGAAATAATCCAAAGTCTGGCTCGCTTCAGTCTTCATGAACGCCGGTGATGAAGTCGCTGGAGAAGAGTAATGTTCAGACTCTTCTTTTGGGTGTCGGAGATTGCGTATATTGCAAGCGTAGACTTGCACATTTATACGGTAGCCTCGCGCCACCATCAGCTGCAACTCCTTGTACAAGTCGTTCAGCTCCTGCTGAGTCTTAATGGTTACCTCCTCGTAACTAGCACAACTTACATTGAGAGACATCTTGATGTTGTACGGTTGACCGTCGGAGTTGAAATGAAGCTGAGGCACAGCGCTTGGGGGTACTATGAAAAAGTGGTGGGGGTGTTTGCATCGAAGCAGGTTTGACCTTTAGCTTGGTGGTGGGGGTAACTGTGAAATGCAAAGGTCAAAGGTCAAGGTCACCCGCGAAGTTTAAAAAAAATGCAACATATCAATATGTGATAAACCTCACATATTGATATGTTGCATTTTTTGTCTTTTGTATTTTTTTGTCTTTTATGGTTTATTTATAAAACATTACAATAACATATGTACAACAGTAAAACTTAAATCTAACACTGCTGCTTGTCGACGATGTGGATGGTCAACTCGGTGGAATTGCTACCCGTGCAACCGTGGGAAACCAGGTAGAGACAGCCGGGTTGGATGGAGCGCAGATCCTCGTTCTGGAGGAGATGAACGAATCGTTTCGGCAGGTAGACTTGGAACTTGGGCTCACCCCCGGAGTGAACGGTGCCTCGCTAAGACTGCAGCAGATGGCCTCTCCAACTGTAGTCTCCATCTTCTTCATGGCGTGGATAATGTAGTGCTTCTCATCTTTAAGTTCGGAACACTTCTTGACAGGTAGTATGGTAGATTTGGAGTGAGAATTGAACTGCTCAACCAAAGTTTGCAGGAACTGGTGAGATGCCATGGTTGAGTTAAAGATTGTCTTCTTCTTCGTCTTCTTGCTGGGAGATGTTGTCGTCTCGGAATCTCGAGTAATACTCATGCCAGGTCCCGGTCTGCTCCTCACTTATATAACCCCCGTCACCCCCACCACTCCCCACTTTGAAGGTAAGATGCGAGTTTATAGGCGTTTTTTAAAGCGCAATGTCTATCTTTTTCATGTTCTGGACTTTTAGTACAAATACAAACATTTTCCATCGTATACTTGTAGTTTTTATCCAAGTCCACATCATTAACCGGAACATGAGTAAATTCTTCGATCCATCTCTTCTTTTCCAGTCCTTTTGTATAAATATTGGTAAACCTGTTTGAAAACTGATGCATGATGTGATACAAGTCTGTGTAACTTGCAAAACCATCATACCAATCGATATGATGGAAATATTTTGAAATCCACCTGTTGGTAGTAGCGGCTTTGCTAGTTAATGATGAATAAGAACATGGTGGTTTGAACAAAAATGTATATGGAACACTTGTATTGATGTCGAAAAACACAAGTTCTTTTATGATAAATCTATCGTCATTACCCCGAAACGCTTGGAACTCAATTATACCAGGTTTGGACTTTACTTGTTCTTCTTCCTTGTCCATTGCGAAGGCCACTCGTCTGCTCATGACGAAGTCCAAAGATCAACTGATTTCCACACCACGGTAGGTACGACTTTTATACCAGGCCGTACAGTTGTTGGCGCGTTGGTGTATATTTAACGTGGGCACCGTCCCCGGTAGGCCTAACCCCACAAAGCGTTTGATATTGTTTTAAAAACCAACCATTGTCATCTAAGTTTCCATCTTTACATTCTCCTTGTTTTCATTTTCATCACTAACACTTGATTCTTCTCCTCCTTCTTCCTCTTCTTCCTGTTTTACTGATTTCTTATGTAGTTGAGCGTATTTTTCCAATTGTCTCCACATTTGTACTTCATGAGGAACTCTATTAAATATAGAAGTATCCACAGGTCCGTACAATATAGGTGCGTCCGGTTGTTTGTCCAAAGTGTCTTCCAAATAATCTTTAATAATAGAACTTGAAAACACTAGTTGTCTCAAGTATCTTGTTATTGGTTCAGTTGCACAGGTTAGAATAAAAAACTCTTCTCGATTAAGTTGAATCTTGTTATCATGTCTTGTTGTGTCTCTAAACCGCAACTGATGGTCACCACGATTCTTTATAATATCAATTTCCACATTTGAATCCAAAAGTCCTACTCTTGTCTTTCTTCCATACATGTTACTAGTTAAATAGCATTCTAGCAGATGCAAGTGCTTCATAAAAGATTCCCAAGCACTATCGGTGAACAAAATCATTTTGGGTCCATGAGTTAAAATTACAGTAGGTGAATAATCCGTCGATTTCATAACACCTATTAAAACACTTTTGTCCAAACTGGATGAGATTGGATAAAATATTCGCAAGAATACCTCACTCAATATGTTAGGAGAAATATTATCTTCAATATCCCTTTTCTTCTTCTGTGCATTCTTTCTTCTTTTACCTTTTTCCTCAACATCATTACTGGCGTGGAGTTGTCCGCAAGCGTTGTGTTCATCTCCCTCCGGTTGACCTTGAAGATCTAAAAAGTCGGATATCTCCTTCTCAATATCGACTACATTTTCTTGTGTACCACTAGGAGAAGCCATATTGAATAAGATGCTACCCATACAAGAACAGGCAACAAACTGATGAGGAGCGACCTGAACGCTCTGCTTTTATACTCGCGGAATGCATTGGAATGTAACAAAACCGGTTTTTTACAATACATTTTTAACAATTCCAGTTAAAGGTGTGTATGTTACGATTTTATCATGTAGAATTAAACAGTATGCAGTTGTATTAGCTGGTATAGCCGCGTTGAATTCCATTTCTATTTTTATATCCACACTTGATGATTTTACCGATTCATTCTGTTTAGAACAATCGATTACAACTATCGGGTAACCATCTAAGTACTTTTCTGGTGATAGTAAAGGTGCATTTGTTTTACCGTAATATGAACTTTGGAATCTTGCATACATATCGTACAATATGCTGTACTTTTTATTAGTGAATGACACATTTAAATTATCGTATGGAAAAAATTGTGAATTTAAATAAACCTTAATATTTTTCAAGTTGCAATGATCAAATTGGCCTGCATGTTTGGTGATGGTGTCTCTTCTGCCTGTTTGTAAACCAAATATAATATACCTGGCTCGTTCCACATAATTAGATGTTTTAACAGTCCAAGTGTGACGATCCGTAGCTGGCAAGCTGGGATGTTCATGAAATTCCCAACTTCTAAAAGGAATTACAATATCACGATCAGCCTTTAACTTTCTTAATAGTAGCATTCTATGCTCATCAGCTAATTTAACATGCGGAACTCTCTATACAACTTTGTCTAATGTTAATTTCCATTCTAAAGTTGCATCTGTTGTACCATCTGGAGCTTTAATAATGTCTTTATCGTTAGAAGATCTTAACAAAACTAATTCTTGTTTAACATTTAATATAATCTTTCTATAATCTTCTGCAAAACCAAGCAACAAACGTAATGGAATATGAAAATCAAAATTTCCATTTGTATCTGGAGTGATTGTGTCTTTTGCAGGTAAAACCCATCCTGCAGGTTGTATTAAATTGGTTTCATTAGGTGATATAGATGTTAATCCCTTTAAAGTTGTTGCAATACCTACTTTTTTAGTGGAATCAACTGTTACACCTGATATTTCATATATAATTTCATCAAACAGGAAAGCCATAGGATTATTTATAAATGGAACTGTTGTACCAGTAGTAGTACCATCCTTTTTAGTAACTTTTCCTTCAATATACAAGTAACTTTCACATGGTAGTGTGTAAATGTCTTGATTTTGTATGGGAATACGAATTTCATCGTTATTGTTTAATTTTGATGAAGTGTAAGGGTTGTGGGTGTGATATTCTTTTTCCCATAGGGTTTCGTCGAATGTCGGACCCTGCGCTATATCCAGTATATCCATAATCGGTTAATTTTAATCCAATTCTCTCTAAGAAACGAATGTTCTCGCGTGTTAACTCCTCCACAGCTGAAGAGCTACTAATGCGGTTTCCCGTAGGTTGTTCGCTTTTAAATGTTAAACCCATGGTTTTGTATTAAAGTGTCGATTTTAAATGTAGTCTAACCGTAATAGGCTCTTCTCGGAAATCTATCAAGTTACCGTCTTGATCCAATACGTTCAACACGATGTCTGAAATGAAAGTGGTGTTCAACGGTAGATATACCAGGTTTTGTGGCTTTTCAACAATTTTAAATCCAGGCGGTACACTGGGGTAAAAAGTATGTATTATATGAGTATTTGCTCCATCTCTGTAAGCTTCTTGTATAATGTTACAAGTTATGTCTATACTATTGACTTTTAATATTGTTACAGTTTGTTTACCGGAATGTGTTTTATTTGGTTCTAAAATTGCTCCATCTTTGGGAAATCCTAATAAATCACCAATTGAGTTTGGCTTAGTGAAATCTATATAATATTTTGAAGTAAGCTCAGCTTTCATTGTATTGTTATTACCTTTTAGCGATATATTGTCTTTTCCCATTTTATTTTGCAAAAATTCATTAATATGATCAATTTCATAAGAACCTTTTGGGTAAACTGCACTCTTCTAAGTCTGTAAACTTACCACTGGCATCTTTTCCTTTATAATAATGCAATAAGTTTTTTTTACCTTCTGTAACATTGGGAATAGAGTTGTAAGTTGTAAAATCTAACAGTGCTGCCTCCCAAAATCTTCCTTTTTGCAAGCGTAACGCTGGAAAAAGGATACTTCGTAAAGTGGACGATTTTCCTGTTAATGATACCGTATAGGAAGACATCTCAATAGTGACTGATACTTTTAGCTAGGAATTCCAAACATAAATGGCCGCATATTGAAGTATTATCAGGTTGTTCTCTTTTATAGTTGTAATATATGTTTTTAGCAGATTTAAAGTAATGTTCAAGTTCTTTAGGTGGTGGCAAATTTCCAAAACTATCAAAATAATATACATTGCTATTCAGTTTCTTATAACACACCCAATGGGTGCCGGACCCTTCAGTATTATCCAAATTTACGATTTCAGTCTCATTTTTCCATATTTTCTTAAGTAAACTGTCCTTCATGAATACTCCGCGAAAAAATGGTATGTTTAAACAGGAAATATATCTGAATAATTCAACATTAGTCAACGCTTTATGTGGTATAACTAATTGATTTCTTTTATTTAATATGCACAATACGGTCTTAGGTATAGACCTGCCCCGTTTTTTACCATTGACAATATTGTTGGTTTTTTATTATTTTTCTTCGTAGAACGTCTTTTTAGTCTAATATTACCACCATGTTTCTTCATGGTTGATCCTTTTTTATTCCTACCCCTCCTTTTTCCACCTCCTACCGCTGTTTTAGCCTTCATACCTGCTGTTACCGCTAAAGCTGCTGCTTTTTCCGCAATACTAGCGTCACTAGACTTTACTCGTTGCCAAGCTATATTTGCTAGCTTTTTATCAGCGATTGACCTATTTTTTGAATCGGTAAATGTGGAATATGCGATATCGTGTTCTTTACAAGCCTGATCTAACTTATTTATGCCTGGATCACCTCTTTCCAGTCGTTTTTGCAATTTAGTTCCTGGTCCGCAATACTGATAACCTCCCGGTATGTGAAATTCGTATGGTAAAGCGTCTATTGCTCTGTTTACGATAGATCCTACTGGAATACGATTTAAAGCTTTACTTAACAGAGAAACCGCTGTGGACGTGATACCGCCTCCTTTCCGTATAGTGTCTCGATATGGACTGGTGTAATGAAACGCCATGATTGTCTTTTATATTCGAAAAGCGTAACCCATGTGTTACCTCTATGACAGGTTGCACATAAATGATGTAATATATGGTGTTATTTAATTAAATATCAAAAGTACCCCAATCTGATGATCTAAACTTTTGTGTGTTATGATTAAAAAAATATTTATAAAGAATTTCTTGTTTAATCCATGTATTTCTCATTTTTTCGTCAATAGGTTTATGTTGTCCTGCTACAATATAATTATGCATATCAAATAATAAATTACCTATTACTTTAACAAGAAAATTAACAGTTACAGCGTTATCGGCATAATCAGGGTCTGCAACATTTGTTAATCGTTTGTTATCACAATTCCACCATTTTTTTCCAGTTGGCTCTAATTGTATTATCTGTTCATAAGTAACAGCATCACCAGGCTTTTCACCAATACCTAAATTTGTCAATAACTTTCCTTTACCATCCCAAACATAATTGTTTTCTTCAAGTAAAGTAAACTTTTTATTTCCTTGTACAAATACATCTCCTTGACGTGTTACTACTTGGTTTTGTTTCACAAAACCGGAGGTTTCTTGTTTTAAAGTTTCCTTCATTTGACCCACCGTTGCACCATCTGATGGTGCAAAACCATCTTTTACATTTGCTAAACAATTACCAAGACAGTCAATAACTCCTACATCACGTGTAATACAATGATCTTTGATGTATTTTAAATTTACAGCATCATTTTCATTTTTTGGATAACCTATATCGTTAATAACAAATTTATAAAAAGAAAACCCATCTTTTGTCTTTTCAGGTATTATAGAATGTAAATAGCGTCTATTTATGATGTCTTTTTCATCTACAGGGTCTGCTACGTTGGATATACGCCGATTTTCAGCATTATACGTTTTTCCATTAAATTTTAACGTATTCTTTAATTCCGATGATAAATAACCTCTGTTTATTGCATCAGCGTTTTGATTTGGCTTACAAACGTTGGAAATTCTATGATTACCCGCGTTATATGTGTTTTTGTCTATTTTCAGTGTTGGTAATATCTCTTTTTTTAATACTTTTAAATTTATTGCATCATTTTCATCTGTGGGATCATTAATGTTTTTTAACCGTTTATTACTAATATCATAATCTCCATCAGGTGTTTGTGGTAATCCAACACCTCTTTTTAAAGTATTAAAATAATATAATCCATCCGATGAATACCGTCCGAACTTGTCAACACTCATGGTGCAACTGAATAACATTCTAGAGTGTAACCCATTTTTATAATATTAGTCCCGATTTCTAACCCATATCAGTTTTTATACAAATTCTTAGTCTTCATCAGTTACATTTGCATCATTCCCGGGACATTTAAAATATTTTAAATCTGCACTAATTAATGATCTGTCTGCTTCATTTCTAAATACATGATTTTTATGAATAAATTCCTCACCAGACAATTTTCTAAATCCGCTAAATGAATTTGGATCTGCAATTAATATATTTTGATAATCATTTACATCCATTAATTTAAATCTTTTGGTATTATAAATAAACTCTTGATTTGCACTATCATATTGTAATGTTTGTCCTACAGTTGCAGCATCCTTTGGATCTGTTCCTTGTGCCAAATTACCTATTTTCTTATTTTTCGCATTGAAAGTACTACCTCCTGGTTTGTCTAATATTAAAGATTGTTTTACTACAACACAATCGTAATCATCGATACCTGGAAATATGTTAATTATTCTTCTATTTGTACCCAACCAACTTCTATGATAATTGTTTGGATTAGTATGTAAAACTTGTGATAAAATCGGAACATCATGAGCATCTGTAGCTAATTGCGCATTTGATAATTTCATGTCTTTGCAATCCCAAACATTATTTTTTTTGTTCAAGTAAAATAAACTTTTCATTTCCTTGTACAAACACATCACCCGACCTTGATACTACTTGATCCTGTTTTACAAATCCAGATGTTTCTTGCTTTAAAGTTTCCTTCATTTGACCCACTGTTGCACCATCTGATGGTGCCGAACCATCTTTAACATTCGCTAAACAATTACCTAGACAATCAATAACTCCTACATCACGTGTAATACAATGATCTTTTATATATTTTAAATTTACAGCATCATTTTCATTTTTCGGATAACCTATATCGTTAATAACAAATTTATAAAAAGAAAAACCATCTTTTGTCTTTTCAGGTATTAATGAATGTAAATAGCGTCTATTTACGCTGTCTTTTGCATCTTTAGGGTCATCTACGTTGGATATACGTTTATTTTCAGCAGTATACGTTTTTCCATTGAATTTTAACGTATTTTTTAATTCTGATGATAAATAACCTTTGTTTATTGCATCAGCGTTTTGATTTGGCTTACCAACATTGACAATTCTATGATTACCTGCGTCATATGTGTTTTTCTGTAGTCTTAATGTTGGTGATATCTTTTCTTTTAATACTTTTAAATTTATTGCATCGTTTTCATCTGTGGGATCTTTTATGTTTTTTAACCTTTTATTAGTTATATCATAATCCCCATCAGGTGTTTGTGGTAAACCAGCACCTCTTTTTAAATTATTTGCGTAATATAACCCATCCGAGGAGTAACGTCCGAACTTGTCGACACTCATGGTGCAACTGAATAGTAATCTAGGGAGTAACGCATTTTTATGAGATTACCCCACGGTTTCGGAGTTCATCCACTAAAGCCACCCATTCGTTTTCCAATCCAGTATGACCCGCTTCTTTAGCTTCATGTATTAGTTTCATTCTATCCACCAATTTATTGATATTATTGTAATAAATCACATTTGTGTTACATAGTTTCTTCATTAAACCTGTACCTGTAACAGATTTGTTTCTTTTTCTTGGTTCTGGAGCACTTATATCCAAAGTGGATGACACAAACCTTCGTTTTACAGGTTTTCTTGGCGTTATCGGCATTGGTTGTCTTCTCGTTGTTGGTATTAACTTGGATACAAATTCTCTATATTTTAAAGACCTAGATCTAAAAACTGGTTGGTCAGCTAAATACTTCCTCCTGTATGCATTGGTGTGTTCCAAAATCTGTTTATATGCTTCCATGTCTTCTTCTTTAACTAACAATTCTAAAGGCTTTTTTTCAAATAATAATTCAAATAATCCTCTTGTGCCCTTATATCTTTGATTACCAACAATAATATTATCATCTTCATAAATGTTTACCGGGCTATTACCAACCATTAAACCTTCTTCTGTTAATCTTACTCCATAACTATGGTAGTTTTTATTAGGATTTATTCCAGCTAACATTTTTATCATGTATTTCCTTCCTAAAGGTCCTTTGTTATGAATGTTTTCACCCAACAAGCTTATGTTTGACGGACCTTCCCTTGCTTCTTCTTCTTTTTCCTCTTCACTAGCAGTTGATACATCTTCATGTCCTCTTTTAGCTTTTACTTCATATAATTCTCTTATACCACTATAGTCTGGTGATTCTAGCTCTCTTTCAGGTTCTCCACCGGTAAAACCACTATATGTAGAGGATTCCAGGTCTTCATCACTAAAATCTTCTGATTTTACATTTTCTCTTTCAAACTTTGTAATAGGTGCAATTGCATCTCCTTCCAAAACGGGTTTAGCAAATTTTTTGTTTAATTGTTTCAAGGGTTCAGTAATAGGTTTAAAAGTAGATTCAAGAAATTTCTCCCTTTCGCTAATACCTAATTTTAATGCTCTGTTTTTATCTCGAATAGAATCACTAAGTGATTTTATTTCCTTTATTAACTTTTCTTGGTTAACCATGTTTGTAGCAAGACGTGTTGTACAACAATGAATGTTTTACATCATGATCAGTGTATTAGTATAAATTTATCAAATCCTATCCTGTATCGACCATTGTTTAGCGGTTGTTCCTTCATAATTGTTAAAAACCCATACTTTTCAGCCCAAGCCTTTCCACACAACTCTTTAAATCGTTCAAATGGCATATCCGCACTTACATGGTCATAATATATGTGTTTTAGGTTGGTTTCATCCTGTTTAAATACAATTAACATGTTTGCATTGTCTCTAATGAGCTGTTTCGGTATTTTGCTGTAAGTTTGACCAATATAAATGCTATCTATGTTGTTATGTCGACCCATGGCGAAGTAATTTCTTATTGTATTTTGATTTTCACAAGATACATCGTCAAATATGAATACTGAGAATGGTTTAGCCTCTTGCGGTTGCATGACACTCTCGCTCGCGTTGAATTTAAAATATTTAACTTCAGGCACATTATTGAGTATTTGTTCCAATAACTGATATTTTGGTTGTTGTAGTGACTTTGAAAATACATATAAATTATTAAAATGTAATCCTTTAGGATTTGTAATCAAATTGAATACTACATTTGTTTTTCCACAATTGGAAGGACCGGTAACCAGACAACGCACCGTGTTTGGTAACAAAACACCGTGTTTCCCAGTATTGAATTGAGAACCATCCACTGTGAGTTCATCTATATTATTAATAGTAAAATTGTCTTTTTGCGGTATTATCTCCATCCTTTGTAATGGTTCAACCCAAAATGATGCTCTATCATTATATTAGATCCTTTTTAGGTATCCAAGAATCTTCTGTCTTATTAAATCCTAACCATCGTACTTTAACCTTATCCTTTTTTCGTTGCAACACCTTTTCGACTAAATATACATCACCTACTGTTGATTTTAACATTTCATGTCCATAAAACCCTCCTTCCAGCAATTGTCCTTTATTATCTTTTAAAATGTAAGTTTCTGGTATTGTAGGTTGCACCTTAAATACAGTAAATACCTCATCTGTCCAGTTTGGAAGATATCTTTTACTGAATACACCTTTGTATTTGCTTATTCGCACTTTATCACCAACATTAAACCTTTTAGGCTTTAGTTTTTCAACTCTTGGTTTAGTATTCATTTTTATACGTTTTAATACAAGTTTTTCATTTTTATTAGTCACCTGGCTTGGTTTCATACCGATAGTTCTATGAAACTTGTTATTGTAATCGCTTATAAGTTTTGGTAATATATCAATCCATACGTGCGATCCTCTGTTAGAAAACATCTTATACATCGCACCTTTTAAAGTTCTGTTGAATCTTTCAATTATTGATGCTTTTACCTCTGAATTGGTTGAGTAATGGTTAATGTTGTGTTTTTTCATTAAATTTGCAAATTCCTTATTAAAATATTCTTTTCCATCATCAGTTTGTAAATGTTTTATAGTATGTTTGTCTCTTTGTATAGCTGTTTCCATTGCTTTTGTAACACTTTTGCCACTTTTATCTTTTAGTGGTAAAGCATCTGCCATTTTTGAAAAACAATTAATAATAGTCAATATGTATTTAAATCCTCTATTTTGTTTACTATAAGGAATCATTTCGATTAAATCCGCTTGATATAAATCATTTATTCCTTTTATCACTGTATTTCTTCGTGGAAACTTTCTTCTTGCAGGTTTATGAAGCTCGTTGACAATTTCTTGCTTCGAGTTCTTCATATTGCAGGTTTGAATGTTTCATGTATCACATGTATAATCACAATTAATGTTGTCTTTAATATTCACATCATTTATATAGGTCAAGGTCATCCAAACTTGTGTAAAAAATGGGGAACACGGCGTTGGACTTGCCGTGTTCCCCATTTTTTTACGGAAGGAGAAAGGAATAAGGTCGAAGTTGTAGAAGGACGAAGAATAGGTTACTAGTTGATAGGGTTTAGAGAGTAGTGGCCGAAAGGAAGAGTATGAATCTTATCCGGCATAATATGCCTTTTATCATCTTGAGCTGATAGTGCTCTTTTAACTTCAGTGACACTGTAGACCTCATGTTTAAAGCTTCTGATAGTGTTGAACGTTGCAGACATTGTAGAATCTTCAAACAAGCAGGTCTTGTAATGGTCAAATGTCACATGTTTCTTCAAGTACGATGTTTTGACTCCTTTAGCTTTCTTCACTGTCGGTATGTCATTTTCCATATACATCTTGAAGGAATATAATTTGGACATCAGCCCAACTATTTCCTCCAAAGGTATTCCATTTGCTTCATCTTTAAATTTTCCGATTACTTTTTTATTCTTTTCATTGTAATTTGGATGGTTCTTCGGATAGTCAGAGAAGTCAAAGTCGTCTTTGTATGGGAAACTCCTTAGATCTTCATACATGTCCAAAGTCTTTATCCAGTAGATAAACGCGTCGGTATCCATGTATGCAACTCCAATGTTGTCTCTTCCGTAGTGTTTAACCATTTTGTTGTAATGGAAATCATTCATCAGAGTTTTACTTATATCCAAAATCGACATTCCAATGTATAACGGACGATCCATCACAATTGTTGTTTTATTCATACTGACAGCAACTAGATTTTCGTTTATAATCATTGATGTTCCGAAATTTGGTTTTTGCACTAATTTTTCCAATTTCCTAGGATCACTTACTAATTTTACAATTTTGTGTTTTCTCTTGTTCTCCAAGGTCTTCCCAAAGATGGCGTTGTTCATTAATTTGTAGAAGTCCTTTTCAAATGCTGTTGTCGCTGCAGCTCTTCTTGTCGTGTTGGAATCGATATATGGTTTCAACCAACAAGACTGGGTGAATTCAATTGCTCTGTGAATTTTCACTATACGTAGACCCAATTCAAGTGCTTGTTGAACTACCCAGTAGTGTGCCACATATCGACTCTTATTCTCCAAGGTCATCATCAGCTTGGGCCATCTTCCTGTCGGTGAAACTTCAGTCTTGGCTAGGAGAGGCAGGTCGTAATGATGGTCGTGAAGGTGCTCCGGATATTCAAAATCACAGTCCAAAATATAGCCTGTTTGGCCATCTTTTGGAATCCGTGATATGTCACCGATGGTGGTCGGGTCAATCCACTTGAAGTCTGCGTAGGGAAGTGGATTTGACATCGCCCAACCATAGAGGTTGTTCGCATCAAAATATCCAAGGTAGAGTGATGGTTGTTGCTCGTCGAAGTTGGGGATATACTTGTTGTTGGCCTTAACATGTCTGGTCACAGCTTGAGTCAAACCACCTCGTACACCTGATTCGATCATGAGGACCATATCAATGTCTGTGAGAAGCTCCAATCGACAGTTAGTTGACTTGAGCATAGCTTGCCATGCTAATCCAGGGGATGTATACGAGTGTAAAGGATCCAATCCGTAGGCTGAGAAACAGGTGTTCCGAAATTCTTCCATCACATCGCACAGCAGAGTTACATCCAATTTTATATAAAAATCAGAATATTCCCCTAAAGTTTGAATGTTTAGTTGGTTCCAAACATTACAAGCATGATTGTAGTCTTCAACGGAGATTTCACTTTCATTTAATTTGCTATTGAAGGCTTCAATCGGTGGTAGACTGGTTTCTTCAAACTTTTCTGTGGAAGTTATATAATCATAGGGGAAAATTCCTTTTCGTAATACTAAGTCCAATTTATCTTCAGGTACAATTTTGCCGGTTTCTTTTAGATCTTCTCTTCTTAGGTTCTCAGACAATTTGCTCAAACTAGATGACATAAATCTATAAGAGTCTACGAAGCGAAGTTTAATTTTACCTACTGTTTTTGAGAAACTGATGTACTTCTCCAATGTTTCAGCTAATACTTCGATTTTTCCATCATCTCGTCCTAACTCTGGGATAATAAAGTGGGAGTCATAGCCGCTAAGATTGTGTAACACGACAGGGATAAAGTTTGGCAGTTTGTAATTTATATTGCATGAATTACAAGCAGGTCCTCTGTATAACCCTGTGAGGTGATCATGATCTTTCTTTTTGATTTTCTTCACTAAAGCTCTTCTTGCATAGATAACATCTTGTTGCCGAAATGTATTCTTCTTGTTGATTTTGGTTCAAAGGTTTCATGGGTAAAACATTACCGTATAGGCGTTCCGCCTTTTCAGCAATGTCATACAACTGGTCTACAAAATACTTAGCAGCTTCTTCCCCACGGTAGAGTATCGGAGTGGATGTTAAGCCATAGTCTTGCAATTGTTCTTCAGGTAAAGTAGATTTCACCAATAAGCAAAAACTGTTAGGTTGATGCAATTGATATTTGGTTCTTCTAGTTACTTCACCATCCGAAAGTTCCTGCGGCACTAACGTGGATTCAAAGTCAGCGTAGATAACTATTGGAATCCGGTATTGGTGAACTGTTTTATTGAACTGAACAAATGCTCTAGATGGTGGTGGCAGACTAATCTTCACTTTATAGTTGTCATTACAAAGCCGCTGGTGTTCCGACAACCACTCCGATCCTCCACGTCTCAAGTCTTTATTTGTGAAACAAAAGCATCTCTTACACACTGTTACTCTAATTTTCTTTTTAGTCACTTGTCGTCCAACCAAAGTTTCAAAATTCTTGATGTAAACATAATGTGATATTTCACCTTTGGTCAATAGCAGCAAATCTGTATGATTTTGACGTTCAGTCTTTGTAACTCGTAACGGGTATACATTATTTGATTCGTCTAAACCAAACACATTAACTGAAACTCCTGGGTTTTTTCTTTCAAATTTAGCAACATCATTAAGACTAACAGGATACGACATACCTTGGAAGTTATAGCGGTGTTGAACAGTTTCGTATGCTACGCTAGGTCTACAGGGATGGTCTTCCACATATTTTGCTAACATTGCATACCGGAAACATTCATTATCCTCATTTTTCACATTGATACATGATTTAGTATATTGGATCACCTTTGGTAGAGGGATAAAGCTGCTACCTCTCATACCATATTCATGCTTGTGAATCCTCACATCCATACCTTCAATCGATGATAGCGTCCAGCCAGATCCTCTTCCTTCATGTTCTTGGAGTTTCATTAGCAGTTCATTCAAACATTCTTCTAAAATTTCGTTGATATCAGATATGGTTGTAAGGGTTCGGTTTTTAGCAATGAATGCTCTCGGTGAGTTTTCACCATCGGTATTAGTAAACATAGCCTCCAACACCAATTCAAATTTAATAAAGTTCAAACTTGCCAATTCTTCCATTAATGTTTTTACAACTAGATTTTTAGCTTGGGTTATAAAGTTTTCCAATTCCAATTGCACATTATTAATTTTGAAATGAGTTACAACTGGTCCTGGCAAGGCTGTGGTGCGCAGTTGTCTTATATCTTCCATTTCTTCTGTATCCTCTTCTTCCATATCCTCTTCTTGGGTACGCAGTTGTTTTACATCTTCCACTTTTTTTCTTCCATTTCCTCTTGAATAAATCCTCCAGCTGTAGATGGTCCAGCTCCGGCAAATTGAATAACACTTGGTCTTCTTCTTTGCATTAATTGTAAATAGCTAGCCCAGTCCTCCTGCTTCTGGGGTTTTTCCAAAAACCGATCAATCGCATCCAAGTCTTCTTCACTTACTAGAAGCTCTTCTTTTCTGTCCTCTTCACGATGCAATTCTCGGTGTAACTGTAGATAGCTATCACAGTCGTCCATCTGCTTCTGGTAGTTTTCCAATAACCGATCAATCGCATCCAAGTCTTCTTCACTTACAACAATCTCTTCTTTTCTGTCCTCTTCATGATGCAATTCTCGGTGTAAAACAAAGATATCTTCATCTTGGAAAAATTCACCACAAATATCGCAAAGAGCCATTTTTTACAGTTTGGCTTTGAGTGTGCACTCGGTGAATGTCCAAGCAATAATGAGCAGCGCGCTCAACCGGGTCCCTTTATACCCGAGGTTGAAGGGTGGGGGAAGGTGACGTCATATACATCCGATTTATCAATCATTTAGTACATTTGGCTTTTAAACACGCATTTTCAATATATTCTTCAACAGGCTTGATAAACCAATAATGTTTGGTCTAAATCCACTACTTTGTACACATTTTTTTGAAAGATGTCTGTTTGAGCAAGTTTATGTGGAACAAGGTCATTTGGAATTAGTATTTTTAGCGGGGGATAGAGCACTGCAATGGAGCCATGGTATAGAAGTGGTGTATCCATCCAATTGGTTTGCCCTTTTTTATACCCCCCACAAACTATGCATTTATGTGGGTCAAGGTCGCGTAAAGATACCCTTTGAGCGGGGGATAAACCACTAAGCAGCATGCTAGTCCATTGCCGCAAAGTGATCTATCCCCCGCTCTGTTCTACAAAACCTCAATCAAGTCCAAGTTCAAGTCCTAGTTTAACACTTGGTTGGGAGAATTACATTAGTTTGATACTTATTTCTACCGTTACACTTGCTCCATTCTCAAAGAGATATAAATAATATAATCCTGGGTACTGTTCTTTTTCACGTCCTGCATGTTCCTTAATAAAGTCGAAGGCCAATCTTTTTGAATATTCATTATGAAACACTTCTCTTACACAAACAAGGATTTATTCTTCCAGAAATTTCACTTGAATTGTTGTTAGTTTGCTTACATCATCCTTGTCTATCAGGGGTAACTTGTAGGTGAAAGTATTTGGTGGTAGTTTGTGCGTCCTATCAAGTAAACAACAAAATTTTTTATACACTTTCTGCTCATTGTCTGTAATACTTTTAATACCAAACAGATTATAGTACGAAGGATCATAAGGTATACGACGATACATTTTCAGAACCGGTCAACATGAGCGCTGGAGCTAAAATGAGAAATGCGTGCAACCCGGCCGCCTTATATCCCCACCGGGTGACCACGCCCAAGGTACCGGGGGGGGAGGGGGGGGCACTTCTCGTCCGGAGCAAAAAACTTTTTGGTCAAGGTCAAAAATTTTTCCCAAAAAAAAAGTTCGGGGGGGGAGGGGGGGGTCATTACTATATTTAGGTCAAGGTCACGAAAAAACTTGAAAAAATTAAGCCCCACCTGGGGCATTTAGGTTGCCATCGCTGTAGCCTCCGAAGAGACCAAACTATGACAACAGGGCAACATCCAATGTCGTGTTCCCTTCGCCACGCGAGACTTGTAAACATTTACTGCATTGTCTTTTCAATAGCTAACAAAAATTCATTTACATAATTTTGAGTTTCCAGGAGGAAACAAACTGAGGACACCCTAATGGCTTACGTCCTCGGTCCGAGTGCAGAGGCCGCCGCAACCTTTTGCATGCCAGCGTACAAACGGACATACTCCCACAACCCCAGCCGCAACCTGTTGCATGCCTGAGAGGAGCCTAACAATACTTCAAAGTGACTTTACACGGGGGTCTACTCCCGTAACCCTATCTTTAATATTTTTAATTTAGCAATGCAGTAAATTTTTACAAGTCCTTTGTGGGTCAAGGCCACACGGACATTAAAAAATTTCGGCCCCCGTACATCCATGGCGAACCACGAATGTTCGGGGGCCTTGTGGACTAAAAAACACAAATAGCTAACAAAGATTCATTTACATAATTTTGAGTTTCCAGAAGGGAAACAAACTGAGGACGCCCTAGTGGCTTGGGTCCTCGGTCCGAGTGCAGAGGCCGCCACAACCTTTTGCTTGCCAGCGTACAAACGGACATGCTCCCACAACCCCAGCCGCAACCTGTTGCATGCCTGAGAGGAGCCTAACAATTATAAAAAGTGGCTTTACACGGGGGCCTACTCCCGTTCCCTGTCATTACAATTTACTTTGAGCATTGAAAAAGCTCAAGGGGGAATGCTAAAACAAGCGTATACACTTTAGATAAATATAACACACTTACAACACACAATTGAGCTCAACATAGTCAATGCTGGAACAAGCACATACACATTAAACACATATGACAAACAAGACACAAAGGATAAAATACACACAGGAGACATAGGGTACAATTGAAACACTCTCATATAAAACAATTCC
>CM061532.1:141948356-141995255 GCA_030545055.2 Neoaliturus tenellus | reverse complement strand
CTAAAATCCTTCGTTTAGCCGCTAGCCTCCATTTTGTTTTTTACACGTAATAATTTTTATCTCCGTAATTAATTGATGGATTTACTTCATATTTGGCATGGACCTTTATCACAATAATGGTAATTTCCAGAAAAATAATTATTATTTTCCGATGTCTATTTTTAAAATAGCGGCCACTTTGAAATTTTAAACTCAAATTTCTCAAAAACGGCACATTTTGTCAAAATTTTATTTCAGACAAAAAAGTTGACAAATTAAATTATCTAAACAATGATACAAAGTTTGTAAAGATCTAACAACTAATAACGGAGTTATTGGGATTTTTCTGCAAAAAAACATGGATTTTGCATTATAATTAATGCAAATTTAGGTTATTTTAATAGAAAAATCTCCATAACTCCGTTATTTGTTGTCAGATCTTTACAAACTTGGTATCATTGTTTAGATAATTTAATTTTTCACCTTTTTTGTCTGAAATAAAATTTTGACAAAATTTGCCGTTTTTGAGAAATTTGAGCTTAAAATTTTAAAATTGCCGCCATTTTGAAAATAGACATCGGAAAATAATAATTATTTTTCTGGAAATTACCATTATTGTGATAAGGTTCCATGCCAAATATGAAGTAAATCAATTAATTCATTACGGAGATAAAAATTATTACGTGTAAAAAACAAAATGGTGGCTAGCGGCTAAACGAAAGATTTTAGGACATATGTTTATATGATCTTTTTTGTTTATTTTCATGTGTAGAATCAGCTTTCGAAATTTCTGCACTTCGTCGTGAATCACCCTGTATCAAAATGGTCTTCGCAATATTAGTAATATTAAAAAATAATAGTTGTTATTATTTTGTTAAAGACGATTTATTATTTTCTTAACAATTAAATGTGGTATATGTGCATTATTATTTTGTATGAATAATTCATACATGGGCAACCTAATAAAAATTCAACACTTAACTTACAGGTTTCGGGCACTATGTTAAAAGTATGCTATATTACGTAATTACAATGTAATATGCCAATCAGATTAATAAAATATATGTTTATATACTCTGATCAAAGTGTTTGAAACAACTTATTTTGAACAGAATTACGAGTGGAATCTTTTAAAATTAGTAATGTGTATCACTTATTATACAGTATATTTATATAATAATATTTATCAAAAGGTTTATATAACAAATATAACCTTATGTAAGTAAAAACTCATGTATAAATCAACTTTCCTTCGCAAGAGTAATGTATTCATAAGACAAATGTGAAGAAATATTGCTTCAGTAATGTTAGTCTACGAGGATGTTAAATGTGGTTGGGTAATGCCCTAAACATGATGGATGCACAAACAACCCTAATACATCAGCTAGGCTTTCTTCTTTCCTTTTACCAGTTCAACACAAGTGAAAATGACATAAGCTGTCCATTATTAACAACTGTAGATTATTAACGTTTATATTATCTATATTACAGTTTGTCATGTTTAATCACTGACATAGGTTTTAATCACAGGGAGTTTAAGGCTGCGGTCTACCCCAGCCAAAACAACAACGACGAATGCCGCCTCACGGCCGTAGCGCTAGGCGAGTTTGATGGTTGCAGAGGTTTACGGGGATCGTGATTCAGAAATAACCGATTAAGATAGAGATTGGCTGGTAACTTTTTCTAAAAGTATACAAAATGATCTAGTCGGCTATCTTTTTAGAATTTTAAAATAAAATTTCTAATTTCAGTAATAACTGTCTAAAATCATCTGTTTTTTAGTTTTGTAAATGCAGAGGTTTACGGGGATCGTGTTTTAAAACTAACCTCTTAAGATAGAGATTGGCTGTTAACTTTTTTTTTAAAGTAGAAAAAAGGATCTAGTCGGCTATCTTTTTAGAATTTTAAAATAAAATTTCTAATTTCAGCTATAACTGTCTAAAATCATCTGTTTTTTCTAGATTTTTAACTAAAGTTTTCTATTGGTTTTAATGAACTAACTACAAAAGTGTCATAGAGGGAAATTAGTACCGTTATTTTTCTTTAATATGACACCTTATTTATAGCTCTAGGATTCATTTAGTAGAAGATAACTTGATTCTAAAAAGCCCTTGCATTTGGGTGCGCGCCAGGGGTAGACCGGGGTGGTCCCGGGCTCCGGTCTACCCCTGGCGCGCACCCAAATGCAAGGGTTTTTTTAGAATCGTGTTATCTTTTGCCAAATGAAGCCTACATATATTAATTAAGTGTCATATTATAGAAGAATAACGGTACTAATTTCCCTCTGTTACACTTTTGTAATTAGTTCATTAAAACTAATAGAAAACTTCAGTTAAAAATCGAGAAAAAACTGATGATTTTAGACAGTTATAGCTGAAATTAGAAATTTTATTTTAAAATTCTAAAAAGATAGCCGACTAGATCCTTTCTTCTACTTTAAAAAAAAGTTAACAGCCAATCTCTATCTTAAGAGGTTAGTTTTAAAACACGATCCCCGTAAACCTCTGCATTTACAAAACTAAAAAACAGATGATTTTAGACAGTTATTACTGAAATTAGAAATTTTATTTTAAAATTCTAAAAAGATAACCGACTAGATAATTTTTTCTACTTTTAGAAAAAGTTAACAGCCAATCTCTATCTTAATCGGTTAATTCTGAAACACGATCCCCGTAAACCTCTGCAGCCATCAAACTCCCCCCCGCCCGCGAGGCGGCATTCGGCATTGTTGTTGTTTTGGTTGGGGTAGACCGCAGCCTTAATCAAAGGATTCTTCAATACTTAAAAGTGAAATTGAACACATTATTCACATCAAAATTTCCATTAACTCTTTAGAGACAGTTACAGATACTTCAGTGGCGTCTCTCACTTAACTCTTGAGCGACAAAGTTACTGTCAATACGTCGACTGATGTATGTTTCAAAGTTTCCCACTAAAGTGATGTAACAAGTAAACTCGTTTCCTGGCTAAACTTAAATTAACGTAATTATAATGAATATATAGAAAAATATATTTGTTGTGTTTTAGAAAAATACTGTTTTATTGTGGAAAATAATTAATATTTTTAATATTGTAAACAGACCAACAATGTGGAAAACTATTTAACAAATAAATACTCGGAATGCGTAATCACGGGTGAGAACTCGTGGTCAAGTAGGTGGCCGAGTTTGGTGGTTGTTCCTAGAACTCTTGCCAACCACTTGGAGCTAAGTCTAGCACGAATTGTGGGTCCCACCCCCTGCCACTCTTGAATGCATTCTACCTGCTTAAAACATATAATATGTAAATTTCTATCACAGTATGATCAAAATTAAGATGATTTATTTTATATCAACTAGAAAAAATCTTCCTTACTTTGCAGCCTTTCATTAGTTTTTGGATGCAAACTTATTCTTTCTAAATTTACAGTAAAAAAATAAAAAATGAAAACACATTAATGAAGTGGGATTTTTAAAAATTTAGACAAGTGAAATTTTATATTAAAACAACTTTTTGTTGGCCTCTTGGTTTCTATGCATTTCCACACTTTTTAATTTTGCTTACTTTAATCTACAATGGGATAGAACTAAAATTTAAATAAAGTTAATCACAAATCTTGGTTTTTAAAGTTAAACCATAGTAGTTTTAATTTCATTCCTGATTCAGAGTAAGAAAAAATTGAAGTTACAATATTAAATATAAAGCAGGTCGATCTGATTTTATATCAACATACGCACAGTCAATTATCACCAATAAAAAACTGATTATGTAAAAATATGTTTTAAGTATAAATTCTTCCCTGTTTAGACTACAAACAACGAAGATGGACAGATGATGACATAAACAATGTGTTGACGCAGCGGACCCCTGTGTTCCTTTGCCATGCAGATCACATTGTATACCAACTGAGAACTTACTTAGGCTGTCCACGCACACCAACCACAATACATACCACACGCATACCACCACGCATACCACAATACATTCACACTTCAACAATGCGTTTACACTGCTTACTTTTGTTTTTATTTAAACGTCGAATGAAAGAAAAAAATTCTTGGTAAGAGATTTTATTGTTTTATGTAAGTCCAATTTTTAATAATGGTTTATAGAATTGGGAAACATAAAATAAAATAGAGCAAAGCATATTGCATGCACAGTATAAAAAAATTAATAAAATACACAGTATAAAAATTAATAAAAAATTAATAATATATATATATTTATTTATATATTTAATAAAAAGGACCTTTAATTTGATGTGAATTTTGACCAATAATTATATTTAATATTTTCTTCTGACTACTTGTGGACTGTCCCTCATTGGAATTTCAAAAACAATTTTTGTTTTTTTGAAGTAGACTTAAAAAATTAATTTGTAAAGTTTTAGTTTTATTACTTAGATACTGTTAAAGAAATTATATCGTTTCCAGACTTCTTTTCCACCCTATTTAGATTACATTCATAAACAAAGGGATATACTGTACATTGACTTGAATGATCATGTTTTTTTTGTATAATGTGGAGGTTTTGTTGATAGGTACATTAAGGACTCACGGGGTTTTGGTACACAAGTTATCTGTTACTAATGTACAGTAGTTAAAAGGGCATTCTTCAAAGTGTTCTGATTAGTATGATTAGAAATTAATGAGATCTTCTTAGGTTGTTCTATTGAAGTTTTCTCTCTCTTTCTATAATAATCCTTAAAAATGTATATTATATTTTATAATCAACATTAAAATTTTATCACGGTATTTTCACTTCTGATACTTCCAGGTTAAAGAATCTTGTTTCAGGTTGTTTTATCGTCAAAATATTTTTTCGAGCTATCAAATTTTTCATTTTTTTCATAAAAATGTCTATTAATAAGTATATATAAGAAATAATGTGGATGTGAAGCAAATGTATTTAAAGTTGTGTCATTATGAGGCAATGTCAAATTCAGAATCAGCCTCACTGACAAACTCACCAGTAGCAGTAGCGATCGGGGTGGTGAAAGCCTGAGTGTTAACAAGCTATCGACTACAGGGACTGGCATAACGAGTGCACGAGGAGTATGAAACATATCATGTTGGCTTGTGTTGGACGATTTTATCTTGTACGCATATCTTTCTTGAAAAGCTTCCAAATGTAATATTTTCAAATTCGCAGATATTTGAATGTCCAATGTATAAAAGTGTTATTGATGTATTGCAAACACTTCAAAGCTTTGGAAATCAAGTTAGATTTCCGTACTGAATGAGAGTAATGGGGAAGAATTATTCCTAAACCACGCCTTAAAACCATGAAACCTTTAAATTATTATATTTTTAGTACTAACCAAATAGAACATTGTAAGTACCACGGAATTACAAATAATTTTAAATTAATAATTTTAAAAAACCTAATTAATGGAGTCTAACATCTTAAAGTCAGTGAAATTATGTTATAAATTAGTTTTATGTTATGAAACTGCTTTACCATTTCGTATAGCATTTGAACGGAAAATGTTCATTGTTTGATAAATTTAAGTCACTGTCATAAGGTCTAATTCGTTAGAGCAGATATATGTAAGAAATAATGAATGAATTAATGAAGTAGAGAATTTTGTTTGAAGGACTATATACTAACATTTTATAATTTAAAAAACATAATAAAAACATAATATTATATCAATATTTAAAAAACCGTCTACAGAGGAATACTCTTGCGATCTGACAGCCTGTTTATTAAGGCATAATTAGAATCATTGATTGGATATATCAGCTTTGAAAAATAAAAAAATAATTGTTAACTTTTTCTAAACTTTTTTTTTAAGAAAGTATAAATACGTGGGTGTTGTGGGTGTTAATTTAATCCAAGTCAAACAAGTCAATCAATTCTTGAAACAAGAGAAAGACTTTTTGCTTCAGATTTCATGTGGGCTTTTTGATTGTTTAATTGAAAGTGAAAAAGTTGTCTTGAACTTCATACTTCAGGTTAAATTTGTAAAGGCCTGCCGATTGTCTGGGAAGACCTCATTGTTAAGCAAACTCTTGATGTGAATGTCATGTTTAACATGGTGGTAAACATTCGTGTAGCTGTGTATATTACACATTGTGCACTGTGTAGGTGTACAATTTATGTCAGCCGAGCCAATAACTTCAAGTTCAAACACAATTCTGTTTTACTTTTAGTTTACTACTAAATCTTGGTTGATTGTTCACTGTCGCAAAAAAAAAATAAATTTGCTATTAGGTACGTGTTGTGGATACCTTATTATTTTCCTTCTAGAAAAAGTATGAAGATCAGTTACGATTTTATGTTACGTAAATTAACTCAGCGATAATTGACCAACAATTTTAGGGAACAGAAATTTGGAAGAAGCGAATTTGTTATTCACTTTGCATCTTTGAAAATCTAACTCAGACTTATAACTCCCTCACTATAAAATAAGAGCACAGTAAACGAATACTGTACCACAAATAAACAATTAAGGTTTCTGTAACACTTCAACACTGCATAAACATACTAGATTTTTTCTCTCTCTTTTATAAGTAACATATACCCTTTCAAAAGTACTAAGAAACATTTCATAAGAAATAAAGTTTACTTAAGTATACGATTTTTTAGTACTTTCCATCCCTATTTATAAAACTCCATTTAATTTAAATTACATACATTGAGATATTTCCTTTTTAAATGATATAAAATTGTTTTCTAAGATCATTTGACCTTTAACAGCCTCTTAGCCGATTAGGAAGAGTGTTAGATGGATTTTAAGTGTCCTTCAAGAAAGGTAAATATCTTAATTTTAATCAATAAAATATTAAGAAATAAATAACAAGGATCATATGTTATAAATATACGTCTGTTATTTTGAATATTAAAGTGTAGCAAAATGGATGGGAAAATATACGGGAAAAAGTCTGAAAACGGTTTAAAATCTTTAAAGTATTTAAGTAATAAAACTAAACTTTGCAAACTTATTTTAAGTGACAAAGTCCACTGCCTGAACTACTTTTTGTCCTTAGACCTCCAAGGGAGGGGGGGGGGGCATAAGGAGTCAGAAGAAAATCTTAAATGTAAGCATAGGTCAATTATGTACATCAAATAAAATGTCTCCGAAAATAGAGAACAATGCCGCAAACCCAACCTCAAAAGGATGACCGAGTCAAAAATGGCAGACGATCAAACTTTGCATTAAAATCGTATTGCTGAAACAAAAAATGCAATAACTCACGATATACTCGACCTTTTGAGGTCGGGTTTGTGGCAAATTGCTTAGAATGCAAAGCCCTTTCAAATGATATATCATATGACGTAGACCAATGACATTTTTCCCAAGACTTCCTTTAGGGACGTCCCTAGTGGAAGTCTCAGAGAGACTGATTTGGCCTATGTCATATGATACATCATTTTAAAGGGCTTTGCAATTCTAAGCAATAACTAGTGTTAACCCAGTGTTAAACAGTGTTAAATCATTTTACTTACCTTTCAAGTTTGAGTAGAAATCAAAACCTTTTCTTTAAGGCATCGATGGCTGTGAAAACTTATCTTTTTTTACGATGTCAGTCCGTATGATTTTTATTATTCTTTATCAAATTGACTTGTATAAAGCTAAAACCACCACGATATTACATTTTTTATGAAATTTCATTTGTAGATGTAAAGATTTAAATTTAAGCAACAAATTTGTTAAGTTTTAAAAACACGAACTAGTTTTTGAGGGGTCAAAGTTTTCATCTACTCTGTACGTCACTTACTCGATCCGTTACGTGATTGACACGTGTACCCATTAAAATATTTATATCCCCACTTAAGTCGCACTTAAGATTCATGTGGATAATTGCAATAATTGACTGATGAGGTGGAAACAAAAATTATAAATGGTGCCAAATCAGGAAAGTGACTTCATTAGTTCATTACTGCTCGTCGTGGTACTGAGGTTTTATTGCACTCGTTACAAGTTCCACATTTTTAAGAAAAAACTATATTTCTAAAACAGAAACTGACTTAAAACATATAATAGGAGAAAAGGGTCGTGGTTTGTAGAATATATTTTATAGACCTAAAAATATCCTACCTATTGAATAAAAATATCGTAACGCCTCTTTTCAGTAAATTTTTATCTTTAAAAATCTATAAATTACATAAGGGACACGTGGACGGCAATATTATAACGTGGCTGTGTGAACAGCGGAGGCGTTATCCAGCTTCTCGAGGGATCTCAACCAGGAACCACGTAATCCCTTCTCCATCACGAGCAGGCCTAGTCATTTAAGCTTCTGATGGCTAAGTGGGAATTTTAATTATTCTGTCAACTTGTATTCGAATTGCTTAAAGATACGTTTAAAATATTTTAAACCATCGGCTATAGGGACAAGGAGGTAAAGCATTAACCATAAAGATAAATGACGCAATTGAAATCCATAGGTTTATTAATTTACTAAAAAAAAATTTCAACTGGAGTGTTAAAAACTTTGAATGATATACCGGGTGTCCATAAAGTCTTGCCCTGATAAAGAAACTGAATAGTGTGAAAACATTTGGTGGTAAGGTAAAGTTTTATTTTCAGTTTTAACAAGTCACTTCTTAACTTTTTTACAGCTATGCACTAACTCAATATACTTCTATGTGTACGTCTTGGGTGGCCTGTAAATCTTCTAGGCGACTTTTTACCTATTTTTTATTAACATCCATTTTTTTGTTTCAGATCACATTTCCTGAGTAAGGGACTTCACTAAATTTAGTATTTTGTCTTTTAGAGTTCATAAATTAGACACTGGGGAAGAATAAACCTAATCTTCCACAAATCCGAGAACATAAAAAATCTAGAGAGGTCAAGCATGGTGAACGAGGTGTCAGTTTAGTCGGGCCGCAACGATTTGTATTTGTAGTGCATTTATAAGTAAACTGCATTATTTTTAATCAGCAGAGTTTAGGGGTTAACAAATTAATGATCAAAAAACTAGATTAAATTCACTTGAAAACAAGAAATGTAGGATGCATGTGGCTTTATTCTTGTCCGTACAGCAAAGCTATAAAATCAGGACAAGACTTTATGGACACGCGGTAGGCCTATATACATTATTTTCAGGCATGACAAATGCTTATAGCTGAGATTACATTCATACAGAGTGTCCCAAAATTACTGACCCAAATTTCTCCTGGCTATTCCTTGGGTTGGAACAAACAAAATTCACTATGCTATGTATAGTCCTATCTCGATTAGTTTTCTATCCATCCGATGTATGTGTTTTTTTTTTCTTTTTTTTTCAATAAATATTCATTAACATTATTTTTTTTAATATAAAATTGAAGCTTTGTATGGTCGTTACTTTACATTTCAACTTATATTTCAAATTTATTTCACTTCCTTTTTAAAATGGTAGCAAATAAAAAAAAATTTAATTTACACATCTCAAACGGGGAGAGTTTTATAAAGTTTCAATATGTCAAAAAAGTTCTAAAATTTAATTATTTAAACTACAATTCCAAGATTAGAAGAATTGGACAATAAGTAACCCAATGAATGATATTTTTCTTCAGAAACTCTCTCAATTCAAGCCAATTATTAAAAATTAGCATGTTTCCGTTAAGAAACATTTACTCACTTATTTGGTGTCCAATGTTTCAAATCTTGGTATTATTTTTTAGATTAAAATTGTACAACTTGTTTTGTAATTTATTGCAATTTTTATTATGAATATTATGAATATTTTACATGCATACAGACGGTCAGACGGAAAACTTAATAAGATTAAACATTATATTTAGTGATGAATTTTGTTTGTTTCAACCTAAGCAGTTACTTGGTGAGGTTTGGGTCCATTTTTTTTACATCCTGTAGAATATTCATATTAATCAGGAATAAAGCATATAGCAAAAGCAGGTTGTATAATACCGGTAATATATAGTTAAGAATAGGTCGAAGTAAAGGTTTGAGAAATAAATTGAATGTATGATCAAAGGTATGAAGTTAACAGGGTTAATGGGTATATTTGAACATAAAATTGAATTTAATACAGTCGATTTATTCTAAGAATTAAAATGGGAGCAAATACAAACAAATAAAGTGAGCTTTAGAAGAGAAGTTGAGACAATAAGAAAGTACACAACTTGACAAAGAGAGTACGACAAGATAGGCTAATGTATTCATCGCATTGTGTTCGTCTCTAAACAACAATACTCGTCAATAGTTTTAAAATGGCATTAGTATAGGAAATAAATAAATACTATGTTTAAAGGCCTGAACTCTTTGTTTAATTGTTCTTAAAATTAAATTGATTTAAATCATAAATTAGCAATTGATCAACGAACTGAGCATTTTTTATTTTATTGCTATACACCCATAGGTTTTTATTGATCAATAAATTAGAAAAGTAACATGTGAAGCGATAGTCAGTAAATATGAAAGTATTCTGTGTACTCAATTTTATCAACAGAATAAGAGCTTTATGAAGTCTATGTTCAAATCAAACACTTTTAATTGTTTGATTTGAAAAATAGAAATTTTACAAGTATAAACACATGATTAAACTACGAACAAAAGAAGTTCAACGTCAACTACAGTCCACCCAATCTTTACCGCTTCTAGTTAAAATTAAACTATACAGTGAATGATGCGGCGTCAAATTATTGCAATTATATATTTAAAAATATATATGCTTAAAGGCAGTCTTAATATATCTCCTCATAAGATATATATAAATTATTTAAACTAAATCAATTTAGTATTTTAGAGGTTCCCGACTGCCGAGGGCAAATCCGTCTCCTGAGCGCCGAGGCTCCCGAGTTCCGAGGGCAAATCAGTCTCCTGAGCGCCGAGGCTCCCGAGTACCGAGGGCAAATCAGTCTCCTGAGCGCCGAAGCTCCCGACTGCCGAGGGCAAATCCGTCTCCTGAGCGCCGAGGCTCCCGAGTACCGAGGGCAAATCAGTCTCCTGAGCGCCGAGGCTCCCGACTGCCGAGGGCAAATCCGTCTCCTGAGCGCCGAGGCTCCCGAGTTCCGAGGGCAAATCAGTCTCCTGAGCGCCGAGGCTCCCGAGTACCGAGGGCAAATCCGTCTTCTGAGCGCCGAGGCTCCCGAGTTCCGAGGGCAAATCAGTCTCCTGAGCGCCGAGGCTCCCGAGTACCGAGGGCAAATCCGTCTTCTGAGCGCCGAGGCTCCCGAGTTCCGAGGGCAAATCCGTCTCCTGAGCGCCGAGGCTCCCGAGTTCCGAGGGCAAATCCGTCTCCTGAGCGCCGAGGCTCCCGAGTTCCGAGGGCAAATCCGTCTCCTGAGCGCCGAGGCTCCCGAGTACCGAGGGCAAATCAGTCTCCTGAGCACACATGCAATAAACTATCAAAAAGTCTGCACAGTGATGAAGAAGTGACGAGGTTTTAAAATCGTTCCTATTCAAATGCTGGGCTCAATGAGTTTACTCTATGGAGTAAATATCTACCATGTTTTTACGAAACTAAAAATACAATTGCACTAGATATGAAAACAGCGTCAATGTTCCGAGGTCGCGGGCTTATGACACATTGCTCGGAATGTAAAACACACTCATATTTTGTATGAAATGGCCTAGGAAAATGTATTTAAAGATTTTATTTTGGAACATCCTCAAGAAAGGTCGCACAGAAAATCGCATTGGCCCATGTTATATCACATATCATTAAAAGATTTTTGTATTCTATAAAAAGTAACGTACATAACAATTGTTGACGGAATTAAAAAAATTATACTTATATAGGGAAGCAACTAAACTTTTACTGTAGTATAGAGGTGTCTCAGGATCTTATGAATCCAGATGTTGATTGAAATTTGCTGGAATATTTACTGCAGAGTCTGCGAGGTTCCGCGATGTCTAATGAGTAGAGTTGAACTGACTTAAAAACATAAATTACTCATATATAATACAACACCAACATAACACATTCTTCTGCTAAATAAACATTTATCAAATTTTTATTGTATTTATTACATCATGTTTACCCAAAGAATTTTGGGATAAGGCTCCTCTGAAATTAGCATAGGAGAGCTAATAGCTTCCTTAGCTAATATTCCCAATGGTTACATAATGTAACTTGCATCCAAAGGAGGTATTAAAATAATGATATTTGTGCATTGAGTACCATTCCTACCAGCTGATCGAATGGGGTTTGAGTGGTTGAAATATTAAAGTAAGATCATATTAGATTGCGTTGTTATTTGTAGATTGAGACTTGCAAGGAAATCCATCGACATATATTTAAATTAATCAATTACATATTCTAGAAAATGAATAATCCTAATAATAAAAGACACATTCACATAAATAATGTTAATTCACAGTTATTAATCAAAATTATGGATTTTTAAAATAAATTGGTGATATTTAAGTATTGTAGTGATAAATTATAGTGTTCAAGTTACACCATGTTCATTCGAGCAGATGAGTAATTATCATCAGCGTTACTAAAACACGAAACTTGTGAGACAATTGCTGCTGATTCTTAAGTAACAGTTTCTCTTCTAACTTGTGAACGATCGAGACTGAGTCAACATGTTGACTGATGTATGCTTCAAAGTTTCTTATGGAAATAGTTCAACTCATTTATGTCTTTAAATTGGAGTCTATTCTGTGTAGAACTGATTAAACTGATAAATGGGAACTAATATTTTGAACCTGGATCGGTTATCTCGATTAGTAGAGTTGTTTTATGTCATGTAGTAAATAAAAAGAATAGTAGGTTTTATCATACTGTACAAAATCAGCCTGTTTTTTTTTTTTCAATAGTATCAAAACAGTTTCTTTTTTGTCCTAGAACTGAAAAATCAGCTGGAATATTTTTTTAAGGTCCTAGGACCGAAAAGTCAGCTAATTGCTAAACATATTATTATTCAATGTATCTAGAATAAACCGAGGTTGGTGACACCAACAGCTGATTGGAGCTGATGGAAGCGGGTCCTGCACCTTTGACGTCATGTTGTTTCTCTTGACACATGAGAGTCATGAGAGGTTTCCTTTGAATATTTTAAGTGCTGCAACTTTGACGTCATTGATTTGCTATTGTTTTTGTTGATGTCACCTACCTCCTTCTCATTCTAGATTTCTTGTTATTATTCATTTATTAATTTTGAGGTGCAGAATTTTGGAATTCAAACATTATAAAGAGCACTGTTTGTTAATAACAGAAATGTAAACACTGCATATTACTTAGTTTGTGAATATAATCTCAAAAATACAACTTTATAGTTAATATTTTTAACGATCAAAAGTCTCCGCCTTGTGATAAAAAGTTGTTCATTACTCGGAGCAAAAGTGTCTTTTTGATCCTTAATCGTTTTTAAAACACGATTGGGCATTAAAAAGAGCCTTTTTACTCCTAGTGATGAAAACATATATTTTTCCTACTAATCTCCATGGCATGTAAACTAAAAATTAGCTCAGTAAATTTTATTTTTAGCGAATTTCCCTATAGGGAATACGCTATTACGGTAGTAGTCACGGTAAGACCTAAGCCCGGGACCATGATACTTTTTCGTTTTGAAGTCCCTAGAAGCCAAAAACACCGTTCGTTCAAATTGATATATATATGTATAATATATATATATATATATACTATATATATTATATATATATATATAGATATATATTATATATATATATATATAATATATATATATATATATATATATGTGTGTGTGTGTGTATGTATGTGTCCGTGAACACGATAACTTTTGAACGGAATCTCCGATTTTGATGAAATTTGGTACAGGGGTGTAAGCCAGCATCTACTAGGTTGAGTTCGAGAACCAGAATGATCGGACCATGGGAACGGGGTTTTATGGGGTTTCAAAAGGGTTAAAAATGGGTTTTTGGCTTTTTTTTACTTTTATTTATAAAATTCAACAATTTTAACTTAAACCATATAAAGTAGCTTAAAAAAACAAACAATCTAGTATTTTGAATTTTTTACCTAGCTTAAATGGTTATAGAGAAAATCCAAAAAATATGTTTTCCATGTTAATTCTTATGGGAAATTAACAAAACCTTCTATCTTGCCTATTTATTGACATATCTTGATAAAATTTGGTAGATACATTCATTAGAAAGCGTTTAACATATATTTGCTTAGAAAACCCATATGGCGGCAAACCTACGTACTCACCTCTATGGGGTTTATGGGGAAAATAAAAAGAACACCATAACCTTATAAAATTTGATATGTACAATCACTAGGTAGGAATTAACTTATATTTACCAAACTAAACCCATATGGCGGCAAACCTACATACTATCACCCCCATGAATTTTATGGGGGAAATAGAAAATATACCAAAAATTCCATTGGAAATTCGCTGAGTACGCAGGTCTGCTGCGACGGGGGTATTTTAAATGTACTATTTTAGGTAAATATATAATAATTATCATCATTTTTATAAATATGTAAAAATATATTTTCATAATTTAATGTTTATAGGATTTTTAAGTGTTTTACAATTCAGCAATATTCAACTCTAGACAGGTCTATGAATATAATTTTGAAATATCATCAAACAATTCCTTAATTTATCAAATATGTATATATGTATATTTAAGAAATTTTACTATGACAAGATGTATATTAATTTAAAGATATTCCATTGTGTTTCTTTTTTCGTTGTACTTCTATATTGTTTTTAATGATCTTTATTGCATTGTCTTTAATGGTTAATCTTTATTCTATTTATGCCCCTTTATACAAATTATTGAGAACAAATGTAAAATAGTCATTTTTATTACATTAATCCATGTGTTTCTAAGAAATTAAGGCCAAGCGATGTTGTTCAGCTAAAATACAACCCTATCTTACAAGTGACATTTTATCCTGATAAAACGTTGAACTTGTTAAGGTTGGGCTCGCTGGCAAGTTGCTGAGCCTGGGGCTTACCCAGCCACTTAGCTCATATCTTAGCCGGACGTTTTGTAATTCCTCCTCCGCCATGATATACTGTATCATCACGTCAGATTAAATTAGTTAATTTCATGAGAGACTATAGATTAATACTTATGTTCATTATTATCATGTGAGAGTGGACTACTTTGAGAAATATTTGTTATGCATTGTTGATGATGTTTAGTAAGACATTTTGTTATTTTTATTTATTATTTTTTTTTTGCAACGAAACACCTTAAATTTTTAATATGCCTTTTCTTTTATCTATAACAAAAGGCGTAATATAAATAAAACAAAATTTATGAAAACATAATATTATAAATAAAACATTTTTGCTCTTGAATATAATAACTAACACAGCTATTATCTAATGAGTAACATTACAGAAGATCTTTCGGTAGGTTCCTTAACATAACAGACGTTATTATTATTAAGAGGTATTTAACTATATTTAAGCAATGAAATTCGTTTTCTGGCTGGAAAATCCATTGCTGGGGCTACACAAAAATTCAAATATTATTCAAATTCAAATCAGTTTTAAACAATTTCTTCAGACTCTTTTTAGATTATTTTTCTGTTTATTTTATTATTGGCCAACTTATGCCTGTTAAAGTTTTTATGAATCAAGAAGTAAATGACCTTATGTACTTTACTTGGTCTGAATATTTACACAGCTTCAACTTATTAGAATTGTTAAGTGAGAGTTGGGTGATTCCTATGAAATTTTACATGTAATATCTGTGTAAAATCTTGGTATCTTTATATAAACCTAATTTAATTTAAAATTAAGATTCAACATTACACATGGGTCTTATAGCCAACTCAGTGATTCAAAATGCCTGTATTTTATTACTATACAATAATAACAACTATTCCCCAAACTTATTGATAATTTTTATTTTGTATTGTACCTTACTTTTCTTGGCAATGGACAACATTAATAGATAAATTAAAGGTGACAAAACATGACAATAATACATAAAGTGCACTGTGAATTGAAACAATTCAATCATAAAAGTAAGTTCAACAGAGGAATCGTGACAACAAAAGCCTAAAGCAACTTAGGTTTTAGGGTGAAAGTGAACGAGACGATCTTCAAAAGAGATACAAACAACGGTTCTTTCTATATACCAGTGGGATTGGGCATTCTGTGCTCTTTGGTGACTATACCTTATTACTTTTTATATAGATATTTAAAGGAAGGATTTTTATTAGTTAATTTTTTACTTGTTAGCTTGATTATCATAGTTATATTTTTACTAATGTCAGAACAAAACTTTAGCAATTGCCTAAATATTGTAGTAAGATTTTATTGTCCCGATTTTTGGTCATCTAAAATGTAATGGATGTGTAAGGTATAGGTGTTTAATAACTAGACAATTTTAAGTTTGATATAGTTCAAGAAGCAATGCCAGCTGTGTAATTATTTTGTAAATTGAAAGGAATTTAATATGAACTACAAAAGTAGCTAATCATCATTCTATCAGTCAATTTACAGTACAAAATTTCAGTCATGAAAATGTTGAGGACAGGGCTGGAATTGATACTAATATTAATTTTTGCTTGTTTACTACTATACAAAAAGTGCGTAGCTAGAAGTGCACAACTGTGCAATCTGTAGAAACGCAACTTTTAGAACCATGAAAAATTGAAAACCATGTTATGCTGAAATTTGTATCAAACCAATCATGTGAATTGCTTTACATTTTCATAAGAGACTTCTGTTTCCGATACTTTTGATATGTGAAACCATTCCCATGTTTAGTTTTATAAGAAACAATCAGCATTACACATTTTTATGGCAATTGTCTCATAATTTAAGTTGAGTTTCTTCAATTTTCACGCCTCTAACATCTTTGTATAGCAATAAAATTTCTTTTAAACTTCATTGTACGTAGTAGCCTTATCCTCAACATTTAGCTCGTCTGGCGTTTTTACTGAAAATTAAGATATTGGTTGAGAAAATTAAGAAAATTAATATTGGCTGCCACAAATGTATTAGGTATTTACCTTAATCCCATTAAATCCCCTTCAATTTATTTAATATATATACACTTGGTATTATATCTTGATGAACTGCATCAAATTAAAATAGTGTAGTTATATATCAGGCGCCCTGCAGAATATTCGTGCTGGAGATGGCCTTCCATAAAATATTCCTGCGAAAGTTTGAGATAATTTTTTCGGCTAATGAGAGAAATCCAAAGTTTATCAATTAGAAACTTAGAGCACGTGATAACTACTTCAAGACTACTCTGAACTTGATTATTGAAGTATAATTATTTAGTTAGTTATAAATTTTCAAGAAAGGTTATGAAAAATAATTGTACTAACAGTTCTTGTCCTTCAGTATTTTTTAATATTTTGTTCTTTAATCTTCAATACTGTGAGCCATTTTATTAATTTAAAAAAGTATTTTGAAAAATTTTAACTTTATTTTTATTTACTACTTACTCCATATTAACACATTTTGAAACTTAAATTTTATAAATTACCTCTTAAAGACCATATATTATAGTGTAGTTGTGAAAATTCCATCTGCTGTGTTTAACATTTAAATTTAATACCACTTTAATGGAAACATTCAAATTAATTTTTAAACATTAAATTTTTTTCCAAAAGCTGATTGAATAGTATATTTTGTCACAAGGTCCGAAAGTGGCGTTTTGCCGGCCCCGAGATCGGGTTTCAAGTTCGAGGCGAAGTCGAGAACTTGCAACGATCGATGGTTGGCAAAACGATTTCGGCCCGAGTTACGAACGGTATTTTTCATCACACTACACAATTTAATAAATTCTAAAAAAAAGTGAAAAAATCACTTTTTCGTTCACAAAAAACAAAACATAACCTCAACTAACCTAGCGAGATGTACTGCTTGTGTTTCTGGTTGCTAGGGAACCACCTCATATCAGCTAAGGCCACCTAAACTACAATGATCTAACGGTAGGTAACAACTACAGCTGATTCCAAGGAAAAGCACTATTTTCCCATCTACGTCTTATATATTTGACAGTTGCTATCATCTGAACAACCAACTACGTCACTGATTTTTTTATTTGTTGTTGTTGTTGTTGTTACCTACCCTCTTATATTCTAGATTTCTCTGCTACAGAAAAAATGTTGGGAAAATTTTGCCAACTCACTTCTACCAACGAAACACCAGTTTTGCCGGCCTAGGGTGGTAATGTATAGTCAAATATATATGACGTACATGGGAAAATGGTGCTTTTCCCTTGGAATTAGCTGTAGTTGTCACCTACCGTTAGAGTATTCTAGTTTCGGTGACCTGGCTAATGTAGTGGTTGCCTGGCAACCAGAAACACAAACAGATTGGTTTGAAATCTCGCTAGGTTGGCTGAGGTTATGTTTTGTTTGTTATGAACGAAAAAATCTATTGAATTGTGTAGCGTAATGAAAAATATCGTTCATAACTTGGAGAAAACTGTGTTGCCTGCTCTCGATCGTTTCTAGTTCTCGACTTCGTTTCCAACTTGAAACACGATCTCGAGGCCGGCAAACCCCTATTTTCGGCCCTTGTAACGAAATATACTATTTATAAACTTATAATATTTTACAGCTGAAACATCTGTTCTTCTTGATTTGCTAGCATTTGTTATTTGTTGATTTGAGCTGTTTAATTATTCAATCAATTACCCTTCTTCCCCTCCTTCTCCTTATTTAATTCTCCTTCTTCCTTCTTTAATTCTCCTTCTTTTAATATTAGCATTGCAACTTTGAAAGCCTTTGGGGCGTAGCCCTGTGGTCGTATGTGAATTATTTTGTGGATATGCTCATCTACAGATACCTTTCTAACGGTATGCGCAGATTTCCCCTATGCACACAGCCTGAGAAGAAGGAGGAAAAGAATCAAGCTTGCTTATAAATACATAGGATCGGATACTGCAGATATCATTTAATGCTGCTCTGATATGAAAATAAAAATAACCATATTGTAATAGTTTTTGAATAATTATAACATCATATTTCCGATACTTTGGAATGTTTTTTTTTTTTTTTTTTTTTTTTGAGCCCCTATATGTTTTAAACTGAGATTAATTTATTATTGAACGTAATTTAGTCACCCACTACAAGTGGGGAAAAGAGCTTTTCTTTACTAGTGGGAAAGGGGAGTTTTTAAGGAACTTAAACGAACTTAAGGTGGTCAAAACATAACACATATATAGTTATAAAATTATAAAACATTGTAATTTCTATAATAAAAAGATTAGGTGTGGCAACATCAAACATGCAGACGGAAAAAATTTTTAAATTATATTAAGATTGTGTATATATTTATATTTATAAGTGTATAAGTATATAAGATTATATTTAAATCCTTAAAAATAGAATTAACAATAACTATATTAATTTTCCAAAATTTTAATTATTATTTGTATATTGATAAAATTGTAATATTTAAGGTGGTTATTCGTTGAATTTTGGTGGTAATATAATATTATTCTGCTATACAGATTTACAGATTTTATAGACTTATTCATACATGTTGTCTTTGCACAGTTACTTTTTAAACAGAATGGAAAGAGTTTTATCTCTTAGAAACAGAAATATGAAGGGACTGAAGTGAATCGCCCCCACGTTTCCGACTTCAATTTCCTGCACCCGGTTTTTCTTTGCCATTGCTATGAATGATTTGCATAAATTGGACCTAACATTAGGGCATGGGAAAAGATTTTTTTCTGTAATATTTTTAACCAATATTAAATTTAAAACAGTTTATCAAATAATTAAATAAGAAAATTATGTTTTATATTGAAATTTTATACAAAAATTTATTATCATTTGGAAAAAAGCTAATGTAAAAAATCAGTTGACATCACTTAAAGTAAGTAGCTTTAAACGCTCGGAAAATTGAAATGCTGTAGATTTGATTCAGACTCTAGTAATCTAATTTACTATTAGTTTATTTTGTAAAAGAGTTTAGGTAATATGATATGCAGTAATTTACATATAAACCAAAAACTGTTATTTAAGTCTGAATTTCATTAATGAGTAAGCCCTTAACTACTTCAACTAAACTAATTTAGTTTAATGTGGCTTGCTAGTTATCAGTAAATAAAACCCCCAACTACATTCAACTCTTCCTTTCCTTAGTTACAAGGGAGTATAACAAGTATACACTGATTAAAAAAAATTTTTCACTTGTAAATTAATGTATTCATAAATTATTTTAGACACGTGGGTGAGGGTGAGATTTATTTTGACCGCAGCACTAAGTAACACTTACTAACAGTCCAATATTGAAAAAGTGAGTTGGTTAAACCAAGCACGCAAAACCTTTGGTTGACAATTAATTATTTTGCTACAAATAAAACAAAACAAAAATCATAGAGGTTAGTTCGCTAATAAAAAAAGTCCCATTTACTTACTATAGGTTCCCAAATTCCCAATGGACTATAGCTTGACTTAAAATTCTCTCGATTAGAATAACTCGAATAACTTAAGGGGACACAATAATTTCTTCAAACAATTAAAAGATCCAGTTATGAATATTGCTACAGATTTAACTTCAGTTAAAGCTACAGTTTTATGTTATGATCAAACAAAGTAAAATGAATTGTTTCAGCGTTTTTATATATTTTAATATTGAAATTAACCATGTAAAACAAACTACTGTACACATTTTATTTATAAACTTGTTTCATTGGTAATCAATTTAAAATTTCAATAATGATATATATAATTATAATTATGTTAGTATTGAAGAATTCTTTGATTTAATTGCCTTAAGATCTAATATTGATTCCCGCGTTAATTCTATTTATATGTGTACCATGCTATATAAAATAATTCTAAAATTAAAAAATACACCATTATAGATAAATACTAAGACTAAAACAGTCGAATTTTATGTAAAAGTTGTGTTTAGATAATACCCTAAAATGTGTATAAGTTGTTTGGGTTGGCGTCACTGGAAAGTTCGAAACAGAGAGCTTATCCAGCCACTTAGCTCGTATCTTGGCTGGCGATCACGCAATCCGAGTCTGCAACGGAAAACATCTGATTCGACTCAACAACACAACCGACAATAAAAAAATAACTGTTTCATTTTTTATTTTTTTATCCCCATTTACTTTTTTTTTTAGACTCATCATGAACATTTGTTAAGAAACACACGAATCAATGCACAATTACTGCCACGAAAATAAACATCAATGACCGAAACTATTGAAAAATCCCTCGTACGGGAATAGTGTATTCCAAACCGAGGACCGAAAATTGGATTTTACTGCCCAAGACCGCGTTTTGTGATCGAGACAAATTTGAGTCCTGAACTCATAGCAGAGTAATTAAGCATAAAGTTTTCTTCGGCTCTTGAAAGCTAGTTAAAGATAATTTGTATAATACGTACCATTGAAACATACTACAGATTTTCACTCTTATGAGACAATTATAGATTCTTTAGTGGCGTCTTGCTTCTAACTTTTGTTGAAGTTTGAGTCAATATGTTGATTGATGTATGTTTCACAGTTTTCAATTAAGTTACTGTAACTGGTAAACCTGTTCTCGGGGTAAAATTGAATCTTCTCCTGTCCAAAATAAAGATGAATAAAAGGTATTTTAAATTTGGTTCCGTATTTTTACTCTAAAATTCGAATATTTAATTCTATTATTATTAATAGCTCTTTTATTTATTGTTGAGGTACATTTCCGTAAACGGAGTATTTTTATTTTTTTATTTTAAACAATGAAATATATTGTATTGTTACTAAATACTCTAGTGATAATGTGAGTGTTGTATCAAACAAAAATAATATTTCTTTTAATCTAACAAACCATCTTACCACCTGACCTAACATTTTAGATGGAGAGATTAATGAATAGACAATGTGTTGACACAGCTGACCCTTGTGCTTCTTTGCTATGCCCATCACATTTTAAGATTATTATGAGCTCATTCACAATTCCCCAAGCACGATACTGTGATGACTTCAACAGTTAAGTGTTAAATATCATGATTATTATCAGTTTTCTGTTTTGTGTTCTGATAGACACTTCTATATAGTTGTTCCAAGTTCAAATATGCGCATAATCATTTCTATTTTATTAATACTCAGAGTCTTTGGATACATTGTGTTGTCATATTAATATGTCATGCTTTATCGCCATATTAAATTTTGAACTTAAATATCTCAAAATCAGCGAATTTTATCAAAATATTACAAAAGACCAAAAAGTTGCAAAATCTAATTATCTAACTAAGTTTTCAGTAATCTAACACTATATAACGGAGTAATTGTGATTTTTCGTTTAAATTAACCTCAATTTACATATGCATTATAATGGATAATCAATGTGTTTATGCAAAACAAATCTCAATTTCTCCATTGTTTGTTGTCAGATCGTTACAAACTTGGTACTATTGTTTCGATAATGAAGTTTTGATCAAATTTACCGGTCATGAGATAATTGAGCTAAACTTTTTAAAATGGCTGTTATTTTGAAAATTACACATAGGAAAAAATAAATATTTCCTGAATATGAGTATTGGTGTGATAAATGTTCATGTCAAGTAGCCATTAATACAACCATTCGTCAATGAAATAAAAATTATTTAGTGTAAAAAAGGGGGATAACGGCTAAACGAAGCATTTTTTGACATCACAGGAACTTGTAATTTGTTTGTTTAAAGCAATCATATCCCAAAGTCCTGAAATTTTTTGCGACACCCTGAATATGCATTATAGTATACAGCAGCAGTATAGTATACAGTATATTACTTGAACAAAATACTAAGTAGGTTAGTAGTAAATTCATTTCAATTTCGTGATATTAAGTTTTATGGTAAAGTTGAGAGTTGGTATTACAGATACTTGAAAGTATACTTCGGGTTTTACGTAATTTGGTCTAAATATAAACTTATGAAAGTAATTACTATTGAGATAATGACCAGTATTAGAACAAAACTATTTGAGTATAACCTTTTATTCTATCAAAGTATAAACACAATATGTGTAGAAAAATTTTGATGTAGAAACATTTTACCCAACTTACCTTTTAACGCCATTAAAACAGAACGTGGTATTAAGCTTTTTATAACTTAGAATGATTCTTAAACCTTCCATATGTAAATATTAGATATAACAAACCCAAATCTAATTTGTGACATCTGGTATTTTTATTTATGTATTAAAGATTTCCTATTATTTAATGGTATTGAACATTTTAATTTTTTTACCAGAGATTTTATCACAAATTTCATTTTTTTAACCTCAATTTATTTAAACCTTATTTTCAGTCCAAGTACTCACTATTATTAAAACATCAAATTTGAAATACTACTTCCCCTCAACCATTTACTACTTAATTGCAAAAATAGTCATGTAGTGAGTATAGAGGAGGCAATAACTATTTATAGCATATTTGTGTTATTAATTCATAGAATGTTTTGACAATCCCCCCTAGTTGGTAGAAGCCGCTGACCTGTCCTGAACTGTGACGTCACAGACTACCACAGGGCAGCGACTTCTACTTTAAGTTAAAAGGGGTGTTCTCTCAGTTTTCCAAAAAAAAATTAAAAATTTTGAAAATCGAATTTTTATCTAAGATTTATATTATTTTAAACTTTTTTATTTATTTTTCTGGTAATAAACTAATTATATAAAAGTAATTAATAGTCTTAGGTATGACTCATGAGTTGTATATGTCATGTTGTGACTCATAGCTGTTGCGATAAAATTAGTCATTCTAAGATAAACGAATGATTCATGGCAGCGATGACTCACAGCTATATAGCGGATGATGCATTCGAAATACTACTAGGTTATATTGTATGGGAAATGATTACTTTTAAGTATCCGCAGGAGTCTATATCAACATATATTGGAATAATAGTAGTTTTATCGCGGGCCGCAGAAATTCCGCTCGGTAACTATTCCGCCACTGTGGTGGACACCCATAGTATTTATTCATCTTTTATATAGTATATGATATGTATATCACTTGTAATCTGTATCTATGATGGTGTATGTAACGTTTAAGTGACATATATCTTACCTTCATCAGCTATATGTTAACGTATGATAGTCGCCGCCGGAATTTGTCGGAATTTTCAACATTTTACCTTATAATCTGAGGATATTAATCACAATCTATTACTTTTATTGCTGTAAACCATCCATACTTACTTCTAGTTCATTTTAGGATCATATTTATGCACTTAAAGATATCACAATACTTACACGTATGGTATTTATACCTATTATCCTCGGCTATAATACTTTTCGACACGTATTTTCACTTTTAAAAAGTGCACATGATGCCATGGAGTTGTAATCTGGTAATTTTTCTAAACTATTAATAGTATAGGATTAGAAACATATCACTTTTCAAGTCTATAATGCATATAAATGTTAAAAATCAGTAAAATATGAGATTCATAGAATGATTTCCGGTGTATTTTAGGGAAACGTATTCTAGGTTGTAATGTCATGAATAATTGAGTAAAACCTATCAAAGTATACTCATACAGTTGCATATAGATACCTAGAAGGTGTTTACATGTGATACTTGAAGATTGCATCATACTTGACATGATTATGGACATTACCGGAAATACCGATACTGCGAGACAAATAATGTTAATTATTCTGGTTTTTTCAATGAATTTACTGTTTTAACATGACACTCATTATATCTTGACGATTTACATATAGTATTGTTAGACTAGTTATATATAATGGGTAAAATGTTAATAATCAATGGGAATTTTAATAAATGGAAATATCCGCCAAAATTCTCTGTTTTATCGACATTTCTGACCGATTCGCTTATAAATTCATTGAAAACTCAACTTCTTTCTTAAATCCTTGACAATTTGGATACAATTTAATATGTTCTGAATATAAAACCTGACACCTTCTCTTATTTATAGAATTTAGGGACATTTCCAAATATCCTATCCGGTTTACCGACTATCTCACTAATGATGGCATGTCGACACCGAATCACTTTAAGAATAGTTATTAATTCCTACCTTAAGGTTCTATTATATATGTAAACAACTTTAGCATTATGATAAACTTTTAAAAAAATCAGTTATAATCCTCTCACCACTTACCCCCCCACCCCCCCCCTTATATTAATTTATCGCCATGGAGGTGACAGTAAATTAAGAAAATGATTAGCATTTACCGAGTAATAGTTAGTTTTCAATGTTATGAAGGTATGTATAGAGTGTAATGACATGTCAATCTTATTTCCAACATTCTAATAATCCTTACTGGTATGTCCATGTCATATGAGGATTCTCAAACCTTAGGTGAACTAAAAATATGATATATAAGATGTACTTTTCCTGTTTAAATCACCGGAAAATAAGTTGATAAGATTATATATGGAGTTATTTGTCGATTATTAGTTTATTATGCCATTCACAAATTGAAATCTAACTCTATAATCAATAATGGAGCTCAAATATTAAGTACAATCTCACTCCAACATAAAACTCCTTGCATAATCTTACATACATCAATATAATACAGGCAGATTCTTTCTATTATTTCATGAGATGAGTCACAGGTTGAATTAGTCATTTCGGTATCTTGGGATGACTCATGCTAGAGATAAAACATATGACTCACTACTAGGTATGAGTCATGCAAGTAGTGGGTTATGCTATATATTATGTTATTAACCTACTTATCTTATAGTACATCTCGTAATAAAAAAATAAAAAAATATCAAATTTCATATTTAACCCAAATTTTTTATTTTTTTTTTTGGAAAGCTGAGAGAACACCCCTTTTAACTTAAAGTAGAAGTCGCTGCCCTGTGGTAGTCTGTGACGTCACAGTTCAGGACAGGTCAGCGGCTTCTACCAACTAGGGGGGAATAGCAGTTGACAATATTTTCATGTTTATTTATTTATTTATTTATTATTCACTTATTTATTTATTTATGTTATTTATGTAGGCTATGCCTACCAGCAAACCGAGAATGGACAAACTAACAAATATTACTATTGCATGTATTCATGTATTTCATGTGGTAAAATTAATAAACTAATTGAATTTAATTTAAAAATAGTAATGTTATAAGAGAATAAATCAGACAATCAGATGGATCGTGGAAGTGTTGGTGGGATTCATAGAGCGAGTCGTCCACATGACGACAGCGGTGTTATCCACCTACTCTGAGGGGGTCTGGAGCTGGTATAGCGTAATCTCTTTTCCATCAGAGGAAGTCGTTGTCATTCCACTTTCAGATTGCTGAATCAAGTAAATTATATTGCTATAAAGACAGTTCATAAGGCAATAGTATTTAGCATAAACTAAAAAACACACTCAATTTTGTTCCTCCTCTTCCTCCTCGTCCTTGGGTTTTTTGTAAAGAATTATGTATAATAATAAGTGCGTGCTTACTATATTAAAAATGGTAGGGCAGTATTTTTGTCTTACTTTACTTTATACAAAAAGACTATAAATCTGGGAGTGGGCGTATTAGACAAATTAAGACTCTGATAAAAGAATGGGCTTAAAACTTAAATTTTAAGTTAAACTCTTTGGCAAAACATGGATTCTACAGCTTTTGAAGTGCTAACTACTACGCCTTCGATTCAGATATACGATTACATATAATTGAATCATTCATTTTGATACACAATGATCATGTTATTACCTTTCTTCAAAATATAATTTAATGAAACAGTTAAAAGTAGCCTAATGTTTATTTTTCTAAAGTAACTTCATTAATTGGTTAAAATGAATTGCGGTCTTAAATTTATTTTCTATCAAATGATTTAGTTAGACTGTTCAAAATCTTACATTTTCGGTTAAATTTTTATTAGTATCAATAAGGATCGTCAAAGATCCTTAGGGTAGGTTGAATGGCATGAGGGGATAAACCAGCGGATGTCAAACCAGCGGGAACAACAATGATTGGGGATAGTGGGGAAAACATATTGCATGTTAAAAGAGTAACCTTAAAAACTTCATTATTATGCCTATCTTGAGACGAGACCCTTAACCACAATAAAATGGTTGTTTCATTCGTAAAAAATCAACACTCAATATTTCAAAAGAAATTCCGTTGTTGCTTTATATGTTTTGAGGTGTTGAACATAAATCAGAAACTAACCCTAAACTTGGTAGTGTTGAATATTTCAGAAGATTTTAAATGTTTTACATAAGGAAAACTTAAAGGAAAAACTATTCTGGACCAGCTCTTGTGGTTAGCTGTGTTTGCTGTGAATTCTGTGTGGAATAGCTTTATCTACTTCCAAATACTAAAAAAGGCCGTGAAACTCTTTTTTATTTTCCAAATTAAATATTAGGCCCTACGCTACATCAATTTTTTGCGTACCTTTATGCAAATAACGGTACAATGTGCTGAAATATTTCTACTCTAAAATCATTAGTTTTAATTATATGATAAATTGACGATCGATATGGTAAATAAGTTATGTTTATGGAGATATATGTTGTGAGGACAATATGAGAAGAAGAAAAAAATTAAATATATTGTCTATGTACGCTGTAAACAATCCTATTGAACCAATATGAACACACTGACATATACACAATAGGTTTCACGTAGGCTTAGAATTTCCTTTTATGAATTAAACACCTAATCTCATTATACCATGCAACTCTCTGTTGTATTGTAATAATAATCTGAAAGGATCATAAATGTCTCCAGTTACAGCTGAAAATAGGTATTAAAATAAATCTTACTTGCCACAGTTTGATTGTTTTGTGTTTACTTAAAAGTGGTAGCCTAAAATTATATCATAACATATTTGTATAGGTTACGTTGATAATTTTTTTAAGGGCATAATATGATGACAACTATAATATATAACAATTAAATTAGGAAAGAGGGAATGATAAAAATGAGAGTTTTTTAATGTGTAAAGTATAAATTTTTTTAAGATGAAAAGGTTTATTTCCTTACAATCCGGTTGCCATTTCAGCTTAATATAAAAGTAAAATGCTATTCATGCAATACCTACTAATATTGAAGGTTGTGAATGTCCACAATACAGTTTGTAAAACTGATTAAATACGAAGTAGATGAGGGTTCGTCTAAAGTTTGATGATTTCACGATCAGTCAAGTTTACAAGCCGTAAATAAATTACGTTTTAATGGTGCATGGGTGACAGACTAGAGCCTACCATTCTTTAATCTATGAATCGATAAAATTATTGTAATATTCTGGATATTATTGTTATTCTTAAATTATGCAAAATAATATATTTGTAAAACCCTTAAAAACTAATTGTATCATAAAGAATTTAAAATGAATTTGCTGCATATCTTTGATTAATTTACTTAGTAGTCAATCCCACTGTTGCAAGTGTTTTTGGTGTGCGGGATGAAGGAGCAATGTTGCAAACTTAGGCAATATCAAGATATACTGCGAGCTCAGAATGCCAAAACTCGCTGGTATATGAAACTGTTGTTTGTGTCTCTCTCCAAGATTGTATCCTCTCTGAAAGCTAAGTTGTTTCAAACATTGGTCTGTTCTGAGAACCAGACATGAGAAAATTCTCTACTTTAAGAAAAACAACAAGCTGGGATAATTTACAAATTCTTTAAACATTAAATGGCTTTCAGCCAAACTATATATCATAACATATGTATATTATAGGTAATTGAAAAATATAAGGTTTTTATAATGTAATGAAAAATATAATCTGTGATACATTTGGATTTATTTATATTATGTATGTATCTCCGTGTGTTATTAATTTATTCAAAGTTATTATTTTGAATTGGGTTTTTGTTTTATTTTCACACTTTTGTGGATAAAAGTATATATTATTTTTGTGTAGTAGGACGTTCTTGGTAATGTTTATTTATTTATTTACTTTGCACTGTGTTAGAGAATAGGTAAATATGTTTTTTACTGTATAATTTTAGTCATTTGTACTTTTTTTAGGAAATGAATCAGTTATGCATTGTTTTGAATGGTTTTAGTTGTTTTTAATAGGCCTATTTACTTTCTCATTAATTTCCATTTTAGAATGATTCGACTTTTACTGAAAAAGATAATTGATGTTAATTTAAGTTTTAAATTTAAATATAAAGTAAAAATATTACGTTACGTATATTACCTTTACAAAAAAATTTTTACAAAGCACAAAGCAAGGTTCGAAAATGATATATTTTACACACATGTAATATTTTACCATAATCTGTGAAATGCTATCATGTAAAAAGACACTAATATTTTTAAACAAGTAATACAAAAAAAGGAATTTTTTCTCACAGACACACACTCAATTTAGACCTTTTTTTTATTAGGGTGTTCGTTAGGATAAAACTCAATAACTATGTTGTTTGTTGTATTTTAACATAGGAATTTTTGTTGAATTATAAATTTTTTCAGCTTATAAGTGAATATGAATATTTTTGTAAGGTTTGCCATTTTTAGACATTAAAATTTGTAAACTTAATATAACCAACAATTTTTAGCTAAAGAAGTACAGTTTTAATTTTATTATAAGATGTAACTTATGAACCATCATGCAAATTTGTTATTTGTTATCTTAATCCACACTTGATAAAAATTTATCAGCTGGTGAATATTTATTGAAAATCTTCACCGACTGACGGTCTACTACGAAATAGTAATGCAAATAGCATTAGAAATTATGTAATAACTTTTGTTTGTTTCGAATGACCTATAACCTGGTCGACTATTTGGATTTGTCGGAATTTGTAACACAAATTGTTTAAGCACTCTCTAAAGACAAAACCGCTATAATCATATAATTTATATAAAGCTCTATACGTTAAAACTCCAGAAAGATTTACTATGGATCACTCTACATCCTCCCGACCTCCAAAGGGCTCCGCCCCACACGCATTTAACGTTACCTGCTATTCTTTTATAATCAAAATGTTATTGATGAACACATTATTACACTTAGGAATATTAATTTATAGACCATTAATTTATTATTAATTTATGTTCTTGTTCAAAGTATTGAGGGAGGATTTGTAATAATATAAAAATAATAAAAAAAACTAAAGAATATTTTAACCTTTAGGTGAGTGAGCCTGAACGAACGAGCTCACCCGAAGAGCAAAAGATTCCTAGCGTTTCAATTGAAAAGCATACAATTAGGGTACAATTGTGTACCATTGCAAAGCATGGGGAAATTAGCTACTATTTTCTCAAACAAACTAAATATTGAATCAATAATACAATTTAAACAAACATTTTAATGTTCCAATAGAACTTTTTTAATCTGGATTTCTTAAGTTTTAATAAACATCGTAAATGTAAACATTTTTATTACTTAAAATATGATGACAAGTTCAACAATTTAAAATGTTATTGGGATGATTATTTAAAATGAGCAAATCTTTTATCGAGGCCAAGTCATTACGTTACAAAGGAATGTCAGTAATTTAATGGAGATTCCAGCCGTGAGTTGGAAGCCAGCCGCGGTCTGACTGCGGAGTTTCGGCCTTTGTCGGTAGAATCTTGATATAATCATTTACACGGACATTTTTCGATCCGTTTTGTAGTTAACTCTAAATAAAAATTATTTAATATATAAATATTTTTTGTTTTCAGGTTTAATTGATAATCAAATTATACCATTTTTAATACCAATGCAAGATCGATAAAAGAAAATCTAATTTTGAATGAGCTTTGGAAACAGAGGCATTTCCCCTTGTTATATTTATTTATATCTTTACTTTTAATACATACACTAAGTGCAGTATACACGAACAAGAGGCTTTTGGGAACATAAGAGTTAGAATTGGTAGCACCATTCTATAAAATAATTAGCAAAGACTTGATAGTAAAACTTTGAGGTCGGAGTCGCTATAGTTTTCATTAAAACTATCTCATATAAAGATTTGAAAAAATATATATGTTTATATTTCAAAGGAAGATTTACCCAACTAAACTCATAAAATTGGGAAATTATAAAAATATTTAACTTAACAAGGTAATTAAATGTTTCAGGCCACATGAAATGACCCACAATTCTCGCACGTTCAAGGAAATTGGAAATAAATTGTTACAATGTGACAAACTATAGGGTAAACAGCTAGTAACCGCGGGATCTGGGCTCCATGATAACTGAGCGTGTACAAAAGGAAGAATTTTTAAAATAAAAAGGTTTTTGGTTTATTATTAATATCTTTACTTTCTTTAAATAATTTGGTATCGCCTGTATCCTCGCTAAAATAGAAATATTTATAGTTATTACAACAAAACATTCGTGTATAATAATTTATTCCTTAGCATAATTATATTTCCAGTATCATAAATGTAAACTTTGTATAATAAAGATTTGCGTGACTAAAATGTATTCAACTGGCATTGAATCATTGATTGGTCATTGCTTACCATATAAAATAAAGAAAGATGGAAACAGCATAAATTCATTGTTTTTGTGGTTGTAATTAATAATACTGGAGATCGCCTCCATCGAAATTCGAACAAAACGTCAGTTGATTTGGACCAAAGAAATTTACAAATGTTTTATAACAAAACATCTGTTATTCCTGTTTTCTAGTGGTTGTCATTAAAACAGCTGTCTAATGGTTCAATCAATCACCCTTCTTTTATAAGAATAACTTGAAACTTTGAAGGCCTGTAGGGCATAGCCCTAGGGGCCGATGTGAATTATAATGGGATTTTGCTCAACTACAGGACCCTTCCTTTTTAACGGTATGCACGGATTTCTTGTAAGCTGCACACAAGCTGAGAAAAAAGGAGGTAAAACATGATTGCCAATTATATAGAAGATATTAACATAGTTTTAATACAATAATTTATTATTATTATTTTTATTTTTATTTTGTGGGGTCATTTTTTTCGTTTTGACGGAGAACGGTCCAAACCCTTAATTGCTATTAGGAATTGAATTGTTCTGTAAATTATATAAACATTCTATGTAAATTATTGTGATTTAAACCACGTAATTGGAATAAGGAAGACAAGATATTTTACCGTGTTTGACTAGTATAACATTATTGTAATGTAATATTTCAAAGTAAACTTTTTCTCCAGTAGGGTTGGCACGCCTCGGGAGGTTATGAATCCAGATGTTGATTGAAATGTGATTGAATATTTACTCCAGAGTCTATGTGCTCTGACATGTGTAATTTTGTTGAATTTTACGGAATTAAAAACTGAGGTTATGTATTGCAAGGCTCATTTGAAAACTTATCACGTTAAAAGTACTTGCTTTTCAAATGGTATGAAAATGTATTCTGTTTTATATTTGTGTGTTAATTTAATTTAATTTAATTTATTGCCTTATATAATTTTGCTTTCATGTCCTAATAATTAAAACAATTCTAGGATTCATTATTTATTCACTATAATATACTATCCCAAGCATTAAAATTGTAAGCTAAAATTTTGTCGGTTTGACAAAAGAAGATTTAATGCCAGTATCAAACAATAGTTTCATTTTTTTAATCCGTTTAACTTTGTGTTTAAATTTTTGTTATATTTTACATGTTTTTCCATTTCTTACCGATCATTATAAAAGTTATTTAAAAAATGGAAAAACGCCTGACATGAATGTAGCGTTATTTTATAAAATCATTTACACTGAAAGAAATTAAATTTCATGAAAACACAATATTAATCTTATTTTAAGGACTAACTTTCATTTCATTGAACTACAGTCAGTAAATTAATTAAGTACTGTAGTACATTATAATGAAGTATTTTTTAGTTAAGAATAACTGCAACTTACAGTTACATTTACAGTGTACATTTACACTATAATTAGTTTTTAAACCTTTAATAGACCTATGAGAAATCATGTTGATGAAAAAGAAACCACGAAAAGAAACTTTAAGAACTTTATAACTTGATTAAAACGTCTACTCTGAGGAGAACTTGAAACTTCATTAAAAGATTGCAATTACTTAACTTTAATCAAGTAAACAAAATATGAAAAAGTATTTTCTTCAATATGGAACACAGATTTAATTGCCATAAAATTTAAAAGCAAAACGTAGCTTTTAAAGGTCATAACAGTTTGTTTAAGTTATATTTACCTCTTAAAACATGACATAGCATTCCAGAATAACTAACGCTACATAAACCGTGTCCCAAAAATAACTGAACAAATTTGATGAATTGTAAATATTTTATGAAGAGGTTCATAAACGTAAAATGTTTTCATAAATGTAAAAAACACACATATTCTTAAGTTTTTCTTTATATAAGTTTTACTACAAATTTTCAACATGGCTCCCACTTATTGCACAAGTTTGTTCATAAATTTATCTACTCTGAACACTCAAGGTGTGTATTTCATCCCTGATGTTGCTAAATGTTGGATTGATTCTTTAATAGCGAATATTGGAGTCTTTCGACATGTAAATTTCGTCTTTTACAAAGCCGAAAATATAAAAAGTCAGTAAGTTAAGTTCGGTGATCATGTAGGCCACTAGATTGGACCGCCAAGCACATTCCATCGTTTTATACAACTTCATCTGGGAGCGTAGGTCTACTTTCAGGTATTTTATGCTTCCAGTCAATCGTACTAAGATACTTCGTACTAAGTTCGTAATAAGTTTCTTTCTGGAAGACATCGGTCATAGTTTGTTCTGAATCTTCTTTGCACCTAATTATCAGATTTCATTTCAATGTACCGTTTAGAAACCGATATTGCCTTGCATGTTTATGCCCACCTTATTGAAGGCTATGTTTTAAAGTTTAAAGAATTGATCGCCAGTATATTTTCAATCGCCAATACGTTTTCAACTGATACACGCAAATTATATTTAAAAAAAACTGTTAGTTAAAAAATTTTAATGGAAGTTTTTAAATAGATCTATTTACGCCTTAACAAATTTTATTAGGCTTCAGTTGTTTATTCTTGTATGGTGTGTTTTGTTCACTTAAATCCACAAAAAGTTAAATTTTACCTACAGTTATGAGTATTTATTAATTATTAAGTGCAAACAAATTACATGACGAACAATGTCAATTAGTCAAATATCAGTTTAGGCTTGTAAAACTTGTGATTCAAAACTCAATTATAACTCTATTTGATTGCGTGGGTGAGTACTTTATTAAACTCTCGTTGAACCTGTCAATGTAATTCACTGATCTCGTATAGGCCTAATTAAAACTGCTTTAAAAAACCTTAATGTTTTTCTAATCTAAAGCTGATTTAACAATATGGGCTGTTAATTATTAAATAATTGTTTATCTAAAACTTGCTTTCATTAATACCATGATAATGAAAACATGATAGTAGCTCCTATTACACACAACTACCACACATGAAACGCGCTGGGCCTGCAAGTGTCAAGTGTTGTTTAATAAATGAATTAAACAAATTCTATTTTCATTTTAAATTTGGTTGTGCCTAGAATGCCACCTGTGCTACGGAACCTGCAGGTCTCACGCGGTGCGTACCAAAGGGCTGGCGACCACCTGGCTAGCGGAGACTGGTCCTGATAACGCTGAGTTGCTTATAGCTCCAGAACAGTTGACCTTGACAAAACACTATCACTGATCAACCCTCGCTTCAATTTTTATTTTATTATTATACTGTATTTCTTTTATAGTTCTCCTCACTATGTTTTGCTACCAATGGGTTTTTTAATTTATTTTTGAAATTGGAACATTTTTGTTGTAAATTTAGCCTACTAAGGCGTTTTTTAATTACCTTTTCTTTTCTAAACAAAATTTTGTGTTTCCTAATTCATATAGTAAGCAAGATCATAATGATTGATTCAGGTATGTCAATAGTAATCAATAAAAGCTACAAGATTAGATTCATTGTTTGGAAAAAGATTTATTAATCATTAAGTTACCATGCAGTGATCTAGTGATATGACGCAGCTAGGTGAACTCGTCCCATACACAGGTTATCTAGACCCATGACTTTTTTATCAGCTATAACTTTTTTATCAGCTATATCCATTGTCTTGTTGAATTTATTTATTGCAATCTTTTAAATATTTTTAATATGAGCTTTGTATTTTAAATGCTAGATTTATTTTTATGGCTAGCAGTTATTTTATTAGTATTGTAGAAAGTTCATTTGAATCACCATTGAAAGTAAAAAGCAGTGATCTGCTCAAGAAAGTGCATGTGGTTCTAATTATGTCCAAGAAATTTGAATGAATTTTTTAGTTTAAGATTTTTATATGTGTCTTTTCTAAATTGCTAACCTTTTTATTCCTATTAGAATGCCTAAATCAAAAAATTTGGCTTTATTTCTTTAATAAGCTTTATTATAACTTTATTATAATGTACTACCTCAAACTTATTCGTATAACCTACAGTTAATATTACATTTTTGTAAAATATTTTGAAAAGTATTACATATACTTTTGTTTTATCATATTTGAACAGTTCATTTTTTGATCTAATAGATTTTTGAGTCCTATATACAAATACTTTTTATTTGTATTTTGCACAGAATCTCAGTCATCATATGTTATACAAATATCCATGATCAATTAGTAACAAAAAAGACCTATGATAAAGTATTTTAAACAAGTTGTCAAAACGCTGAATAGGTATTAAGAGAAGTGCCAAAGTTTGTTTCTTTTGTTTAAACATATTCCCAAACAAACATTGGGTGGAGTAAAACTGGCAATAATCTCAACGAAGTTTATTCTTAAATTGTAAACCCAAAAAGAGTTGAAAGTTTCGACTTCTGCGTTTTTATTTATAAAGAACGCCTTTAGCTCTATTGCTTAAACAATATCTCGAGCTCTGTTGTCAGGCAGCTTACTATAGCTCTCCCGATTAAGTTTAGTGAATAGTGTGCATTTCCTTTGATCATGTACACAGCAAAATAAATTTAACTTCAATAGACACTGCACACATGCTAACATGTTAACTTGATGCACACTGCAACAAATATCATTTGTATTTTTGGGTTTTTAACCATTTATGGCCTGTCTAACTAAATCATTGTAAAATTGTTAACTAAACAATACTCACAATAAATTGTATCATTTGAAAAAATCGTAAGCAAGTTAAATATTGAACAACAGTATATTTTTTAGCTATATTTGTAATTAATCTATATTTCAAGCTTTGTGAGTACCGTAGTTGGTTAGTTAAAGTATATGAGCTAATTAATTTTATAAAATGAGCAATAAAATCATCGAAACAAATACAAACAACGGTTTCGTACACCAGCGGGATTGGGCATTCTGGGCTGCTGGCTGTTGACATTCTATCTCTTGTTTACATTTTGGAAACAAGTTTCTCTAGCAGCAATTATTTAACTTGAATTTTCTTTTCTCTGTTTATGAGGGTATTATTACTATGATAAACTATAATTTTATAGATTGTGTTTTTGTGCTTTGTGACACAATGACGATTATTATTTTTGTTTTTACAAGATATTTTAGTCAACGTGATATATTTAAATCGTGATTGAACACCCTATTACCGTGCTACATTCGCTTGGTTTTCTTTATGCATTATATAAGATTTTGTTTGGTTAACACGAACCGTTACACGTTTGTTTAACAACTGTTTATTGAGCATGTTTCATCAAATTATTAAAGTTCAAATTTTTTACAGTAGTAAATTTAAAAGTTCATTTTTGAAAGATGTAATACATATTAAATCTAATTAAGTCTTGTCCAAACATAATCCTTGAGATCATTTTTTTCAAATTATGAAAGAAATCTAATTTTATTATTAAAAAGATACAATATTCTATAACAATATTTATTTATTTATTTAACAAACTATTTTACAATTTGTGTCTATGTGTTGCATTTTGGCTTATTTAATTAACAAGCTACGGTACTTAATTTAGAGCAATGAAACAACAACAGACAAGGTGACGACAAATTACTCGTACAATTTCAACACTCTGATAAAAATGACAAAAACAATAACAAAATATAGTGAGTGCGACTTGCAGATATTTAAAAAGCGATAACATAGATAAATATAACAAGATAAAAAGAAATTACAGTGTATAAATGGTTTTAACAACAAAAAGCAACAACAACTAGACTATAACAGAAAAAATATAATGGTGGTAGGAACTATTAATCATACAACAAAATAAATTCCATCAAAATGACAGTTTTGATGACAGTATTAATCAGTCTTTTAAAGTGGTTGGCCTTGCAATTGAAAATGTCTATTTCGGGTGGCAAGGTGTTTCCGAGCGACTAAACTCGGGGCATGGTACTCTGCTGAGCATAGGAGGTTGACAGATGACACCTAGCGAAGAGATCATTTGATATGGTGGAGGCTGCAGGGACACGGAAGTTCAGTTTCTCAACCATCGGATCATTCCACTGACGAGTTTAAAGAGGAACAATCAGAAGTATATCGATCCAGTTCCGCTGTTAATGTTTTGACAGGAACATCTCTTTTACAGTAGAGTACTGAGAACCGCCGCGGCCCCGCGGCATGCCACCAAGCGCAGCGAAGGATTGCGCTCTATACTGGAGATATTGCTGGTGGGGCGACCACACTACTGAGCAGTACTCAAGGTGAGACCTTACTAGTGACATAAGAGGGTGTTGAGAATCAAGGGAGAAGTGGAGGATAAAGAATATCTCATTATTAACCCCAAGCATTTATTGGCCTTCCACAAGAGCAATCTACGTGAAGATCACTGCTCAAAGAAGGAGAAAGAATGACGCTTAGCTCCTTCACTCAATTAATTCTCTTGAGAATATTACTGCTCAGAATGTAGTCGTGAAGAGTGGGAGTGAGTGTTCTGAAGTCCATTGCCAGACGTTTTCAAAATTTAAAGACTTACAGTTTTTCTTTGCACACCAACTCTCCACTGCTGCTAATATTAATCAGCTTCTTTTAGTAGTGCAAATTCAAGTTGAATATCTTAAAGCAATGGGAGTTATAGTTTTTATTTGATTTATAACTAGTTATAACTAACCAAACACAAAAAAAATATTAAAGTTTTTTCCCTCATTATTAAAGTTATCGTGCAATTGCGAAAATTTCAAACTATAATTTGATTCCTTTATATATTAAAATCTTTATATAATTTTGTCCAATTTTAATCTTTACGTCTTGGATGTGGTTACTGCAATGGCCAGGGGAGTTTAAAACTGGTTAAAGACCTTTTGATAACTCAATGAGGATGCATTTGTTTAGAAGTTGCGAGCGATGTTAATTCAAGGTCTACTCTTAACACTTTTGTCAATACTGCACGGTTACAATGGAATGAAACGTGAAGAGTTTTATCTCTCACAAGCAGAAATATGAAGGGACTGAAGTGAATCGCCTCCAAGTTTCCGACTTCAATTTCCTGCACCCGGTTTTTTATTGCCATGGCTGAACTCTTTGATAAATTTGAATAAACATAAGAGCAAGATACTAAATACTTTTGCTAAATGTTTAACCTGTTTAATAAAATGATAAGTGGTTTTTATGATTTTTTATTTAAAATCATTTATTTTATTTATTTATTTATTTTATACGTTTAATCAAATACAATTTTAATAAACTAAATAAACGCCTAAGAGGGCTCCAGACTGCTGTCATAAAATGCACATTAAACATTATTGAAAAACATTTGTTCTAATAATTTAACTGTACAATGGTTTCAGTAAAAGAATTTTAAGGACTTCGACTTGTACAAAAATAAAGAGAATATAAACATATTATAAAACATATTAAATGCTTTGTTTGGGCTCTAGACGCCATTTGGTTTCTTAGACTTAATCATTTTCAATTTTCGTAACAAATTGTTGTATTAATTTTATATTTGGCATGGACGTTCATCACAATCATTCGTTCATTTTTGTGAAAATTTTATTCTTATATTCATTGCCACAATGGGGACCTAATTTCAAAAAGGAAACATACTAAACACACTCAAGAAACTTTATCGAAATTTGACAATAAATACAAATGTTTGGCGATTTTTAGTGTATAAATACAGGGTCCAAGATTGGAAAGATTGAATGTGAAAGAATGGAGTTATTGCGATTTGTATACACGTGAAAAATTATGCTTTTTCTTCGTGATAATTTTAAAAATCCTTTGTTTATCATCCGATCTCTTTTGTATGAATGAAAATTTGCTCTCACTGGTGACTTTATTTACTCTTTAGAGCTGTGAATCTTGAAAATCTTTTAATTTCCTTACCAATGTTATCATGATGGGAAATTTTCAAATTTCAGTGATGGGTAACGCTTTTACATTAAGTCCGATTCCAATACATTTTTGAGGGGAACAACCCTATCCAATGACACCAAAACATTTAAAAATAAGCTGAAAATTGTAGGAGGAGCTCCCACTAGAAACAAACCTTAGTGTATTAAATAAGTGTACATTTCACTTGGAAAATCTTTTAATGGTGGTCATTTAGAAAATATAGGTAAAATATATTACTAGATTAAAATAAAAATTTTGGGGTGAGTTTGGGTCAAATATGAAATTATAATAAACAATGCTGGCAGAACCATATCACCATCTCAAATTTTCCAATATTTATTTTGATTACCTCATACTTTGTAAAATACATAAAATTGAAATCTAATTATAAGTTAGAATTTTACTTAAAACACTACATACTTTTGCCTTGTTTGCAGTGTGGATGTACTCATATTATTGTGAGTGTTTTTGGTGTGCGGGATGAAGGAGCAATGTTGCAAACTTAGGCAATATCAAGATATACTGTGAGCTCAGAATGCCAAAACTCGCTGGTATATGAAACTGTTGTTTGTGTCTCTCTCCAAGATTGTATCTCTATCATCCTCTCTGAAAGTATAGTTGTTCAAATCCTGGTTTGTTCTGAAAGCAAGAAACTCTATTGGAGGCCCCTGCTGACAAGAAAAAATACATTCACAAAAGGATAACCTTCAGAGTGAACCATAAAATTTAAAATGTAAATGAGAATTCCAATATAACACATTTCTTCTATTCACACTATTCATTTTATTGTCATCAAGTACAAAACATTACAAAGTACAGTTTATCATATGAAAATTATTGACATCTCATAAAAATCCTTGATAATTTGTGATGGTTTAGGTGAGTTTAGCTTTTTTACTGACAAAGACCTACTGGTTTACTTGTAAGGATCAAAGATATCTGAGTAAAATTTTAAGCTTTCAAAAAACTTATAACTTTCTCTGGATCAAACTGGCAACCTTTGGATTCAAAGGTGAGCTCTATTACCATGCAGCTACTCAGGAATTGATGCTCATGCCACTTTTATAATGTCAAGAATGTAAAAACGTTGGTAATATTTAGGCATTAATCCAACTAAATTAATGCCTACTCACCAGCGTTGCATTACAAGGGATTTTGACCTATAAGTTACCATACCACAAAAATTTGGAAAAAGCTCATATAATCCAAAAAAACCATTTGATTGAAAGTAGTAGAACCGATGATGTGTTGAGCCTATTAAGAGGACAACTAAATAAAGTGCCCACATTATTTAGTAACCAACATTATTGAGAATCTGAATAGAGGCATTCTAACAGTATGATGAAAAATCTATTTTGTAAACTCAAAAAAACGTTTAATATACAGGGTGTTCGGAAAAAACGTTTCAAGAATTGAGAAGGTTATTGGCCACAACAAAATAAGCAAAAAAATCCTATAAACATATGTCCCAAAATGCTTCTTTACCCCGCTAGCCGCCATTTTGTTTTTTACACTAAATAATTTTTATTTCCGTAATGGAGCATTGTATTAAGTTAATATTTGGCATGCACCTTTATCATAGCAATACCCATTTTCAAGAAAAAAGTTGTTTTTTTCCAATGTGTATTTTCAAAACGGCGGCCATTTTAAAATTTTAAACTAAAATATCTCAAAACCGGTACATTAAAAAAAAATTTATTAGACGCAACAAAGTTGACGAATTTAATTATCTAACCAATGGTACCAAGTTTTTAAGGATCTGACAACAAATAACGGAGTTATCGAGATTTTTATGCATAAAAACATTGATTTTGCATTGTAATTAATGCAAATTAAGGTAATTTTAATTGAAAAATCTCAATAACTCTGTTACGATATTTGTTGTCAGATCCTCACAAACTTGATACCATTGGTTAGATAATTAAAATTGTCAACTTTTTTGCGTATAGTAAAAGTTTTATAAAATTTACCGGTTTTGAGATATTTTAGTTTTAGTTTATTTTAGTTTAAAATGGCCGCCATTTTTAAAATGCACATTAGAAAAAAATAACTTTTTTCTTGAAAATGGGTATTGCTATGATGAAGGTTCATGCCAAATATTAACTTAATACGATGATCCATTACGGAAATAAAAATTATATAGTGTAAAAAACAAAATGACGGCTAGCGGGTTAACGAAGCATTTTAGGACATATGTTTACAGGAATTTTTTGCTTATTTTGATGTGGTCAATATCCTCCTGAATTCCTGAAACGGTTTTTCCGAACACCCTGTATATCGCATGGCTCTATTAAATAATAATAAAAGAAAGTAATCAAATCGATAAATTCCGAATAAATAAATAGTTTATTGGCCAGCCACCAAATGTTAAGAATAATAAAATAAATACTGAGGTGAGTATATAAAAAATATTATGTCTAAAATAAAATTGTTGATCTCTCTTTATAAAACTAAATCCAGTGACGAGTTAAGCCATTGAAGTTCAGCTTCCCTTGCACAATACAGGAAGCATCAACCTTCGGGGAAAGCACTAAGCGGACAATCTGTGACTGGTACCATAGTCTGGTACCAGTCATACTCCGTCCATAGTCTGGTACTCATACTGGTCCATAGTCTGGTACTCCGCTCCACAGTTCCATGACTGGTCTTCTGTCATTTGCAATAATTGCATCTTGTTACTCCGGTGGGGAATCAATTGAGTACCGTTCACTGCTTACGAGGAGGATCCATACCAAATACTGCCAAAGTCAGGTCATATAAAAAAAGTGGTTCCGGCCTTTATAAGAGTCCCAGGAGGGAATCCAATTAGAATGTATGGAAAAGTTTGTATCCATCAACTGGGAGGCTGCCCGCAGTGGTGGTTTCAGGTCATCAATCGGCCGTCGTCATTGGCAGGTAGGCAGGTTATCATGGATGGGCAGCAGCGGAGCAGATAAGATCTTGAGGTATTCCCTAATCAGTGTACACCTTCGTCTTAATGCAGGTAAAGCGATATTACACCGGACCGGAGCCAGGATAGAGGAGTTTCCATGAGTGTACCACTAATGCTTCTCATGAAACTATTCAGCTTGATATGAAAACGTTTGATATTAAAATTTGACGTTTATAATGTTTACCAATCTTACTTAAAATTGTTAAAAATGTCTTAGCTCATAAATAGAACTATGGGTAATCATCCGGTGGGCCTGGGTTCATATCCCGGCTCGGGAACAAAAAGATCGTTCGGCCGCTCCCGTGGTTCGGAAGTCACGTTAAACCTTTGGTCCACCTGCACAGAAAACAAAAAAGTGTAGGCTTCTCAGGCGAGGAAAACTGCTGATATATCCCTCCACTAAAAGCCATATGATTATTTTATTCCTTACAATTATTTCTGGTAGTATTTTTAGTAATCTTAAACGCAGCAATATACATCTTTTATACCTCTTTTTAAGTCAAGTTAGAAGTGAATTTAACTTTAAATTATGTTGAATTGGTAAGTGTATGAGGGTTTATTATATAAATGTTTAACACATTAATAAAACGATAAAAAATGTTTTAAAACATTTATTTAGCACAAAATACTCCAAAAAATGACGAAAATAATGTGTAGTTTATCGTGTAATAAATAATCTTGAATCCGTGATGATTTATTCAATAATTATCCAAACAGATTCAAATTTAAACAAATACAGTCAATCGATACGGTGTTTGAATAGAAATTGAGACAATAGAAACGTACACAACTTGACACAGAGGCAAACTTGACAAGCTAGGCAATGTATTCATTGCATTGTGCTCGTCCCTAAACAACAATACTTGTCAATACTAAGTTCAAAGGCATGTCTTTGTTGTTTGTTTTATACTGTGTTAAATTATTTAAAGTGTTTGTTTTCATTCAATTGATTACATTTTTTAATAACGAATGTTTACTTAATTTGGGACCAAAAGTAACCTATGTATACCCACACTCAAAAACAGGGTGTCTTTAAAGTCCACCACCAAACTTCTTAATATGGCTAATTGGGTCAAAATAAGCAAAAAAAGTCCATGTGAAGGTATGTCCTAAAATCTATATTCACCCAGATATTTTGTTTTTCCACTTAATAATTTTTATGTCGGTTACTGATTGATGTAGGAACTTCATATTTGGCATATTTACCAATGTCCATTTCCACAATAAAACTTATTTTTTATCATATGTCTATTTAAAAAAAAAACAAACAAACAAACGGCGGCCAATTAAAATTGTTTAACTCAAATATTTTGAAACTGGTATTTTTTTTTCAAAATTGTACTAAATATAAGAAAGTTAACAAATTTAATTGTCTAACGAATGGTACAACAAATAACAGAGTTATTGAGATTTTCCAGCGGAGAAACATCAATTTTGCTTTAACTTATAATTAATACACATTAAGTTTATTTTAATATAAAGATCACAATAACTCAATTTTTTCGTATTCTTATAAACTTGGAATCGTTTTTTAAATAATTGTAAACTTTTTATCTCTTGTAAAAATTTTATAAAATTTACTGGTTGTAAGATATAAGTATAAAAATTTAAAAAGGCCACCATTTTAAAAATACACATAGGAAAAAAATAATTTTTGTGTGGAAATGGACATTGGTATTATAAAGATCCATGCCAAACATGAAGTTCCTTATTCAATCCGTCGCCAAATTAAAATGTTTAAGTGGAAAAAACTAAATTGGGGATATCTGGGTAAATATCCATATTAGGATATACCTTTATATGAACTTTTTTGCTCATTTTGACCCAGTTAGCCATATTATTAAGTTTGGTGGTGGACGTTGCACTCTGTAGAACAACTTCCAAAATTGCATGGCAATCAGATGAATGGACCAATGAACGAATAATATACATGAATGTATAGGCTTACAAAGAATGGGATGTAAAATGGTATATAGAATTTGAACCTTAACTAAGTGCTATCTTATTTTTTATATATAAATAACCCCCCAGGATTTTATTTTTTATGTTGTTTTTATAAATAATTTAACCGTAATTACAAAATGTAAAGGTCAATAGCATTGCTTTAAAATTTATTTGGGATTTATATATCAATGAAGTTAGTTAATAGTCTTCACATATCTAGCATTTTAACACCTGCAGTGATTTCATCTTAGATGCTTTCTCAGAAATATTGTTTCCCATCGTGGCCCAAACACGCCTTTAAGGTGCACGCGAGAACTCAATCGGTTAGAAAGCCTGTAGTTTCCATAACACAATCACCTTGGAACATAAGAGGCGGCTGTTACGAACCACGCGTCTTTCTTCATCTTTGCTAACTATCACTAACAATCAATTTTTAGATATATGCATCTGGCCTGCATTGTATAGTGTAAAGCTGCTACATGGCGTTTACACAAAGAATCAAGGATTTTTTAGACCTCGCATAGTTTTTAATATAATTCACCTGAACTTATAGGATGAACAAACTTTTACAAACTATTTTCCTTCCAATATACTTCAATAAATCGTAATAATTTTTTTATGAGATTGTATAGCCTATTATATCTGTACAATACTGTTAAAGTATCATTCATTGAGCGTATAAGCTTGTAGAACATGGCTATATTTTAATTGATCTTAAAAATTATTTTCCCTGTTAAAAATAACATTTTTTCTTCCGAAATTGTTAACTTTAGCTAAGACTGCAATACTTAAATTTCCGTGACAAAACATTTAATAGTCATGTCAAAATAAGAGTTTGTGTAGAGTTGTATACTCGTCGTTTGTGTAGAAAGTTAATAAGGAGGATATGAATTTTCCTTAGATGATAGACTCTGTATCATACAGAAGAGCAACTGCTTTAATTTTTTCACGATAAAATTTGGCACAAAAACTGTCATTACTTCTTGTAAAAAAGCCTTGCAATTTTGTGAAAACAACGACACAAACATGATTTATTTCATGTTTTAAAAATATTTACTTAGATTTCCTTTCTTGTCGTTTAATCTTAAAACCATAAATATAAAATGTGTGGATAACTTATTCACCATAAAATATTCTGATATAATCTATATAAAAAAAGCCACAAGCTTTACAATTATAAGTAACATTATTAGTCTATATTCGCTTTAAGGAAAACATGTAAAGTTTTATGAAGACAGTGAAACTCCTATGGGAAGACCTAGAGGATTGGAATTTCAAATATCGAAGTTGGGTAATCAATATTAAATTTTGTACAACACTATTAAATCTTTGACCAAATGGTGAACGGTCAACTAGAAGTCACAAGAAAATCTTTAATATGAGCATGGGGTTATATATTTTACTTTAAAGGTGTTTCTTACCAGAGCACAATGTCGTAAGCCCAACCACGATAACACAACTGACCCGGAAGTAGCAGGCAATAATAGTTTTTGCAAATTAAAATTGTAATAAACTATTTGAGTAACAAGTTTGATTGCCGCTTTTTACTGTTGTCATCAAAAAAATAAAATTGTACTCGTTATAATTAACGCGAATAGGCCTATATTAGAGTTATATATTATTGTAGAGCTTAAACAAATCCCTACAAACTTTGTGCTTACAGTTTTACGTAAGGCAACAAAAGTGCTCTATGTTATTATGTTTAAAGCATGTATACAATTTATTTTTTATGTTTTGTTGTTTTTTACGAATCTGTAAGATTTTGTTACAAGTCGTAATTAATTTTTTTTTTTTTGCAAATTTTATCATGAATAAATTAAAACTAGCTCCACTTTGATTGGTCTCCTTGTTACGAAACTGTAGTTGATTTTCTGACATGCTGCAACATTAAGTAGGGCGGAGTGCCAAAGGGTGATTTTCAGATACTTTCGGTAAAATGCACACCTTAGCACAGTCTATCAACAGTGAAAATCCAGCTCCTTCTAAATTACTCTAACACAAACCTACTATGACTGGGCTATAAGGTTTGGAGAATAAAAACACCCAATACAACAATCAGAGCACATGCAAAACCAAATCCATAAAAGTTAATAAGCACCTTTTGGCATGTTTAGCCTGTCTTTCACATTAAATACTAAATAGTTTAAACAGTTCTTGGAATAAAAAGAGGCTTGTAATATGAGACCTCAGTATCGAACGGTACATTTTACTCTCACGTTAAGTTATCAAACAGTCTTCTTGTAATTAAAAATTCTGTTTCTCTGGAGATTAAAATCAGTTAGACGCTCTCGATGTCATAAACTGACTTTCACTTCACATTTAACACCATTAAATATACGAAGTAATAAATAGCAGTCAGGTATCCTGCTAATTGATTGTATGTGTTCAAAACTGTTATAAGATAAAAAACCTAATTAAGAAATGATAAAGGAAGCTGTAGCAAACATAATCAAATATGGTGCCCATTGAGTTTGATTTAATTCTGGAACCAACGAAGTAAATTATTAGAATGTACTTATATTATATCACCTTAATCTGTACTCTATCAAATAATACAATTAAAAATTCTTTTTCTAGCAAACACCAAACATGTTTAAAGACAATATATGACAAAGCATCAATAATAAGGAGAAACACTTTGAAATACTGAGAAATGTTTGGAAACTATATTAACCCACATTTTAATAGATCCCCCATAAACAACTGTCGCAGGTGTATGAAATTGAGGTGTCCTTTAACTTCCACGTGCATCCCTCAACTACTATCAACTGAATTAATCTCCACTTCATGTCATTCACTGATTTCTTATAAATTGAAAAAAGTTAATTCTTACTGTAAAATATGTACTGTTATACTGTATAAAAATGCCATACTATAAGCGTAGTTTAGCCTATTATCAATAGAAACTGACTTCCAGTCAGTTTATTCCATCTTTATCTAAATAAATAATGAAAACTGTAATAACTCCAACATAATGGAACGTCAATATTTATTGAAAAGTGGTAAAACCATTGCTTCTTTAATTCAAACTGCTTCAATGATTATAAATTAGTGTGGAAAACACATCAAAAGACCATATTCTTCAATAAAAATATGTGACGTCTGTAGCTACTTGCATTAGATGG
>CM061532.1:141702793-141948256 GCA_030545055.2 Neoaliturus tenellus | reverse complement strand
TAAAGCTCTGCAGTGTATACCCAAGCACATTTCATCAACATCTGGATTCATAACCTCCCGAGGCGTGGCAACCCAACTGGAGGAAAAGTTTAGCAGTGTTTACTTTGAAATACTTAATTATGCTAGTGCTTTCCGAGCCTTATAATATGTAAAATTACATTTTATTTCACATTGCTGTTTAGTTTAATTATACATATTTAAACTTAGATAAACTTCTTGAAACATCGGCGGTCTTTATTTTGGGTCAGTTTGCTTGATCAGATAACCTTGAAATTTATCACACATATTTTCGTGGTTCATGAATCACGTATCTTGTACAATGCCCATAAAGGTACACCATATTGCATATGCTTTCAACTTACCAACGTGAGAAAGTAAGTAGCATATTGGCAAGCTGTGTATCGTGAATCATTGAGTTAAGAGTTTGCTGTAAAGTAATATTCAGCTTTATGTCACTTTAAAGGTACGTAATTGTAAAACCTGGGACACCGTGAAATAAAAACCACGATTATAGAGTGACTTATGAGATTAAATTACTGAAAAAAACTCGTCCATTTCCTAACAACAAATTTTGAAAATACATTGTTGTTTATCAATCAAACAGTCAATAATAAATATAAAACTTTAGATTCCATAAAACATTACATGGTAACATTTATTTTAAAAATGACATAAAGATAAATCATGTTCGACCAATATAATGAAGCGGACTTTTGAAGTTTAGCCAATGGGGTTATAATTTAATTAGTCTTGTGGGAATAAAAATTCGAGGTGGCCTTTACTGCAGACTCTTGAGTGGAAAAGTATATATTATATTTAATATTGAAATAGGTTTTTTCTACAAAATATTTTCGTTCCTCTCACTCGCTCCCGGAAAGAGCTCGTTTGCTTAGCTTAATCAGCTCTGGCATAAGGTTGTTTGATATGCTGACTCACATTTCAGTAGAGTTCTATAATTTATTACACCTAGTATATTTGCTGTATTCTGTCGTATTGCTCGGTTTTGGATTTATTAATCTTATACTTTGAATTAACAATAAATATAAACAAAACCATTATAACTTTTGAATTTATGTGTGGTTAAAAGGTAAGTAGAATAAAAATAACTGTTTTAAAGTTTATTATTACAGGTAATAAAACTTTATAATGTCAAGTTGTGTTTATATTAATAGGTGTTGTGCGTTAGGTAGCGATCACTGGTACACTTAGTTTATAGATAATTTGAAGGATTTTGTTCTGTTAAAAAACCATACAAATGATACTTAATAAAAAAGTAAATCAGGGCTTAAAGATGAGCTTTACTAAGTGGCAGTACAGCACCGGAAATGACTGTAATAATGGCTGATATGAATCATTAAGCCTATAACAAAAAACCAGCTGATTTTACAAACATCATCTGAATTGATGAGTAAAATGTAAAAAAAAATTGTTAGGGCTTTTATTATTTTTCATGAAGTACTAAACAGCTTATTTTGATAAAAAATGCGTTTTTGGTAAACCAAATGTAAAAAAATACGATATACCTAATTATTCAGCTATTATTACATAACCAGTTGAATATGGCTAAGTATGAAAGCAAATGTTGATATTTTGATCTCCGAGCTAAATATATATATCAAATATAACATGTGTGATAATCATAAGCTAAGAAAATTATTTTCTTTCCGTAAAACTTATAAACAATTTTAGTTTTTACTATAAATTAGAAATTTACATGAAGAGCACAGCGAACGAAAAAAAATACTATTCATTAGTTTATTCAGCTCACAATCCCGCTCCACTTTGATAATTATAACTAATAACTTCTTCATAAATCATTCTTCTCATGACACTTATGGTTTACAGTAGCCCAAAGGGGAAACGGACACTGCGCCAGCTCATCGTTATCGGTTGGGGTCATAAAAATGTCAAAATCCATCTCGCGGCGCCTGCGCCAGTTGCCAGGTAGACCCGCGTTGGGGTTGGGGGAGAGAGAGGACGACGCTGGGAGAGAAGCCGGATGGCCCAAGTCGAATATCGCCAATATCGCCTCCTGGTCGAAATTCGACCAAAATGTCAGTTGATCTGGGCCCAATGTTTAAAAAATATTTTATAACTGAAACATGTGATCTTAGTGATTTGCTATTACACCAGCTGTCCTATGATTCAAGCAAACACCCTTCATCTATAAGATTAACATTGACACTTCAAAAGCTTGTAGGGCGTAGCTTTGGGGGCCAATGTGAATTAAAATGTGATTCTGCTCATCTACAGGACTATACCTTTCTAACGGTATGCGCAGATTTCTCCTACATTGGGCACAAGCTGAGAAAAAGGAGGAAAAGAAACATGCTTGCCTATCTATATCTATAAAAGAGGAAGTATGTATATATATTTATATATATGTATGTTGCCTATAGACTCCGAAACCGATCAACAGATTGCAACGAAACTTTCAGGCATTATTAAGTATTATTCAAGGATGGTTTGTGTGAAGTTTAGTGCAAATCTGTCCAAAGGGCTCTGACCCAGAGGACATACAATGGTGCAGTGTCAGGTTTTAGAAATTTAGTGTTTACAAAATGAACTGCTGTAATTAAAAAATTTGAAAGTTTCATTCAAGCAGATGCTTATAATCATAGAAGTAACCAGGTGTGAGGTATAATGTTGATGTTTGTGTTGTCTTTATGGCTCCGCCCTACGGAAGCTCACAATTACACTAAAAGCCTACAGGTGGTGAAATTTGACATGGACATGATTCTCTTTGTTCATAGGTGCACCATAGGTCCATAGGTTTTGCAAATATAGTTTTTTAAGCTCTTTAGGGCTCCATCCCACTAGACTTCCAAACTACTTTAGGGCCACCGGGGTTGAAATTTGATGGACGATGCTCTTTACCCATAGGTACTCACTAAGAAACGATTTTGCAAATATAGTTTTTAAGCACTTTAGGGCTCCGCCTCACTGGACATTAAAATTACTTTAGGACCCTCCGGAGCTGAAATTTGACATGGACGATTCTCTTTGCTCACAGGTACTCACTAGGAAACGGTTTTGCAAAAATAGTTTTTTCAAGCACTTTAGGGCTCCACCCCACTGGACTTCAAAATTACTTTAGGGCCACCGGGGTTGAAATTTGATGGACGATGCTCTTTACCCATAGGTACTCACTAAGAAACTATTTTGCAAATATAGTTTTTTAAGTACTTTAGGGCTCCGCCTCACTGGACATTAAAATTACTTTAGGACCTCCGGAGCTGAAATTTGACATGGACGATTCTCTTTGCTCATAGGTACTCACGGGGAAACGGTTTTGCAAATATAGTTTTTCAAGCTCTTTAGGGCTCCACCCCACTGGACTTCAAAATTACTTTAGGGCCACTGGGGTTGAAATTTGATGGACGATGCTCTTTACCCATAGGTACTCACTAAGAAACGATTTTGCAAATATAGTTTTTGAAGCTTTTTAGTTCTCTGAACCATTGGGCTTCAAAATTACTTCAGGGCCACCAGGGTTGAAATTTAACATGAACGTGTCTCTTTGCTCATAGGTATTCACCAAGAAACGGTTTTGCAAATATAGTTTTTGAAGTTCTTTGGGGCTCCGCCCCATTGGGCTTCGAAATTACTTTAGGGCCATCGGGGTTGAAATTTGACAGACAATTCTCTTTACTCTTAGGTGCTTACTAAGAAACAGTTTTGCAAAAATAGTTTTTAAGATCTTTAGAGCTCCCACTGGACTTTAAAATCACTTTAGGGCCACCGGGGTTGAAATTATATGGATGATTCTTTTTATTCATAGGTGCTCACTAAGAAACGGTTTTGCACATATCGTTTTTAAGCACTTTAGGGCTCCGCCCCACTGGACTTTAAAATTACTTTAGGGCCACCGGGGTTGAAATTTGATGTACGATTCTTTTTGTTCATAGCTACTCACTAAGAAACGGTTTTGCAAATATAGTTTTTTAAGCTTTTTAGGGCTCCGCCCCACTGGACTTTAAATTACTTTAGGGCCACCATGGGTGAAATTTTACTTGGACATGCCTCTTTGCTCACAGGTACTCACCAAGAATGGTTTTGCAAATATATTTTTTAGTAGGGCTGTGCTCCACTGGGCTTTAAAATTAATTTAGAGCCTCCGGAGTTGAAATTTGACATGGACGTGCCTCTTTGCTCATAGGTGCTCACTTGCATTTGCAATTACGATCAATAAGATGCAATGCAAACTTTGACAATTCTGGGTTTAAATTTACAAAATGCCTGTTTATCCTTTGGCCTTACAGTAATATTAATATACTTACTTTCTATGCCATTGACTTTTTTGTTACATTAAAAAACTTAAAACTTTTAAACTTATCTTTTTTTGTTATATTAAAATAGCTTTATTTATGTAAACAACTTAATTTGAGCGCAGCAACGCGCGCCGGGTAACTGCTAGTTAATATATAGATTGTAATAATCGCAAAACCGAACAAATTTTTAAATAAATATTAACTTAAATGATTTTAAAAAAAAAAGTTTAATGATTTACATTACTCTCTATTTGAATTGTGTATAAATTTATATTAGGACTCGCTGGTTTTAGATTTGTCATCATTACGCCTACATTAAATGGATGCCCACAACATTCATATAGCCTAGGCCTATGTCTACTTCACTGTGTTTAAAAATTGTTACTTAAACAATAAATGATTTTAGTACTTGTCAAAATATCTAATGGTTTGGTATTCAAATTTCTTCTACTTTAAAAAGTATTAGCTTAAGATTTGAATACAAAATTAACACAATTATTTTGTGATTTTATCAGTACTAGAGATCTCCCACTGGTCGAAATTCGACCAAAAAATCAGTTCATCCTTTCATAACCAACATCTGTTCTTGCTGATTTGTTAACATTCCTAGTCATCACAACAGCTGTCTAATGATTAAAACAGCTATCATCCTCATATAAGATTAACATTGAAACTATAAAATTCTATAGGGTGGAACCCTGGGGGCCTTTGATAATTATAATGAAATCCTGCTCATCTACAGGATAACCTTTTTAATGGTATAAACGGTTTCCTCCTACGATGCTCACAAGCTGAGAAAAAAGAGGAAAAGAAACGTGCTTGCCTATCAATACATAAATCTCTCAAAGAGGCCACGACCCAATCTAGTTGCATATTTTACGGTACGGTGGGTGATTTAGTGCGTTGCCAAAAACATAATAAAAATTTTGAACATGAAACAATTGTTCATATACAAAAGGTTAGGTATGTGTTATTTTATTTTCATTTCAATGTTTTTTTTAATCCACCATTGAACTTTTAATAGGCCTAGACTCGTAATTGAAAACCAAGCTCCAAGCGGCAACGTGGAATCCCAAATACAGCTATTGTGCTCGACTGAGCGACTAAGCGTCGAAAATTCTTGGAACCAGATCTAGGCTGGGGGGTAGCGTTCTCCCGCCCCCCCTTCCCCTTCGACTCTCCGACCTCTCTCGAAAGCTGGCGCAGTGTCCGCACCACGAGGGTCCATAAACTTACCCTCGTCAAAGTTTTTATAGAAGTTGGCGCACTGTCCTACAGCCATCCCAAAGGGCATCATAACAGATGAACACACTGTATATATTTGTTAGTTTATGGCAAAACATACACTTGATTTTTTTAAATATTTAAATACGGATAAAGCTACAAAGTCAAAGACAACTTAAAAATGCTATTTAGTATGTTGATTAAATTTACAATTATTCAATAACAATTTTTATATTATTATTTTATAATTGGTGTACTGTCTAAGTTCGTACTGTAGATAAAGCTATTCACTAATTCTTGCAAACAATGATATTTGATTTAAAAATGTTGTAATGCAAAAAAATAAAATAAATCAAGATAAATTATTACTAAAGTTAATAATTGATAAAACAATTAATAAGTTAATTTTATTATTTAGCAGACAGTAATGTTGAGGAAATGAGGACACGGCGAGTGGTCACTGGTCAGCGGTCCAAAACTGCAGTTATCGGTGAACAGAGGGAAAGAGGAATTTTTATCTCGCTTTTCGCATTCCAGTTTAGAACCATTATCCTGTCTGGTGAACTTTCATAACCATATTAAACTAAAAACATATTCGAATTGAATTTACGAGTATAAAATATTTTTAAAATACAGTTTTGAAATTGAATTCAGTGAGTCAGTTACTGTAAGTGTTCCAAGTAATTTCCATGAATTCCAATTTTGAAAACGTAAAAGATTATTAACTAGAAACATCTATGATCTTCGAACTAAAACTAAATGTAACGATTATAAAATGAATATGAAACACTCCATTTAAAATAATTTATTTTATTTTGTATAACACTTTTTAATCAACTACGGTCATTCTTCCGACATTACCGATTTAAAATGTGATTTTCAATATAATTTCATAACACCAATTGCCGTTCGCCATATAATTGTCAATAGCCATACTGCCATAGATAATTGCCATAGAATAATTGTTCAGGACTTTCGCATACACTGTATATTTTATTTCAGCTGATTATTTTATATTTAATATTGCCACATGTTTATGTTTGTTTTGTTGTTGTTAACCAGTTCTCTTTTAATATCTTGGTCATGTTTCTTATTGTAAAATTTAAACTCTTTATTCAAAACCGCTAATACAGTCCACTTTTCTATTTTACAATAATTCTGATTGTTAAGTATATCTTTGAAGAGTAGGCCTAAATATTACATAGTAGTGGCTTATGCAAAGGTTGTTTTATGAAGTTAAATTTCTTTCACTTCATCCGTAATTTCCATGAATATTGAGTGAGATATGAGATATGAGTGAGATATGAAATATGAGTGAGATGTTAGTTCGACTGAAGCGAGTGTTCTAAATATCTCACTAGTGGCTTAAAGGCTTAATATCATTGCATATGATACTTTATCTACGACCAACTTAAATGAGGAAAATAACTGTAAAAATACAGTAATAAACATGTACAAAATTAATAGTTAATAGGAATTACGTTTGAGTGAGTCGGTGGCGTAGTGGTTAGCGCGCCGGACTTCGAGACCACGGCAGCGAAGTAGTGGGTTCAAATCCGCGTTCTGCCAGTGACTTTTATCAGTACCTTTCACCTTATACTGTAGCGGCTCACCCCCTTACTTTGTCTAATACGATCCACGCACAGATCAATGTGGACGGGGCAAAGTAAGGGAAAAAGAGGTCCGCCAACCTCTTTATAAAAAAAATCCATCGAAACCGTAAACACACTCAATGTGGCTTAACCTAATCGTTGTTCTCACACCTAAGATCATACTGTTTTAAGGTTAGTCACATAAAGGGACTAAAACATGAATCGCAATGGATCAATCAGCTGATCGTATGCCAATCTCTCATTGGTCTAGGACCTGCATTTTAATATTACTCCTGTATCTTTAAGAACCAATTATACAAAGGGATAAAATTAGAATACCAAAACCTCTGTCAAAGCTTATAATTCTTTCTCTTTGCTTGGTTCATTATGCAACAGATGTTATCTACGAGTAAATCGTATGAATTATTTGTTTATATTATTGCTCTTGTTTACCTTAGAGTTGAGTAATATTCTATAAATCTGAGTCTGACCTATCGAAAATTTATTTATCCTCTTTAATAATGTACCTAATTGTAATGTTACTTACATTACTTTTATTTGTGCTCATTTCAATGGCCATAGATAAAATACAAATTTAAACACGATATGTGAAAGTAGATAGAAAAAGCCACTTTCAAAACCGGCCACGTGCCGCCGGAAGCCATGTTCCGGGGCAGGTGTCTTCCGGTTGAATATTAAATGAGGTTGGGGGAGGTGGGGTGAGGGTTTGAAGTAGATTTGCGCATAAATTAAAAGTTGGTTCAAAACTGAAATTCAACAATTGGTGGTTGAACTAAATTTGCGCATAAATTAACCGGGGTTGAATTAAAACTTCGCATAAAATATTGGTTAGTTCAAAACTGAAATTCAACAACTGGGGGGTTGAACTAAATTCGCGCATAAATTAAAAGTTGGTTCAAAACTGAAATTCAACGATTGGGAGTTGAACTAAATTTGCGCATAAATTAAAAGTAAGTTCAAAACTGAAATTCAACAACTGGGAGTTGAACTAAATTTGCGCATAAATTAACCGGGGTTGAAGTAAAACTTCGCATAAATTAAAAATTAGTTCAAAATTGTAATTCGACGGTGTTAATAAAAACTCTAATAGTTGAACGAAAATAAAAGTCAGTTCAAACATAGCGCAGTCATAACAAGAGAGAGAGAGAAGGTAGATAGAAGTGTTAAGTTCCGCGGATAGAACGAGAATGAAACATGACGCGTCGAAATATATGCGTGACTGTAGATGTCAGTTAATGGGGGGTCTAGAGCTTCCGGCCTGTCGGATGGTGAATTAATCAATGGGGGGAGTGGAGATGGCGCTCGGTTGAACTAAAATTGCGCATAAATTATAAGTTGGTACAAAACTGAAATTCAACTTGATAATGTGGGGTACGGAAAGTATGTCGGGGTTGAATTAAAACTTCGCATAAATTAAAAGTTAGTTCATGTTAGCTGAAGAGTGTACAGGAGAATGAAACAGGAACTGTCGTGAGCGCGCTTATATAAAGAAGGGTGAGGGTAAAATATGAAAACCTGCTGAACACAGTCGATAGGTGTAACAAGTTCGAAGTTGTGGAAACGTAACATCGAACGCAAAATGTTGTGAATAACACCATCGTCAACGCTAACTTGCAAAGTTCTAGCAGAGTATAAAGGGTTAAAACTTAATTTCTTCCTTACTTTTGTTAAATTAGTTTTAATCTTTGAAACAGAAGGTTTGGAATTACTTCGTAATATATGTTGTGTCCGCAAAAGTTTCAATTTCAAACATTGCGTATCCATCACAAGAAGTATATCAGATGTGTAGAAGTCAGAACAAGACAGATGAATGAGATATAACGTCGAGCACGCGAAGGTGATTCAAACAGGACGACATGTGCTAATGTAAATGAAACTCCAGGTTAGTAGCAATTAGACTTGTATAATGAAGTTGGCGAAACGTATATGTAATGAGTAGGAAGGATGCGAACAACACAAATGCGAGTTAATTAATGGTCGCGGTGCGATGAACAATCTTCTTTTATAACGGTTATCGCGTGAGAAGATCGGTTCCGCATGAGCGCCCAAGTGGAACCTCCCGTGTTCACTCAAGCGGAACCCCCCCCCCCGTGACTAATCAAGTGGAACCCCCCCCCCCCGGTGACTAATCAAGCGGAACCCCCCCCCCCCGGTGACTAATCAAGCGGAACCCCCCCCCCCTCCCCCTCATAAAAAATGGAGATTAAAATCCCCCCCCCCCCGGTGGTCACTCAAGCGGAACCCCGCCGGGTCGATGACCGGTCAATGGCCGGTCACGACCGGTTGCTAACCCCATCTAATTACCACACTTCACATCCCATGCCAGCCATGAACTACTATTGTTTGAATGAAACAGAATTAAACATGGCAGCCACCATGGAAAATTCTAACCTCAAACCTTGGTTTTACGTCACTGCGCATGCGCCGCTCCCACTCCTTCGTTTCATTTTTATGCTGCTATAACTTGTACTGGAGTGAGCCAACTTCACGCTACGGCGCCTAGTCATGTATTACTCACTTTAGCGCTACTGTGAATGCGCCTAGTCTGTATTACTCACTTTAGCGCTGCTGCGAATGCAACGAGTTCTCCGGATCGGAATCACTCCTCGCTATTGCGCATGCGCCGAGTCCTGTATTACTCAATTTAGCTCTACTGTGCACGGAAAGTTCTAACCTCAAACCTTGGATTTTACGTCGCTGCGCATGCGCCACCCCCACTCCTTCGTTTCATTTTTATACTGCTGCGAACTGGAGTGGATTGAAGACCGTACTGGAGTGAAACAATTTCCCCACCACTGCATTAAGTACCCCCCACCACTCGAAAACCCGAGGAGCGATACGAGCCCGATTTTCGCGTCAGTCGTCAACGAGTTTTCATAGCGAAAAGTCGTTGGCGACTCGGTAAGAGGTTCAAATATATAGTAGGCCTATATATATTTGAACTTCTTATACTACGTTGCGTTCTTTAATGCAATGTGGTATGTGTGTGTGTGTTAATATTAGTTGTAAGTTGCACTTAATTTAAGAATTAATTTGCGCATTGCGATGTTAGTTATAAGTTGTGTTTAGCGTTAAGGTGTATTAATTTTAAGAATAATGATGGTATTTGGTTGTGTTGAATTATTTGATATTTAATAATGATGTGTTGTTAGTTTTAAGTGTTGGTATTAATAATTAATGTTGTTGTTTTGCCTTTCAGCTAGATGATAGGGGGTAGATTAACTGTAAATTCAGAAGTTCTGTTGAACTTCACTTAGAAGGGGTGGGACATCCGCACTAGCGGACTAGGTTTTTGAATTTTGTTTAGGAATATGATGGGTGGGATTAGCTTGGGTGGGTGTTAGAGTTGCGTGTCTGCATCAGCTGTTCCAGTTTCCCTTGTAATTAGTGGTTACGCTTTAATGCGGGCCGGGACGTTACGCTTTGATGCGGACGGACCAAACAAAATTGCGTCGATGTCCCTCGCAGAACGCAACTAGTGGGTTGGGAGTGGGAACCGTTAGGCAAACAGGGTGGTGGGAACAGTTACTACTGTTCCCATCACCTTGGTTCATTATAAGTCTTGAATGACCTTGACCCACTTTTGGAAGGGTCAATGACCCCCCCCCCCCGTGTTCACTCAAGCGGAACCCCCCCCCCCCAAAAAAAAATGGAGTCGATTTGCCCCCCCCCTCCATCTTTCTTTCCCCTTCCATCTCCCCTTCCACCTCCCGGGTCCAATGACCGGTCACGGCTTGTCGCTAACCTTTCTCTCATTAGCATACCGTTATAAAAGACGCGACGACCACGGCTAGAGTTTCATTCTGATTCCAGACGTTACGCTGCAAACAGAACTACCACGATGTCATCCCTGCCGACTACAACTTCCACTACAACCCGCTCTTCTATTACAAGTTCAACTTCTACTTCTACTACGGCTTCGACTCCAGTCAAGAAAACTCTTCGATTGAAAAATGCTCCCGACTGGTATAAGAAGCAACAAGACTCGAAACCTTCAACTTCTGGAGCTCTTCTTCCACTCACTATGACTACTATACTTGGCAGCATATTTTCACCGCCTCTATCTTCAAACGACTCCACACCATCTCAACAACAATCACCGCCGCCATCAAACAACATGCCGCCGCCACAAACAGTTCATCGTTTTAATACCACTTCATTTGAAGCTTTTGTTCATGAACTAAGTACACCTATCACTCCACTGTCACCAATACCTCCTACTCCACCACTTATTATGCATAAAGACCACGCCTATCCAAAAAATAAATCCTTTAAACCTGCTCCTAAACCTGCTCCTAAACCTGCTCCTTCAGAGCGCTTTCAATTATTAAAAGAAGAGCGTCGTAGGGCATTTAGCCGTCCCACTACTTGCCCTGAAGTGCTCACTAGGGGAATTAAGAAAGGATCAGCTTGTGGGAGGAAATGTGTTAAGAACGAACATTTCTGCCGTGTACATGTTGTGAAACATCTTTCCGAACCACAACTGACAGAAACCCCCACTGTTGAATACCAATCCGAAATTATTGCTGTGAAAGGAAATAGGATTAAGAGAGGTTGTCTATATTTTTTTGAAAGTGTTATTGACAACGAACACATTTTAGCAAATTGTAACGGCAAAAAATATAATATTAAAGTTATTGAATCCTTGCGTAAAGAAAAATCTGTTTATGAGTTAGACTCTAAAGACTATCTCCTCAGGCATAAAATGGATGGTATTACAAGGTGGGGGCGTACAAAGTAAATTCACATAGATTTTCCAAATTTTGCTAAAAATAATGGGGGAGAAACACAATGCGTTATAGCGTTGTGTTTCTCCCCCATTATTTTTTAACACTCTAAGTCTCGTGACCTACTTTTCAGAGGTCGTTGTACAGTTATATGACCGCTCTGACTTGCATAGCCAGTGTAGCTTCATATAGCGTGCAAAGAATGGTTCCTAATGAAATCTCATCAGCATTCAAAGACAGAGACTGTTGTTTCGCAAGTTAATTAGTCTTGAAATAATGAAGTAGGAAACGTATATGTAATGAGTAGGAAAGATATGAACACCGCGAATGCGAGTTAATTAGTGGTTGCGGCGCGATGAACATTTGCCTTCATTATCACTTAACGACTATCTCGTGAGAAGATCGGTTCCGCATGAGCGCCCAAGTGGAACCTCCCGTGTTCACTCAAGCGGAACCTCCCCCCCCCCCATGTTCATTCAAGCGGAACCCCCCCCCCCCGTGTTCATTCAGGCGGAACCCCCCCCCCCCCCCGTGTTCACTCAAGCGGAACCCCCCCCCCCTGAAAATTAAAATGGCTATATCTCGATAATGGTTTGATCGATTACGACAAGCGATACATCATTGAAAACGTCTATGTAAGACGAACATTTTAGTAAAAGAAGAATTTGGTTATCTTATTTAAGTCAAAAGTTATGCAAATTATTTAAAATAGATACCCCCTCTTCTTCCTTTCAACCCACCTCCCGGATCAATAATCGGTCACGGCCAGCTGTTACCCCTCTCATTAGCGTACCGTTATAAAAGCGGAGCAAGCGTTGTTCACTCCTCATTCCGCTTCTACACGCCACTCTTGTTGTTTCGTCTCTGCTCTTTACAATATTACTTGCTTTAAAAATGCCTCCTCATCTTAGTGAAAATTTCAGTTCTTCCGAAATTTCTGATGTTTTTGAACAACCTGAAGACACTTTAAATAACGACAGTGAAACTGAAGATGATGATGAAGATGATTATTATAGCGTTAAAATTAGTGAAGAACTGAAAGTTATAGCAATTGATCCACAATTCCCATTCGATACAATAGAAAAATTCATGTCTGAAGCTCATAAATGGTTGGATTCAGGATCTTACGTACGAATCGGCTCTTTTATATTGTATGATGATTGTAATTCTTTTCTTGTAACACCAAATGATAGAGACCGCATGCTGCAGTGGGCTCAAACAATGAAGGAGTGCTACGAACAAGGTGTGGATGTTGGCGGCTATTTTACAGCGCAAGTGGTTTAATAACCAAATTACCCTTCCCCCACCTTACACCTTATCCCTTCCCAATCCTTATTCCTTCCCCCTCCCCATTTTTAAAACTCATAAAAGGCGGGCTATGAACCTCCAGGTTTCTAGTCTGTACTTGCACCTTGTGCCGTCAAGATGCTTACTACTTTGTCTTTTAATAGTATTACAGGCACTGAGCGGAAATTCTATAGAAAATTTTGTTCTCTACTTGATAAACCGCAAAAACTACCTCCAAATACTTTCACCTACAAGCTACCTCTTATGGACAAGGATGATGTAAGCAAAATACCATTAGTTCAAGCGAAATTTCTGGAAGAAAAAAATCTTGTTTATGTAAGAGAAGTGTATCATAATGAATATTCAAAAAGATTGGCTTACGAATTCATTAAGGAACATGCAGGACGTGAAAAAGAACAGTATCCAGGACCATTTTATTTATATCTTTTTGAGAATGGAGCTAGTGTAACGGTAGAAATAAGTATCAAATTAATGTAATTCTTCCTATCAAATTTGTGGGGTGAGGGTTTGAAGTAGATTTGCGCATAAATTAAAAGTTAGTTCAAAACTGAAATTCAACAATTGTTGGTCGAACTAAATTTGCGCATAAATTAACCGGGGTTGAATTAAAAGTTCGCATATCTTCCTATCAAGTTTATGAAGTTAGAATTTTGTTTTGCTGTAAAGTTATTGAAATAGTATTTGTATAAGGAAAATTCATATTGAAATACATGTTGTAATTTAGTCGTAGAGATGTGTACTGTACGAAAGCTGGATTTATAGTGAGTCGGCGCGACAAATGAACTTGTATTTATGCAGATTGTTAAAATGGAATAAAGAGATGATAGTAGCAAAACGCTCGAAGTAGAAAGTGTGAATAATGTTATATAAAGAAATAATAGTTAAACAAGGAAAATATTGAAAATTAAAACTGGTATTAAAAAATATGAACGGACAATCAATTTTGTAGAAGGTTAATATTTTGTTGAAAACGTTTGATTTTCTTGGATAGTGAAGAAGAAGAAGATGAAATAGTGGTAGGGGGACCGTTATAAAAGGAGGATTGTGAGAGCCCATTTCATTTCTCTGCGAAACTTCGAAGAGTAAACATCTCAACATGTATCATTGCGATAAATGTTCGGAATCGTTTCACGATGAAATTCTATTAGACTGTCATAAAGAACTAATTCACAACAACGCAGAAGAAAAACAAGAAGAACAAGAAGAACAAGAAGAACAAGAAGAACAAGAAGAACAAGAAGAACAAGATGAAATATCAGCAACATCTTCAACTACTTTACCGAATCTACAAGTATTTGCTTTGCCCGGTAAAGTAGTAATGCATCATAAGATTCAAAATGAAAACTTGAACTTAGAAGAATTTATTAGAGAAGCAAAACCAATCGTAAGTAAAACTTTAAAAGAAGAATTGAAAAGATTGAACTTTCTTAAATTTGGTTTACTACTAGAAGCTATGTTTATAAATGTACAAGAAGAATTATCACCAAGAGGATTCATAACAAAAAACCGAACCATCATGGAAAGTTCAAACATTGATTCAATAGTAGAGAACTGTATAGAAGAAATATAAACAAAAATTCAGGAACACGAAGGAAGAGGATCTGGATGGAGTCTTACAAGCATTGAATTATTAGATATAAAAGTACACAAACATGGTTATGGATTAATGGGATCTAGTTATATTCCTTTGCCACAAAGAATCAAGGATACAAGATCGTGTATTAATGTGAAAAATCAAGATAACGAATGTTTTCGATATGCTATGACATCTAAGTTTGTACCAAATCATTTCGATACACCTAACCAACACTATGAAAATCAAAGACATAGGTACAATTTTCAAGGAATTACTTACCCTGTATCACTAGGAGATATATCAAAATTTGAGAAGAAAAATCCCGGTACGTCTATCAATGTTTTTGCATTAGATAGTTCAAACAAAGTGTATCCTTTACGTATTGCAAAAGAAGAGCTACCAGATCATACGGATTTACTACTACTAACGCGAGGAGATGTGTCTCACTATGTGTACATAAAGAAATTCGACTCACTTGTTAATAAGCAGCTTTCTAAAGATCGACACAGAAAGTTAATTTGCAAGAGATGTTTCAATTTTAAACGAGATGGACTACACGGAAGAGAATGGTTACAAGAGCACAAAAGACTATGTAACAATAATTATGAAGCAAAGATTAATTTACCTTCGGAAAACAGAGCATTCGTTACATTTCAAAAGGTTTATCATCAATACCGTATCCCTTTAGTTGTGTATGCGGACTTTGAATCAACACTTGTTCCAGTTGAAGATGAAAATTGTGAAGCAAGAAAAAGTGTCAAGTATCAAATGCACAAACCAAACAGTTTTTGTTTAATGGTTAAATCAACATTATCAGAAGAACATTTGAACAAATATGGATTAACTTCAGAACCTCTAGTATATCGTGGTGAAAATGCGGAAAAAATATTTCTTGATCACCTATATTCAATAGCTGGAAATACACAAAGATTATATACAAATATTGTACCAATGAAACCGATGGACGAAGAAGAAGAAATTCAACATGAAAATGCGACTCACTGTTTCTTGTGCAAAAATGATTTTACTATTGAGAATTATAAAGTTAAAGATCACGACCACCTCACAGGTTATTACAGGGGTGCTGCTTGTAATAAATGCAACTTGAGCTATCGTTTACCACTATTTATCCCTGTGGTTCTGCATAATCTTAGTGGGTACGACGCTCATTTTATAATACCTGAACTAGGAAGAGACGACGGTAAAATCGATGTGTTAGCTGAAACTTCAGAAAAGTTCATAAGTTTTTCCAAAGAAGTTGGAAACGTCAAACTAAGATTCTTGGACTCCTACCGATTTTTGCCGTCGAGTTTGTCCAAACTTTCTGAAAACCTAAGGAAACAAGATTTAATCGAAACAAAGAAGATTGTAAACAGCGACAAACTGGATCTGGTACTTCGAAAAGGTGTTTTCCCATATGATTACATAGACAGTTTAGAAAGATTTAATGAAACATCACTACCTCTAAAAGAAGAATTTAAAAGTAAACTGTACGACATGGATATATCTCAAGATGATTATGATCACGCATGCAAAGTATGGAACGAATTAGGATTTAGAACATTGGGAGAATATTCAGATTTTTATGTTAAATTAGATGTGACTTTATTATGTGATGTGATGGAAGAATTTAGAAATACGTGTTTTGCGGCATATGGATTGGACCCTCTTCATTCGTACACTTCGCCTGGACTAGCGTGGCAAGCCATGTTGAAAGAAACAAATTGTAAAATACAACTTCTTACAGATATAGATATGGTTTTGATGTTAGAGTCAGGAGTTCGAGGAGGATTGACGCAAAGTGTAACACGTCATGTCAGGGCAAACAACAAGTATTTGCCCGATTATGATGCATCAAAACCAACAACATTCCTGGGTTATTTTGATGCAAATAACTTATACGGATGGGCAATGTCGAATCCCCTTCCATATGATAATTTCAAATGGATAGACCCAGAATCAATTGGAAACATAATGGATATACCGAAATATGGAGAAACTGGTTATATATTTGACGTCGATTTTGAATATCCCGAACATCTTCACGACGAACATTATGATTTACCACTTCTTCCGAAGACCGAAATTTCTCCAACTGGAAGATGGCCAAAATTATTGATGACTTTAACCAACAAGTCTCGGTATGTTTTACACTACTGGATGATACAACAGGCCTTAGACTTGGGATTAAGAATTACAAAAATTAATCGAGTACTACAATTCTCTCAATCTTGTTGGTTAAAACCGTACATTGACAACAACACAAAAAGAAGAGCCGGCGCTACATCAAGTTTTCAAAAAGATTTCTTCAAACTAATGAACAACGCAATATTTGGCAAGACTTTGGAAAACAAAAGGAAACATAAGGATATCAAATTGGTAACTGATCCAGTAAAATTACAGAAATTAGTGCAACAACCAAACTTTGGTTCATCTGTAATTATTAATGAAAATCTAGTTGTTATTTCCATGAACAAGAAGTCAGTTCTAATGGATCGTCCTTTGTATCTAGGAATGTCAATCTTGGATATTTCCAAAACTCCCATGTACGAGTTTCATTATAAGAAGATGGTTAACTATTATGGAAGAGAGAACATTGGTATTGCATATATGGATACGGATGCACTAATTTACTGGATTAAAACAAATGACATGTACGAAGATCTACGCACTTTTATGTATAAAGATGATTTCGACTTTTCCGATTATCCCAAGGATCATCCAAATTACGACTACGACAGAAACAAGAAAGTATTGGGAAAATTTAAAGATGAAACAAATGGTGTGCCGATGATGGAAATTGTAGCATTAATGTCCAAACTATATTCATTTCAACTGTACATAAGCGAAAGGAATCAACATCAAGTCACGAAAAAGGCCAAAGGAATAAAAACCTCTTTCCTGAAGAAGAACGTACAGTTTGAACATTATAAAAGATGTTTGTTTGAAAATGTTGAAACAACTGCAACGTTCAACACTATTAGAAGTTATAATCATCAACTCTTTAGTGTCAAACAAACAAAGTGGGCATTAAGCTACAAAGATGACAAGCGCCATATTTTAGAAGATAAAATTAATACTTTACCGTTCGGCCACTACTCCCTGAACCCTATCGACCAGTAAACCTATTCTTCGTCCTCTACCTTCTTCCTTTTTTTTCCTTTCCGTAAAGAAGAGGGGACATGGCAAGCCCAATGCCATGTTCCCTCTTTTTTACACTAATATGAAATGGCCTTGACCTATATTCAAACTATATAAAAGAGAATGAACTGTTGTACGGATCAGTATTTTTACAAGCGATGTGCAAGCAACACCTGAAGATGGAAAGTGTGAAGGACAAGATTGTAAATGAACTACATAAACCAGCAAGAAGAAGATTTCCAAGAAGAAGTACAATCATTAAAGGAATGAATGATCTTTACCAAGCTGATCTCATTGAAATGATACCGCACAGTAAATTAAACAAAGGTTTCAAATATATTTTAACAATTATAGACTGTTTTACTAAAATAGCTGACGCTTTACCATTGAAGGATAAGACTGGTAAAAGTGTTACAAAAGCTATGGAAACAACGATACAAAGAAATAAATTCAAAATCAAACATCTACAGACCGATGATGGAAAAGAATATTTTAATAAAGACTTTGGAGCTTTGATGAAGAAATATCAAATAAATCATTATTCTACAAATTCTGAAGTTAAAGCTTCAATGATTCAAAGGTTCAATAGAACATTGAAAGGAGCGATGTACAAACAATTTTCAAAACGAGGATCATACGTGTGGTATGACATATTACCACAACTTATAAAAGAGTATAACAACAAATATCATCGTACCATCGGAATGAAACCTATCCAAGTAAACAGCGCTAATGCTAAGGTTGTATTAAAACGCATCAGAAATAATACAACACCTAAATTGGAAAAGTTGCAACCAAAAAAGTTTAAAGTCAACGATAAAGTTCGTATAAGCAAATACAAAGGTGTATTTAGTAAAAGATATCTACCAAATTGGACTAATGAAGTATTTACAGTTTATAAAGTGCAACCAACTATACCTGAAACCTACTTATTAAAGGATAACAAGGGTGAATTACTTCAAGGTGGATTCTACGGACATGAATTATTGAAATCAACAGTCGGTGATGTATATCTTGTTGAGAAGGTTTTACAAAGGAAAAAGGATATGGTTAAAGTCCGGTGGTTAGGATTTGATAAAAGTGAAGACTCTTGGATTCCTTCAAAAGACCTGGTATAGTAACTTAATAGCTCATTGTGTGTTTAACCTTGACACAAGATGGAGATTGTACAACAAAAAGATCGATTTAATATCAATAATATTGATGAATTGACGGTTGACAATGATAAGTTAAATCATGGTAAACATGGTGAATTACTACCAAATACAATAAGATGTTTAATAACTGGTCCTTCAAATTGTGGAAAAACAAATGTTGTTTTTAACCTTATAACTAATCCTAAAGGATTGCGCTTTAACAATATATACATTTTTTCAAAATCATTGCAACAACCAAAATATCAATTATTGGATAAAGTACTTGCAAGTGTACCTGAAGTGCATTTCTACAAGTTTAATGCCAGTGAAACAATTATGCAACCAAATGAAGCAAAACCATTTTCTATTTTTATTTTTGACGATGTGTCTTGTGAAAATCACGACACTATAAGGAATTACTTCGCTATGGGAAGACATCATAATATCGATAGCATTTATATTGGTCAAACATACAGTAAGATTCCAAAACAACTCATAAGAGACAATGCAAATATGTTGATCATCTTCAAGCAAGATGAAACAAATTTAAAGCATATATACAATGATCATGTAAATGCGGATATGCCATTTGAGAAATTTAAAGAAATGTGTGGCAAAGCATGGAATGAGAAATATGGCTTTCTCGTTATTATGAAGGAAGAAGATATTAAAAATGGTAGATATCGTATAGGGTTGGATAAATTTGTATTTATGCGTTGAACTACCGATGCTACATCTAGTTACACGTTGAACTTCACAGTGTAAACATGGTGAATCAAGAAAAACTATTGAAAGAAATAAAATCACTCAGTGATTCTATTAGGATGAAGAATCGTGCATTGAGGATGGGTTTAAGTGAAAGAGAAGAATTTCTAGAGACTACATTTAAACCTATTACGGAACCTTTAAAACAGATATCAGAAACTATTGGTAAACCTCGTTATGAAGGAGATGTTTTACTACCAGTTTCTAAACAAGAAGTACAAGCATTAAAAAAAGAAGAAGATGATGATTCATATACAAGTGCTAGTGAGCAAGAAGAAACAAAAGAAGAAGAAGAACCAATTGTTGAAAAGGAAGAAGAACAACCAATACCTGAAGCTGAACAATCTATTCCAAATTTAACTCAATTGAGTAGCGATATATTACAACATGGACCTCTTGGAAGAAAATATATAATGAAAATGCTACATGACATGAAATCAAACCCGAATTTGAGTAGATCACACGTATACGGAGCAAGAATTGATGGGAATGAATTAAAGATCGGCGATTCAAAGCTTGAAATAACACAAGACGATTACATCATTATTGGTGAGCATAAATATAAAGGAACAAAAGGACTTTATGAATTAATTTTTAAAAACATACCACTAAGATATTCATCCAAAGATTTAAGTGTTTTTAAGGAGATTCTACAAAATACTAACGCTCATAAAAGAAACTACTTAAAGGATGCAATGATTAATCGTTCACGTGCAACAAAATATAACATTGTTATAAAAAAGTTATTTCCTCCACGAAAATTGCCAACATTACGTACTGCACCAGCGGTGAGACAACCACTGAAAAGAAAATCTTTATCACTTATGGATTTATCACTTCTTGAACAACATAGTAAAAAGAGTAAAGGAGATACTTCAACATCTGGCAAAGGATTGATGAAAAATCTATACAATACGAATGTGATTTACTACAACGACATCAATAAATTGGTTGATAGAATGAGACTATTGCATGAAGCCATGGAAGCCGGTCATACAGGTTTAAATAATGAATGGGTAGCTCTGATTGACGAACTCAGGAATCGCGGCATAATCGTATAATTGTCCGCGGATATATAAGAATTGCAGGCGTATAATGTGTCAGTTCTAACATGAGCGTCGACAAGTTCGGACGATACTCCGCGTTAGGAGTGCAAGTTGGAGAAAACAGAAAAAGAAGTGGATTACCGCAAACACCTGAAGGTGACTATAACATAAATAATAAACGTTTAAAGTTTGTTAGAGATCCAGAAGAAGATGGAGATGCAACAAATTTAAAAACAGTTAAGGAGGTAACATCTACAAGTTTAAAACTCGACGACAACCAACTGTATGATGCAAAATCTCACAGGGTTATTAACGTTGCAAAACCAGTCAATAATGGAGATGTTGTTAATAAAGGTTATTTTCTATCTGCGATGGAATACGCTTTACTGTTGGAAAAGACTAAAAGTGGAAAAAAGTACAATGCTTTAAATTATAAAATAACTAATGTGGCAGATCCAACCGAGGATACAGATACAATCAATAAGCGTTATTTGCACTCTGTAATACCAGAAAAGAAAAAAGATGGATTTTCCTTCTATAAATATACTATAAACGATATTGGATATCCTAAAGAAGAAAGTGATGGTGTTAATATTAAATACATAAAAGATAATTGTATTTTATATAATGGTGCTGTTATTGATTGTCATGGAAAAGTGTTGTCCAATCTGAAAGATGGTTCAACTCCATCGGATGCTGCTACCGTGAGACAAATGAATGAAAGCTTGAAGAAAGGAACATCCGCTTTTGTTAAACAAAATCAGGTGGTGTCAAAGAAAGGTGATGAGTTTGTGCAAGGAAGTGAAAAGTTTACCTTACTACAACTACAAAATAACAAGTGGGATGGAAAAAATAAAAGATTGTCAAATATAAGTTTAGGCACGGAAGAACATGATGCTGTTATTTTAACACAAGTGCCACAACTATCAGCTACTGGTGTTAACTTTATATGTGGAGGTAGACGATTAACCCATGTAAAATCTGGTAAAGATGATAATGATTGTGTTGTTGTGAAACAAACTATAGTTTTAGATAAAATAAATAACTTATATGATGGAAAAAATAGAAGAATATCTAACATATCAGCAGGAATAGCTCCGAATGATGTTGCTACTATTAATCAAGTTATAGCAACCTCTACAAACGATCCATCTGTGTATACATGTAATGGTAAACGTATCACAAATCTTGATAATCCTACACGTAACAAAGATGCTACTAATGTAGAGTATGTAATGAATCTTGTAGGTAATGTAGTTATTGATATGCATAATCATTTGATTAATGCATCGATGAAACACAATAAAATCGAAGATTCTCAGAGAAACCAATGGATTAAAGATGAAATCATTGATAGATACTAGTAAAACTTATGAATATTTAAGTATAGAATACACAAAAAAGGATTCATTATCATAAAGTATTTCATAGAGTGAAGACGTTGGTTACATAAAACAGCAAAATGAAGACCGTATCGCTCAGTCGTCGTCAAGACAGCGGCAAGAGAGGACGTGGTTTAACATCAGCTGCATTATCCCTGCTCAGACGGATTCCAATTGGTGCTGTTGTGAATCGAGCGATAGACGCTTTACCATACGAATTACATCTGCCCGGAGGTTATCAATATTGTGGACCTGGAACTAAGTTGTCAAAACGTTTAGCAAGAGGAGATCCTGGAATTAATAAATTAGATCAAGCTTGCAAAGAACACGATATAGCATATTCAAAGTATAAAGATTCAACAAATAGATCAATAGCGGATAAAATTCTAGCGGAAAAAGCTTGGCAAAGAGTAAAATCAAGTGACGCCAGTATTGCAGAAAAAGCAGCGGCTTGGGCAGTAACTACAGCCATGAAGACGAAAGCAAAGTTAGGTGCTGGAAGACGTCGCAGAGGAAGACCTGCAAAAAGAAGCGCTCCCAAAAGAGGTGGAAACATTAAAAAAGGACGTCGTAGAACTCGTAAGGCAAATGTAAAGAAGACTTCTGTTTGGCAAATGGTAAAAAACGGAGCAGGTTTATACCTAAGACCATACCGTGTGTACTAAATAAAAAGAATCAATTGATAATTCCAAATAAAGCCTTAACAAATCATCAGTTAAATGATTATGTAAAATGTTTGAAAATACCATTTTTTCGAGGAGTTTTTATGAAAGATGCATTACCAACTAAAATATGGGAAAATGAAACTGGAATAGTAAATTTGGATTCCACCTATGGTCCAGGCACTCATTGGGTATGCTATAAAAAGCTCGGACAAACCGTTTACTACTTTGACAGTTTTGGCAATCTACCACCGCCGAAAGAACTGCAACATTATTTTCGAAACTCTAAAAACATTTTTTACAATTACAAAAGAGAACAACCTAACAATACTGAAATATGTGGGCATTTATGTTTGGAGTTTCTAGCGAAGAGTGTCAGTCAGCTTTAAGATGTCATCGTATACAGTGTCACTGAGTGGAAATTCATCCACATTGAAAAGTACGCTGTTCCCAGCATTGCGTCTATCCAAGGAAAGATTATGGGAAGCGGCATTACTTGATTTGACTACCTACAACTCAATACCCAATGTTACGGAAGGAAAGAACAATTTACTACATTATTATGAAACTAAGGATGCTTCAGGAAAATACTCAGAATTGAAAATAATTACATTTCCTACTGGAGCTTATGAAATCGATGATATAAACCAATTATTACAGAAACAACTCGGAGAAGACAATATCACCGTTAAAGGAAACAATAATACTTTAAAAGCAGAAATAACTTCAAAATATTATATTGATGTCAGCTTGGAACAGTCGATTGGCAGTTTACTTGGATTTACAGATGCAAAAAAGAAAATCTTAACTCCTGGAACTACTCATTCAGGTGATACAACTGTTACAATATTGAAAGTCAATAGTATCGATGTAACGTGTAATATTATACACGGATCGTATAGAGAAGGAGTGAATCAGCATATTTTACATACATTTTATCCAACAGTGGCTCCTGGTTTTAAAATTGTTGAGAAGCCACAAAACTTGATATACCTACCGTTAAACACCAGTTTCATTTCAGACATCGTACTGAACATATTGGATCAAGACGGTGTTAGTGTTGACTTTAGAGGAGAAACGATAACTATACGGATACACATCAGAGCGGCAACATAAAGGTCGACATGGGATTATCATTTAAACCACAACGGAAGAGTCAGGAGCTCAGTAGCTCCTCGACATTGGAAGAGTTAACATCGGACAACATTCGTTTTCTACAGAAGATTGGATTGAAACTTAACAACGATGGATATCCTGGATATATCTCAAGGACCGACATTCGACGAAACACTATGGGAGAAGGAATATCACACGCACAACCCTTACACTTCATCAAAATTAAACAATAACGATGAAATAAGGATTCCCATTCAACAACAAGATATTTACACATTACCGTGTGAAAGTTATTTGTACATTGAAGGACGGGTATTAAAATTGGATGGAAAAACTGCTTCAACAGTTCCTTTTATAAATAACCCGATGGCATATCTTTTTGATGAAATAAGATATGAGATATCAGGGGTGACAGTTGATTCGACAAAAAAGGTTGGTATAACAACGACATTGAAAGGATTAACATCATTAACACCGCATGAAAAGAATTCAATAGTCACCGCCGGATGGGTTGCCCCTGATAAAGACACTATAACACCGGATTCCAACGGTCACTTTGATTTTCATGTACCTTTACGATTGCTTTTGGGATTTGCTGAAGATTACAAACGAGTAATAATAAATGTCAAACAAGAATTGGTATTACTCAGATCTTCAACTAACAAGGACTTGATACTTGCAGACCCTGCAACTACTGAAGATAAACTGGAATGGCAACTACAAATAGATAAAGTTGTTTGGAGAGTACCTCATGTAAGATTGGCTGATGAACATAGAATCGTATTATTGAGAAAGTTAAAATCTGACCGTGATATTGTGATGCCATTCCGAAGTTGGGAATTCCATGAATATCCTACACTACCTCAGACCGAACGACAAACATGGACCGTCAAGACATCAACTTACTTGGAACGAGCAAGGTACATAATACTCGGTTTTCAAACTAAGCGAAAAGATGTTATCACTGCAAATGCCGGTCAATTTGATAACTGTAAAATAAAGAATTGTAAAGTTTTCCTAAACTCTCAATTCTTTCCGTATGACAATTTGAATGTCATGTTCAGCAAAAAACGTTTTTCCATTTTATACGATATGTATGCAAGATTTCAATCGTCATATTATGGAAAGACTAATACTCCACTATTATCACCTGACCAATATTATTCCAAGGCTCCGATAATTGTAATAGATTGTTCAAAACAAAATGAATCGGTAAAATCATCAAGTGTGGATATAAAAATTGAAATGGAATTTGAAGAACCAGTAGCGGATGGAACTTCAGCATACTGTCTTATTCTACATGATAAAATAGTTACTTACACACCGCTGACCGGAATCGTGAAGAATGTACTTTAAAAAGAATTAGTACAACGACTGCAGATTTTTGAGGTTAGAATTATCTGTCTCAATTTTTGAGGTTAGAATTTCGTTTGTGAAAGACAAGTTAAAAACAAACATTTATGTGAGTGTATAAATTTCAAGGATTCGACGAAAAACATAAAAGCGAGAAAATCATGAGTGGAAAATTCATTATATCTTCGACCGTCGTATGGGAAACATCGTTCGCAAGATGAGTTCTACTAACGGAGAAGAAAATACACCTCTAATGGATGAGAATAGTTTAGATATAGAAAAACAAGTTGAACGAGAAATGGACGAGTTCCTCAAGTTTAACAAACATAAGAAGAGAGAAGAAGAAAAAGAAGAAGGAGAAGCTGAAAAAGAAGTAAAAAGAAAAAAGGTTGAAGTTAACATTACAACTAATATTTTAACAGAAGTATTTCTTCGGATTTTCTACCCCATTTCTTCATGCATGACGAAAAGTATTTCAGTTGGAATTTTAAAATCATTGGCCTATTCGCCGATTGTTATTTTAAATCATGGAAATAAAATGGTTACATTCACTGAAACTTCTTGGGAATCATTTATGAAACATTTACATCTTTTGGAATGCTATTTGAGTAACAACACATTTGGAAGAAGAACAAGATTAAGTTTATTGGAATCAAATATTGAAGTTGATATAGTGAAACATCGTGGAGGACAAATGGTTCGCTTCAGAGATTTAACTAGACATGATGTAAAATTACATTTGACTAAAGAAGAATTTTACACTTTAAGTTGTACTACCGGTCCCGTCACCAGATATTTGAAACAACTAATATTTTCAAGTGCAATAATCAAAGACTATCTAATCGATACATTGGACAGACAACCTTTCGTTCCAATTTTATACGGTCCCGTGGATACTTCAATTTTTAATCGAATACCTCAAGAAGTGGATATGTGGAGACAATTGAACAACTATCACACCAACTTTAATATCGACGAAGAAGCGCAAGAAGTTAAAGAAGAACAATCGTGTTTGTAATACAAGTCAGTTGCTGACGAGACTTCATCATGAACAAACGGGTTTCGTTTTCTAATGCGCCACATATAATGGAAGTTAAAAAAGGTATAATTGAATTTCAAGCTTTTCGAGGAAATGATGGAAATTTTATTATAAAAGAATTAGTAATTTTGGATATGAACACATCTGTAGTTTATCATTACTTATTCAAACCTCCATTACCATTCAATAGACTAACAACTAAAGCGAAAGTTACAAACAAATGGTTGTACAAACATTTTCACAACTTAAGATGGGATGAAGGTTTTATTAATTATAACATGATGCCGCACATTATGAATCATTACTGCAAAGAGTTCAAAACTATCTACACAAGAGGATTGGAAAAAGCTAATTGGATACAATCATTTACAAGCAACGAAGTGATAAATGCAATAATAGATAGAGATTTCCAATGCTACTTCAATGAACTTTGTATTTCATCAAAGAGTTTTAAACATCGAAGGTCACAGTGCGCTTTGAAGAATGCCTACCGCTTAAATAATTTCCTTCAACAGAATGGTGGGGGTAATGTCGGTAATAAAAGTGAGAGCGCTACCATGACGCAGCATGAGTATTACTCGAACCTCCGAAGAGACAACATCTCCGACGGACATTATTATTAACAAGAAGATTAACAAGAAGATTAACAATAACATCAAGATGGCATCGCAGAACTTTCTTCAAAATTTGGTTGATCAATTCAACGCTCATTCTAAATCAACAATCTTACCGACGAAGAAATGTTCTGAACTAAAAGAAGAAAAACATTACATCATACATACAATCAAGAAGATGGACACTTCAATTGGTGATGCTATTAATTGCACATTGAGCGAGGCGCCGTATACAGTTGGTGACGAACCGAAGTTTCAAATCTTCCTACCGAAACGGTTTGTACAACTTCTACAAAATGAAGATCTTCGAGTTATTCAACCTGGCGCACTCTATTTAGTTTCACACGGACCGAGTGGAAACAACTCAACTGAACTAACTATTCATGTAACACCTACTACTAACTAGTTTGTACATAACATTGTAAATATATGTGTTTGTAATGGTTTCTCAATAAAGATGATATAAAACAAAAAAGAAAAAGAAAAGAAGCAACATATTGTTATGTCTTTGTACATAGCAACATGTTGCTTTTTTTAAAAATTCCACGGGATGACCTTGACCCAATTTTGTGTGATAATAAAAGTGAAAATCAACTTGTGAAATTCATTAGTCTACGACTAGCTTTCGTACCGTACACATCTCGCTCTCTATAACTAAATACAAAACTTCAACATGTCCCTAAAGGTCAAGTGTGCATCTTACGATACCAACACCATTACGAGTTTTGAACAACTTGAAGATTTAACCAACGAAATGCGAGTTTTACTTACCGGTGGTTATCACTTAACTGTTGATGTTAGTGCTACTAATGTAAGGATGTTTACTAAAACAAAATACTGCGATGATGAAGTATTTCTTTCTACACAACCTACAACATCTTCATCGCCGACTGGTCAACATAACATCAAGTTCCACAAGTACTACCAATGTTAAATAACTTTTAACAAATAAAACTAAGGAATCACGTGATCAATGTCAAGTTGATAAAAAAGGGTGTGATACTTGGATAACTAATTATTCGCTTCCCAACTCTCGCTGCGTCAACACCTATTTTTAAAGATGTTATACAGAATGATGATTGAACTTGATGGAAAGATCTATGGAAAAGATTACAACACCGTTGAACAAATGACTGAAGATTTAGAAATATTAACCCGAGAAGGATATCAGGCTAAATTAATTTTAAAATTTCCTGAAGTACATCCACTATCGACTGAAGAACTTATCGCTATGGCTAAAGCGGAGAGAGAGAAAAAGTCTGAAGAAAACAAACAGAAACAAACTTCTTAAGTATCAATTTTCCTTACATTAGTAAGGTATAATTTTTTAAAACTTCGTTTGGATGACCTTGAAATTACCCCCACCACTTTTTGTAGTACATAAAACTGACTATTCAACACTATACACTCTTATTCTTTCACTGGACTCAGCAGCGTCAACATGGAAAAACAAAATTACAAGTACGAACCTCGTTACTGTTGTGAACAACAGTGTACAGATTTAGGACCAATGATGGTGGACGGGTTAGCTTGCACTAAGTGTGAATTTTTCGGATCTTGTTACTGCAAATGCAAAACAAAACAACTACCGCCACCGGAATTGCGAACTTTCAAATTTTACAAATCAAGATATTTTCATACATGCTGTCCTCAAAGATGTTTCAAATTTCATCCTCTCGATCTAGCTCATTGTCGACGCACCATGTCTCATCAAGATGATTTTTGTACACATATGATAAAAAGATGTAAATACAGGTCGGATTGGTATTCAGATCCTGTTGAACCATCGAATGTGTAATTTCAGTTTTACACTCTTTTTTAAAACTTCAATTGGATGACCTTGAGATTTCCCCCCACCATTGGTTTTTTTTTTAGATTTCCCCCACCATAGGTCTTTTAGATTTTCCCCCACCATTAGTGTAAGTTTTGTATCTTATTGAATCCACCTTTGAATTATTTCACTTCCAACATTCTAACTAACAACATGGGAACACCTTTCGTCAGGTTTCATCATATAATAACTGAGAGGGAAGAAATGGAAGAATTGTTTCAAAACTTGCTTGCTATAATGGATAGATATTATATGAGATGGATCAGAATTGATGTTCAATATTTACGTCCTGGTGAATTATCTTCATCATCACAGAGTGAGGAGGACGAGGCAAATACTCCAGCTAAGATATTTGAATTAAAAGACGAAGAAGAAGAACTTAGCTTTTTATTTAATCATAAGCTCGCCGTTAAATAAGCCTCCTCCCTTGGCGGCGTTCCTCATTTACTCGCCGACTCTCCAACGATGAACAACTCTCCATTGGCACGGATGAATTCTAGTTTTGAAATAAACTCTAAAGAAGAGTTACAAGCTATTTTTAATATTTTACAAGAACTTGTAGATAATTTTACAACTATCAAAATGAATTTGGAAATAACATACGATTGTCCTATTTGTGATAAGGCTGAAAGTTCGGACGAAGACAGTTTACTAAATCTAACTCCTGCACCATCTGACACTACTGACGGTAATAATGAAGAGCAAAATCTTTCCCCCACCACTTCTTTGTAATTCATCTTTCCCCCCACCACTTTTTTATTTAACTAACATTTCTCGCTTTCACTCCTCATTCCGTCTTCGACTTTTGTACTATCAACATAACTTCTTTTAAAATTTCAAACACTAACACAATCATGATGGATATGATGGATGAAGTTCCCTTTGTAACTAGAATGGAAGAGGATAAATTGAAATTGGAAATTAAACGATTGGAACGGGAAAACCAACTCGAGATATTACGTTTCTTCAAACTTGTCAAATACGTCATCTGGGGACTCTGCCTTTACCTTATCCTCGTCGTCGGCGTTTACTTTTACAACTCCGTATTTCATCACAAAAATTCAACCTGTATTGCACATTGATTGTATTTGTTTTTGCACATTGATTGTATTTGTTTTTACGAATAAAGTTCAAAATAGTCTTCTACCTATCCCGCTATCACCGGGTAGTTCAACTCTCAGAACTATTTCCTGTGGTAGCGGGATAGGCTTTTTTAAAACTTACTCGGGATGACCTTGACATACTTTCCGTACCCCACATTATCAAGTTGAATTTCAGTTTTGTACCAACTTATAATTTATGCGCGATTTTAGTTCAACCGAGCGCCATCTCCACTCCCCCCATTGATTAATTCACCATCCGACAGGCCGGAAGCCCTAGGCCCCCATTAACTGGCATCTACAGTCACGCATATATTTCGACGCGTCATGTTTCATTCTTCATTCTCGTTCTATCCGCGGAACTTAACACTTCTATCTACCTTCTCTCTCTCTTGTTATGACTGCGCTATGTTTGAACTGACTTTTATTTTCGTTCAACTATTAGAGTTTTTATTAACACCGTCGAATTACAATTTTGAACTAATTTTTAATTTATGCGAAGTTTTACTTCAACCCCGGTTAATTTATGCGCAAATTTAGTTCAACTCCCAGTTGTTGAATTTCAGTTTTGAACTTACTTTTAATTTATGCGCAAATTTAGTTCAACTCCCAATTGTTGAATTTCAGTTTTGAACCAACTTTTAATTTATGCGCGAATTTAGTTCAACCCCCCAGTTGTTGAATTTCAGTTTTAAACTAACCAATATTTTATGCGAAGTTTTAATTCAACCCCGGTTAATTTATGCGCAAATTTAGTTCAACCACCAATTGTTGAATTTCAGTTTTGAACCAACTTTTAATTTATGCGCAAATCTACTTCAAACCCTCACCCCACCTCCCCCAACCTCATTTAATATTCGACCGGAAGACACCTGCCCCGGAACATGGCTTCCGGCGGCACGTGGCCGGTTTTGAAAGTGGCTTTTTCTATCTACTTGTGAAACTGGTTTTATTGTTTCTTCTAACCATTAATTCATAACTGTATATCCTGTTAATTATTAAACTGCATTCTGTTTATCTCTAACTACTACATAAAACCTTTTTAGCATACATAAATTTCATAAAAAATCTTAACAGAATCATTAGAAATGTCATTCTTACTTAATTTGAACATTGTATAAGATCAAACATAAAAACACAGTAGGAAAGAAATATTGGAGTAAGAAAGAAGTACTTATAATGCATGGGTAAAGATATAACAATAATACTGACTAAATCTGGAATTCAACCCATGTTTTGTGGAATTTAAAAGTAACCTATAGCTTTTCAAATCACTTTTACATATAAAGAAGGCTGTGAAGTGTTTTCTTATATGTAATTTAATATTAGTTACATTTGGTTTAGGACATTAAATTCGTTTATTTAATCACTTAAAAAATCAAAGACATATTGTCGTGCTAAATGTTATTCTTAAACTCAGTACTCCCCATGAGTAAAATTCGAAATTATTCCTTAACGATAACCCCCTCAGAAAAGTACTGTACATTCTGACCTGGGAACTACCATAAAATACTTTCTTTAGGGTCTCATAGTTGATCCCCTATGGGGCCACGCTCTTTATTGTTCTCCTCACAACTCTTCACTGTTGACGGGAAGAATGCTCTCGACTCGTTGGAATTAACGTGTGGTCGCACTGGATGTAATGGACACAGGGTAGTAGCAATTCCTTTGATACGCCCTTCGTCAGTGATACCATTCGTTAGTGATACCGAACGAAAGCCTTCTCTGAAGCTCCCGGCCCCTTTACCCCAATGCCAACCTGGACTGGTGCTTGAGCTTTTGAAGTGCGGTCCACCATCTCCCTCTCTTGCTTCAACGCATTTCGCCTAATTTTCTGGCATGCGGATATCCTGATAAGAATATCATTGATAACTGGAAGACTGTCTTTAATTGTCCCATCGATATTTAGCTGGACCAAGAACACCCATTCCAATGTCTATGCCAGTGCAACTAGCTCTCCAACGATAATTCCACTTGTTTATCATCATCTTCTTGCTGTTCTCTCAGTAACTGTAGATCTAGTGGAACTCGCAGTGGGATCTTTATTCTTAGGAGGTATGTTACATGTCTCCGGGCCACTTAGTTATCAGGGGTATTGGGAGTGACCAGTGCTACTTTTTCCCCATCAATCCTGCTTTAAAAAAAGTTGCTCGTGGAGGGATTCCTCTTCCATACGTTTGTCCTTCCCCTTGTCTGGCCTTTCAATTGATTTTCTTTGCGAAACCAACGAGGCCACTCCTAACTAAGTTTAACTTGGGATCTTTTACCCAAAATATTTTTGTTACCACTCTTTTTCCGTTGGGTAGAGTTTCATTCTGCTTTGGAAACTCATTCCTATACTGTAGACTTTAAAATTTATTCCAAGCATTGTACAATATTTAAACAACCGATGATAAGTTTGTGGATGCCTTAAAACGAAAAAAATGTGTATGTTATAGACCTACGTCTTTATTAGAGTATTTTCTGTTGATTAAATATGGAAAAACCACGGTACATATTAAATTTGATAGTATGCCGTCGTATCCACGATGGATTGTTGTTTCACTAACAGTCAGGTAAGCGCCAGACATCATTCATCTTGCGCTGTTCGTCTCATCGTCGTCACCGCGTTGTCGCCATGGTGTCGGTGGATAAGGAACTCATTAGGAAGAAATAATCTGCCGACTTTTTCAACAACAAAATTTTAAGAATAATATATAAAATTTCACATTATTAATTATGAGTAGGCTAATATTAGCATACTGGCATTATTAGTTAAACTTTTTCGATGGATTACTTTTTTTAGTTTGATTACAAAACATTTGAATAGAAAACTGCAGGATTTCTCTTCTTGATGAGGGAAGTGTAAAGCTCGACACTAATAAAGTTATAAACTAGATAACTTGATTAAACAACTCCTTGGCTACAACTTGAAGGTGGTTTGAATAGCATTATAACTTTTTTCTGTTATAACTAAAGTTAATAATGTCATGCTTTAATAAACTTTTTTATAATTTTCAAATTTATATTGTTTAAATATTGAACACAAGTATCAAAATACAACGTGTACAAATTTGCACTTTAGAAAGATTTTATCTACCTAAAAAATTTAGGTATGGTGCTTGGTTAGCAAACAAAAATAATTTATTAATTTTAATATAGTGGATAGCTTTTTCGAGTAGCGGCCTGTCACGGCTGGGATGTTGCCAACACTGACTCAGCGGACGATTGGCTCTGTTATGTTGGTACTTGTCTAACTTGACGTCGATTTATGTAACCTTATATACATTTTAAATACCTCTTAGTGAATTGCCATGCTTCTGGTTGACATTTATTATTACAAACAAAAGATTTTGAAAGCATTAAATGTATCGTAGATACATATTTGTTTAACGTAACTTAGTTAAACGCTATAAAAATATATACATGTTTTCTGTTTGGTAAAATAAATAAATAAATAAATAAAGCTTCATTGACAAGTCTGAAGAAAGATTGGTGTGATTTTTTATTATTTAATAGCAAACTTCCTTGTGTAGAATTTTCATATGTCTGTCACATAAATATCGTATTAATAATTAAAATTATGGTTAACAATAGTACATAATTATTATGAGAATATCTTATTCATTGTAACTTACACATTAAATAAATAACGGGACTAATAACCTTTTGCAATATAAATCACAAAAGTAGGATACACTTACGTCAAGATGGATCATTTGAACATTTAAATTGCTCATGTTTTTCAATATCATGAATGTCAATAATTACACCCAATGGCCCATTTGATAGTTTTGACAATACAATCACTCTCTGTTCAATTTATATGAAGCAAACCAAACCACAATAGTTAAATGAATGACTTTCATTATCATATGTTTTTCAATATTTTTATTTTTAATACACATGTCATTGTTTATATCATTCCTTACTGTTTGTTTTTTGAATATACTTACATTTTATCTTCATTTTCAAGTTTTAATTTCTTTTTAATAGTTTACATCAAGGTCCTTCGAATATTTTGATATGCTTTCCCCTACATATTTTTGGTCCTTCGAGCCGGATGTTTGAACTAACTCTATGGATAATTTGAACTTTTTTGTAATTTCACATTTTGATAGATACAATGAATTGTTTGTGGTTCAAAGGTAATGTTTCATGACTCATACTTGTATTTTGCATTTTGATTGATATTTTTAGTCATTTTTATACTTGGATTTGTTACCTAGAACTATGGCTCCTACAAAACAAACTGAATTTAAAGCCTCAGTGTATGAACGTTCAGTTAATATGATTAAAAGGCGTTTTGCCACAATTCAGGCTTCTATCAAGCCAATAACTGAACAATCTACCCCAATTTCTGGTGCGCAGGCAAAATCTCTTAATGTGTACTTGCAGGAAGTCAATAAAAAGAATGGTGAGTTTGAATCTTTGTTTCAACGTGCTTTAAGTGTTACTGGGGACGAATCCATTGCAGATGATACTCTCTCTCATGATCAAGATGAAATATTAGAACTGTATGTTAGTATTTGTAGTAGTATTGAGGCTTGCTTGCCCACTGATGAACAAAGTTTGTCAGATTCTTGTACTAATGGTCATGATTCATTACAGAATCGTAACTTGCCAGTTAGGTTACCTAAGTTGGATTTACCCAAGTTTTCTGGAGACATCTCACAGTGGACCACTTTCATAAACATTTTTGACACATCCATTCATAACAATTCATCCATTGAAAATGTCCTGAAATTTCAATACTTGTTAAGTGTAGTTAGTGAAGAACCATTGAATCTAATTAAGAGTTTAGAAATAACTTCTGCAAACTACACTATTGCTTACAACATTTTAAGAGAGCGGTACCACAACATACGTAGGTTGCAATCTTTTCACTTGCATCAATTGTTAGACTTACCGAACATTACGGTATCAAATTTTCAAGGTTTAAGACAGTTTGTAAGCTTATTTTCCGAACATTCTCAATCATTAACTGCACTAAACTGTGATGTTACCGGTAATAATCCTTTGCTTTCCACGGTTCTGCTACGTAAAATGGACAATGACTTGCGTAAAAAGCTTGAAGTATTTCGATCCACAGACCAGTCAAAGGTTCATACATTACCGGAAGTGAATGAAATCATTAAATTCTTAAGTTCAGAATGTATTCAAAATGAAGATGAAGCTATTTATGTTCTCAACCGTTCTCATGGTCCTAGTGTTTCTCAATCACACAACAAACCTCATGTACCTAAACCTGTCCCAGCCAAAGCTTTCAACCAAAAACGAGAAGTAACTATGTTTGCTAATCAAACACAACCAGAAAAGTCCTTACCTACACAAAAAGAGAATACTACTACTTCTTGTTTTGCGTGTAACCATACGGGTCATTCAGTACAGGCATGTGAAACGTTTCAAAGTAAGTCCCCACATGAACGCTACTTACTTGTCAAAAGAACTAAACATTGTGTTTCATGTTTAGGAAATCATGGTTTCAAACAATGTAAATCACAAGTAAATTGTTCAAAATGTAACAAAAGACATCACTCAATGTTGCATTTTTCTGAATCAAAAATAAAAACAAATCATTATTCTCAAAGCCCATATAAACAAAATGAAGTTTGTTCACTGCAATCAAAGAATGAAGAAGTTTCAAATCATACTTCTCATGTTGAAAAGCCAGTTTCATTAACATCACAAGATCACCACTCACTGGATTCATAAAAAACCACTGTTCTTTTGGGCACTGTGCTTGTGAAACTTACGACCACAGATGGAAACTCACAAGTTTTCCGTGCTTTACTTGACTCGGGAAGTATGTGCGATTTAATTAGTGAACGAGCAGCTACTTTGTTAAGGGTACCTAGATGTAAATCGAATATCCAACTTACAGGAATTAATCAAAAGATAGCTCGTAACAAAGGTCAGAGTTATCTTGATGTTGAAACCCTGGCTGGTGTTCGAATTTCATCACAACAACCAATGTTGATATTGGATCATTTAACTCTTAGCCTTCCTCGAGTTCCGTTGTCCCCTGAAGTTTTTTCAAGAACCCAAAGTTTTGTTTTGGCTGATCCTACCTTTCATGTATCTGGACATATTGATGTTGTTTTGGGGTGTTCATTGTTCCCGAAATTGCTAACTCATGAAGTATTTTCATTGGGACCGGAAATGCCTTATGTAATAGGTACGCATTTTGGATATGTTGTAATGGGATCTGCTCCTTGTATTTCAAATCCCTCAGAAGATTGCATATCACCACAATTATCCACAAATTCAAATGTTTGTTTTCATGCCATTTCCAATTCTGACTTACATGCATCTCTTCAACGCTTTTGTCAACAAGAGGAACCACCTGCATGCCAACATAAAAGCAAGAAGAAAAATTATGTGATGAGCATTTTGGACTAACACATAAGAGGGATGAGACTGGACGTTATGTTGTTCGCCTCCCATTCAAAGATGAACAACCTTACCTTGGATCTTCCAAATCTGCAGCCGAATGCCGATGAATGGCTATGGAACGTAAGTTTGACAGGGATCCACGATTTTCTCAGCTATACCATGATTTCATAAATAAATATGTTATGCTAGGGCATATGGAAAAAATGTGATGACTTGGACCTGTCAAATCCACACTTTTTTCTTCCCCATCATGGAGTAATGAAAGAGAACTCTAGTACTACTAAATTGAGAACTGTTTTTGATGCTAGTTGTAAAAGTAGCAATGGGGTTTCCCTCAATGATGTGTTATTCACAGGACCCAAGCTACAAACAAACATTTGTGATGTACTCTTGCAATTCAGACGTTACACATTTGTATTTTGTTGTGACATAAGACAAATGTACCGCCAAATCTTGGTGCATCCAGATGACCGCAAATTCCAATTGATTGTGTGGCGTAATAATGCTAATCAAGATATTTGCACTTACCAACTGAACACAGTGACATATGGAATGAATTGTTCCCCTTATTTAGCAATTCGAACTCTTCACCAGTTGGCCGATGATGAAGGTGTAAATTATCCTGCAGCTGCTAAAGTTTGAAAACACAAACATATGTTGATGATATTATAGCAGGTTCAGATACTGAAGACGGAGCATTGACCTTACAGAATCAATTGGTTGACTTGTTACATCTCGGAGGGTTTGAGTTACGTAAATGGATTTCAAACTCCAAAACAATTCTTAACTCTGTACCCGAAGAACACTTAGAAACCCCAGTATTTCTATAAGATTCATCATCCAAACAATTCACTGTGCTGGGACTTCATTGGTCTCCAGACTCTGATGTGTTTTCTTATAACACAAAACCACCATCTAACATTAGTTCCACCAAACGGTCTGTTTTAAGCTTAATATCTAAGATTTATGACCCATGTGGATTCCTAACACCCTACATTATGTTGTTAAAATGTTTTATGCAATTGATATGGACAAAAGGACTATCGTGGGATGAACATTTGCCTTCAGACATGGCGCATAAATGGAGCATTCTTGTTCATGATATGCAAAACTTGTCCAAGATTTCTATCAATCGGTCTTTTAAATTCTCATCTTCATGTCACATTGAATTACATGGCTTTTGCGATGCGTCCGAGTTAGGTTACGCAGCAGTTGTTTATTTTCGATGCGAATCATATGCTCAAGAAGTGTCTATTAGTCAAGTTATAGCTAAGAGTCGTGTTGCTCCGCTGAAACGAGTAACGTTACCTCGTTTAGAATTATGTGCAGCTCATTTATTGGCTCAGTTGGTTTCACACTGTCGAACGATCTTTAGTGATAAATTAAGTTCAAACAATATCTTTTTATGGTGCGACTCATCAGTGGTACTTACTTGGCTCCATACACCTTCATACACACTAAAGACATACGTTGCAAACAGAGTAGCACAAATTCAAGAACTAGTACCGATTGAATCTTGGAAACATATTGCTTCATCTCAAAATCCCGCTGATTGTGCTTCTCGTGGGATCACGGTATCTCAACTGATTGGTCATCCTTTGTGGTGGAATGGCCCACCTTGGCTTCAGCTACCATCTTCAGACTGGCCTGTTCCAAAGTTTAGACCTGTACAACTTAATCAGTCCCTTGAACTCAAAGAAACTCCTTTGCCAGTTTTGGTAACGACGCCAAAAGAAAATTGGTCTCTGCTGACAAAGTTCTCATCGTGGGACAAACTGCAACGTGTTGTTGGATACATTATCCGTTTCATAAAAAACTGTCAATCTGAAGAACGCCTTTATGGTCCTCTTACCACACAAGAACTTCAAGAATCACGCACAAAGATTTTCCTATTGGTCCAAGAATCGTCATTCGCAAATGATATTTCATTGTTAAAGAAAAACCAAAACTGCACGACTCGAATCAATCGTCTTAGTCCATTCATTGATGCAGATGGCCTGGTAAGAGTAGGTGGAAGATTGAAACATGCTTTAATACCTCATGATGCACGCCATCCAATCTTACTACCAAAACATCATCATGTTGTGAACATTCTGATAGATTATTACCATGTTGTATACCTTCATGCTGGACCCCAACTAGTACAATCTTTACTATGTAGAAGTGTATGGATCCTGAATGCAAGAAGTGTAATTCGTACGAGAATTTACCGATGTATAACTTGCTACAAACACAGGCCTACGAATACTTCACCATTGATGGGAGATTTACCACCAGCTCGTGTGATTCCAGCAAAACCATTTTCATCCACAGGAGTTGACTATTGTGGACCATTTACAATCAAAATGCTTAACTTTCGTTTTATTAAACACACCAAAGTGTATATATGCATTTTCATTTGCATGGTCACCAAAGCTGTACATATTGAAGTTGTAACGGATATGACTACAGAAGCTTTTATTGCGGCCCTCTCTCGATTTATAGCTCGTCGAGGAGTGTGTGCTGATATCTATTCAGACTGTGGTACAACGTTTGTTGGTGCTCAAGCTGTTCTCCGTAATATTATCCAATCCACCATTCAAAGCCAGGAAGCTCAAGAGACCATCCAACGTTTCACTTCAAGTCAAGGAATTAAATTCCATTTCAACCCACCAGCTTCTCCACATCAGGGTGGAATATGGGAATCTGATGTCAAAAGTGCAAAATGTCATCTACATCGTGTAATGGGCGATACTATTCTCACTCTTCCTGAATTTATCACCTTAAGTACACAAGTTGAGGCCATGCTCAATTCTCGGCCATTAACACCTTTGTCAAATGATCCATCTGACTTAGCCGCATTAACGCCTGGACATTTTTTGTGTGGAGGTCCATTGACAGCAGCTCCAGAATTTGATTATAGCAACATCCCACAAAACAGACTGAAGCATTGGAAACAAAACTTTCATCAACGCATTTGGCATCGTTGGACTCAGGAATATTTACATACTTTGCAGCAACGAACAAAGTGGACTAAAGGTCAAGAAAATTTGAAAACTGGTCAATTAGTCCTGGTACATTCTCCTTCAAGACCTCGTGAATGGCCATTGGGAAGAATTGTAGAAGTTTACCCTGGTTCAGATGGAATAGTCCGAGTTGTCAAGATCAAGACAACATCTGGTGTATTCAAAAGACCAGGAGTTAAAGTCTTCCCATTGCCACTGGAATAAAATGGAGTATTTTTGGTTGAAGCACATTGCTTCAAGGTGGCCGGAATGTTCAATTTATATGAAGCAAACCAAACCACAATAGTTAAATGAATGACTTTCATTATCATATGTTTTTCAATATTTTTATTTTTAATACACATGTCATTGTTTATATCATTCCTTACTGTTTGTTTTTTGAATATACTTACATTTTATCTTCATTTTCAAGTTTTAATTTCTTTTTAATAGTTTACATCAAGGTCCTTCGAATATTTTGATATGCTTTCCCCTACACTCTCTTTCACGTTCTGTTACGTTCATACATGTTACGGTGTCAATAAAAGTCACAGTGAGTGACTATCTTATCATTGACATTATAACGTTGAAATTTATAACATTCTATTGTCTATGATTTATGGTATACTCTACTAGTTTTGTTATTCAAATATCATTTTCTTCAATAGTTTTCATCATAAACGTTTTGTATATAAGTTAAATAGTTTCAACTGTGGCTGTGGCTCCTAATAGCCCTTTCATTTTAAAACAGATGTTTTTATTTGTTTACATTTTTTGTTTGTTTACTTCTGTTCAAGATTTTAGATTGTACTTGTTAATTAATAAAACAAAACCTTCTGAAAATAAAATCTACTCATTTAATTAACTTAATATTCACACCGATAGTGATGGTAGCGACAATTTTTGACCACCGACGTGATCTTTGAAGCTACTACGTCCATATCGACAACATTCTCATCGGACCTATCCAGCCTGTAGCCTTCCATCACCTTCCAAGCAACGCTGAATTTAAAACAACACAGGTGAGCCTTTGTCTAATCATGTCGGACACGGTGGAAAATGTAACAGACCCTAATCTCACAAATAACTCAAATCAGCTTTCAAAATTAAGTGTAAAAATTCCACCTTTTTGGAGAAAAAACGTTAAAGTCTGGTTACGCCAAGTTGACGCTCAGTTCTTCACCAAAGGTATCACACAAGAACGAACGAAATATTATCACGTTCTTGGAAACCTTGATACCGATGTGGCTGAGTTGATATCCGACTTCCTAGAGAAGCCACTTAGCCAAACCCCTTATCAAGATCTTTGTAATCGTCTTATCTCTGAATTTGAAGAATCAGAGAGCAGGAAAGTTACCAAACTGGTTGATGAACTTGAACTTGGTCCCAAAAATCCTTCTCAGTTTCTTAGGGAAATGCGTACTCTCGCAGGTACACATGTTCAGGACGATTTCCTTAAAACATTATTTTTGAAACGCCTTCCCCCTCAAGTGAGTTCAATATTAGCCACTAGTTCCGACTCTCTAGAAAAGTTAGCAATCATGGCTGACAAAATCATGGAGTATTCACCATCTTTTTCACAGCCGATTCACTGCATAGAAGGCCAAACATCAACCACCACACAACCTGACAGATTATCTCGTCTGGAAAAGCAAATATCTGAGCTAACCAACCAAATTTCGTCTTTGCACTCTAGATCTAGATCTAGATCTGATTCACGCCGGTTCCGGAAACGTGAATCCACTCCTCAAAACGATAAATGTATCTGCTGGTACCACACAAAGTTTGGTAAAAATGCTAGGAAATGTACTAAACCGTGCAAGTACCTCTCTTCCACATCTGATGATTCGGAAAACTAGTTCGGCACTGTCTTGATACGGCGGGAGACAGCGCAAAACCACAACCACGCCGTCTCTTTGTTTATGATCGCCTGACTAATACAAAATATCTTGTCGATTCCGGCGCTGACATTTCTGTCATACCTCCACAAAGCAAACAAAAACCTAAACTATCCGGTAAATTTCTCTTTGCAGCAAATGGGTCAAGCATCCCTACATATGGTGAGAAACTTTTACAACTTGACTTAGGCCTACGTAGATCATTTTGCTGGCCTTTTACCATTGCCGGCGTCCAACAACCAATTATTGGTGCAGACTTCTTATCAGAATTTGGTCTATTAATTGATATAAAAAATAAAAGATTAATAGATAGCAAGACGTTCCTTTTTCAGGATGGCTCAACACCTTCACAGTCCGTTCTTTCTGACATTCACCTTATTAATCCAAATAATAAGTACTCTTATATGTTGCGCCAGTACCCTGATTTATTGAAAGATATGCCTGGTCACAAAACACCAGACATAGATTTCTTCCATACAATCAGCACTAATGGTCCACCTGTTACCTCTAAAGCACGACGTTTAGCTCCCGACAAACTCTCTCAGGCTAAGCTAGAGTTTCAAAAAATGATTGATTTAGGTATATGCAGACCTTCTAAAAGCCCTTGGTCGAGTCCTCTGCATATGGTACCTAAGAAGGACGGCTCCTGGCGCCCATGCGGTGACTACCGTGCTCTCAACCATATAACCATTCCAGATAAGTACCCTATACCTAATGTCCAGGATTTCAATGCACAACTTGAAGGTAAGGCAATATTTTCTAAAATAGATCTTGTGAAGGCCTACCATCACATCCCCGTTCATCCAGATGATGTACCCAAGACAGCTGTTATAACTCCATTTGGCTTGTTTGAGTTTGTACGCATGCCGTTTGGATTAAAAAACGCAGGTCAAACCTTTCAACGATTTATTCACCAAGTTTTGCGAGACCTTCCATTCGCATATTCCTATCTAGATGACATCCTTATTGCTTCTGAATCTGAAACTGAACACGAGAATCACATTCGTCTACTTTTTGAATGTCTCTCCAACCACGGCCTCTGCATTAACGCGTCAAAATGTGAGTTTGCTGTCCCTGAAATTTCATTCTTAGGCTATCGTATCAACAAATATGGTATATTTCCACTGCCTGAACGAGTGAAAGCCATACTCGACTACCCACTTCCTGAAACTGTCGACCAACTCAGACGCTTCCTAGGAATTGTTAACTTCTATAGGAGATCCCTGCCCAATTCGGCTACAACACAAAAACCACTGTATGACCTTTGTCCAACACCCAAGCGAAAGGACAAAAGTAAGTTAGACTGGAATGATCATGCCAAAGATTCTTTTAACAGATTGAAAACACAACTAGCTAACGCTACCTTGCTTTTCCACCCTACCAGTAATCTTCCTCTCGTTCTCACAGTCGATGCTTCAAATTTTGCAATTGGTGCTTCTTTACAACAGATGCGAGGAAACGTACCCGAACCTATTGGTTTCTTCTCTAAAATCCTCACTAAGACGCAACAAAACTATAGCACCTATGATCGTGAACTTTTGGCCGCATACGAAGCAGTAAAATACTTCAAGCATTATCTAGAAGGTCGTCCTTTTGTTATTCTGACTGACCACAAACCTCTCAGTTACGCCTTTGAACAACGGTCTGAAAAAGCGACTCCTAGACAACGAAGACATCTCGACTACATCGGCCAATTCACCACTGACATCCGGTACATTCCTGGTAAACAAAACCAACCTGCAGATGCCTGTTCGAGGATTACTGAAATTGTAGGTTCATCATCAGTATCACTCACCGACATCGCACACGCTCAAAGGAATTGTAGCGAACTAAAACATATCAGAGAATCAAACTCATCATCGTATTCATTCCAAACTATGACTCTTGATAATGGTCTTGAATTAGTTTGTGATTCCTCAACTGGCAAGCTACGGCCATTCATCCCTCATTCCTACCGCAGATCCCTCTATGATTCCATTCACAATTTATCTCATCCTGGAATTGCTGCATCAGTAAAACTACTTCAAGAGAGATTCTGCTGGCCTTCACTGAAACGTGATGTTACATTGTGGGCCAAAACGTGTATACCTTGCCAACGCTGTAAAACATGGCGGCACACTTCTAGTGAACTATGTTTCTATCCTACCGCCCAAAAACGATTCTCCCACTTAAATGTTGACATCGTTGGACCCTTGCCTCCTTCAAGAGGATATCGTTACCTATTAACCATCATCGACAGATTTTCAAGATGGACGGAAGCAGTTCCGATGTCATGCATAACTGCCGAAGAAGTTGCTTCTACTATTCTTCAGTCGTGGGTGTCCCGTTTTGGAGTTCCTCGCTTCATTACTACTGATAGAGGCAAACAGTTCGACTGTGAATTGTTTTCATCCTTGACGTCCATGCTCGGCATACACCATATCAAGACCACAGCTTACCACCCTGCTGCTAACGGAGCTATTGAAAGGTGGCATCGCTCTTTGAAGTCTGCTCTTAAGGCTCAATTAACAACGGACTGGGTTCAAAAACTTCCATCAGTTCTACTTGGACTCCATTCAAATATAATTCCAGAAGTAGGAGTTTCGCCTGCACAACTCGTTTACGGTGAATCGATTACTCTTCCAGCCGATTTCTTCGAAGATTCCAAGTTAACAGGTGACGTCCCTGCATTATTGGCCCAACTTCAACAACATGTTAAGTTAGTTCGTCCAGTGCCATTTAGTCATCGTCACAAGAAGTCAATTTTCATTCACCCGGATCTCATGACTTCATCTCATGTATTCATTCGCCATGATGCCTCGAGAAAAACACTTCAACCAACATATGACGGTCCTTACAAAGTGATTTCAAGGAGCGACAAATTTTTCAAAGTTTTACTACCCAGAGGTGAAGATTCAATTTCAATTGATCGGTTGAAACCAGCGTTTTTATTGCATGATCACCCTCAGTCTGATGATGTTCATTCCACTTTAACATCTAAGTCATGTGATCCTTCGAAAACGAGTGCATCACCGAAAATATCAGAAGACTTCAAGACAAAAAAGCCTACAGTCAACCCTGAACCTCATCGTCCCAGCAATACCACTGACCGAAAAACTCGCTCTGGGCGTGTTGTGCGTTTTCCTGACAAGTACACGACCTGACATTCACGTTGTCACTGGGAGGGGAGTATGTGGCTGTGGCTCCTAATAGCCCTTTCATTTTAAAACAGATGTTTTTATTTGTTTACATTTTTTGTTTGTTTACTTCTGTTCAAGATTTTAGATTGTACTTGTTAATTAATAAAACAAAACCTTCTGAAAATAAAATCTACTCATTTAATTAACTTAATATTCACACCGATAGTGATGGTAGCGACACAACTTAAAGGAAGCCTGTTGTATTGTTTTAAAATTAACATGTTATTGTTTTTATAATTAACATGATCATTAAATTATTTAAAATATTGCTTATGAATTACAGTATTTAGTTATAGTTTAAATTTGTTTCAATAATTTCTTTGGTAGACCACAAATAGTTTAAAATTATATTAATATCAATTGAGTTTATGTTATTTATTTTATTTTTATTTTTGGATTTGTGTTCATTTTTTATGTTTCGACTGTAAACCTCCAGTGGGGGTTACAGATAAAGAATTGCTAATAGGATGATAGTAACTAAAGCACCGTATACAATTTTCATGCCAATTTATGTGATCAGCCAGCTGTTTTTATATCTAAATAATGTCTTTAGGTTCATTTTCGTATTTTTTTATATTACGAGCAGGTTAAAGAAAAACTTAAGAATTTTGTAGCATTGGTATTACTCACAGTTTCCTACCAAACTGCCTGGGAAGAGTCATGCCAATTAATCTTATTTCGGCCCCTTTTATCATACGATTCTTCTCTAAAGTGCAATGACAAGAACTTCTTGAACACAAAAATAATGTCTCTTAGATAGTTTTCGAAATAGTTCGAGGAACGATAGGAGAATCGTGTTTATAATGTATTTAGTAAAGTATACAATGTAACTATGTATATACATATGAAAGTATCCATATAAGTACACAAGTAGTACAAATACAAAGTATATTATTTAACTTAAGGAAAGTATAGCAAAATAAACTATATTACAATTTTGGTATTAAAAAATAATATATATATATATATATATATTTTTTTTGCGAATTATATATATAATTACAAATAAAAGTATTACTGTCATTTAATTGTACATTAAAATGATGATTATATATGAGTCTATAAAAACTGTTATTATATTCATAAAAGTTTATAGGGTGCGATTATATAGTTGATACATTTTTTAATGACCAGTAAGTGTGAACAAGTTTTATTCGGTTGTTATTAGGTTACTAGGCAAGTCTTTTTAGGCAACCTTAATGACAATTTGAGCTACAATGACGACTGCATTTTTATGTTTATCATACAAATAATATACACATAAAAATAAAAATAATATATATCGCACAACCTACACATTTATTGTGAGTATAATCTGAAATTAAAAAGAACACTTCCTCAAACACACCTTTAATACGTTTAATAACAATTTAATGAAGAATAATTTTCAACAACTTCTCCAAGCACTAATCAGACCATCTTTTTTTCCAAGATAACACTAATCATCTCATTTTGCCAATTAAATTTTATGCCAGTCAATATTCATTTTTTGATACCGTTGAAGTAGTATTAGTTTTATCTCCAAAATATATATATACCGTAACTATTTTCTTACAATTTTTTAAGTGGCATTTTTGTTATAACATTTATAAAGAAAGACTTATTGGTCTTTCAAAGCACATTATTAGATTGAGATATATGAAAAATATGACTCTCCCCTTTTCGAGGATCATTTAAAAACAGAAATTTCTCTTATATAAATGCCGGTAAGTGGGTAATAATTTCTTATTATGGTTATATTTTAGGAAGAGGCAGAAAAAATGCATTAGGCACACAGGGGGCCAGCCTGTGGTGTAGGACTCCCTTAAAAACGGGTATACCCACTAAAAAACCTATATTCTATATTATTTAGGAATCTAGCCTGGCATTGTTTGTCACATTGCATCAGGCTAGGCCTAAATTAGCCTCAGTCCATTGGGCTCACTCCTTTACCAGCCATACGGTCAGGGGGTCTGAGTCGCTTAGCGGTCCAGATTAGTCTTTTTTTCCTAAGGAGGGTGCCCTGGACGCACCGTTTTGCCACTGCTGGAAGATTCGGGAGCGCTCTCCTGTTCTTGCCGTGTCGTTGGCAATCTCGCTTTGTCTCTTATAAATCGCCTTAATCTCCCTTACCAAGGGCTTGACAGGGTTGAATCCGGTGACCACCAGGACGGTAGGCACGGACACTGTCCGGTAGGACGAACACACCCGGAGCGACGCTTGACACTGAACCCGGGCGAGTCGCAAAATATACAACTCTTTATCTAGAGTGTCTGCCCACACCTCTGCGCCATGAAGAAGCACGGACTGGACCGTGGACATTAATAGACGTCTTCTGATGGATCGGGGACCCCCAACATTGGCCATCAGTCTACTAAGGTAAGTGACTGTCTTAGCGGCCTTGTACGCCATACGAAAGATCTGATACCTCCAGCTTAACTTGGTGCCCATTATAACCCCGAGGTACTTGGCAGCACGATTTGATTGGACCACCTCCCTTCCCACTCGGAACGGGACGACGGTGTCGATCCTCTTCTTCGTGAGGATCACGATCTCCGTCTTACTGAGAGCAAGCGCAATCGGACATCCAGGTGTTGACCACAGGCATGACTTGGTTTGAATTTAGTTGGGCCAGCTTATGTCTTAAATCGGTCTTCGAGAGCGGAGATAATCTTCGATGAGCCACAACAGATATGTGGGAACGCGAAAAGTGTAGAAAAAGGCATCCAACATATCGACCCACCTCACCGAGGTGAAGGCATTCTTGACATCAATCGTAACAAGAAGCACAACTCGGCGGGGGAAATGGTTGTGGCTCTCGACTCTCTCCACAGCTATCTGAATTTCGGAGATAGCGTCGATCGTTGACCGTCCCTTTCTGAAGCCGTACTGACGGGGGCATAAGTCCCCGGCAGTTTCCATGGCAGAAGTCATTCGGGAACGGATCATCTTCTCGAACAGCTTCCCAGCCGTGCCCAACATGCAAAGAGGGCTGTGGAATGACAGCAGTTTGGGATCGCCTTTGCCCTTGCTGATCAGTACAAGCCTGACGGTTTTGCAGCTAGTCGGAAACACCCCTTCTACCAAACTGGCGTTGTACATTCCGAACAAGTCAGGGTTAATAGTATAGATTCTCTTTAAAGCTTTGCTTGGAATCCCGTCCGGGCCGGAAGATATTTTGCCCTTCAGGGCGAGAACAGAGGGTTCCAGCTCCTCGGTTGTGAAGAGTGGAATGTTCTCTACCCGTCTGAAGCCAAACGGCAGTCGCTGTGGATGTTCAGGAAACAATGATTCCGAGACGATCCTTCCCATGATGGAAGGTCGAGAGCGGGCCCCGAGTTTCTTTCTTACAAGTTTGTAACCCAGACTCCACGGGTCAGAGTCAACGTCGTCACCAAGTCCTCTCCAGATATTCGCCTTGATCCTGATGATGGTCCAGTTAAGAGAGTTTCTCGCAGCTTTATAGGCCTCCGACTTACGAAATCTGTCTGCGGGAATTCTCGCTCTTGTGACGGCTCGTCTAGTTCTTAAACATGTCCTTCCCACAATCTCTCCAGTCCACCAGTAGACGGGTTATTTGTCGCGTCAGGGTTTGCTTCGCTGCATAGACTAGTCGCAGGCCAAAACGATCAGTTCCATTGTGGATGTAACTAGTGCCTCAGCCCCAGCCTCGCCAGGATTCCCCTTTTCTCCTCGAGAGATAACTTCGGTGAACGTGACCACGTCCAGTTTGTTGGTGTTCCACCAGCGTGGCCCTTACCGACATACGGAAACTCTACGATTTGCCTCATCATGCAGGTCAAAGACGCACTGGTGGTCACTACCCGTGTATTCTCCAGAGATCCTCGGAAGAAGTGACTCTGACGCAAAGGTGAAGTCGTATCTCACAGGGGAACGTGTTTCTCTGCCAGGGGTGCCGAAAAGTAGGTGTGTCACCCTGGTTATGGACGACAAGACCGGCCCTCGCGACGAAGTCTAAAATGTATTTCTCCCGGGAGTTGGTAAAGGGCATTCCCCACTCGAAAGCCCTGATTTATTTTTAGTATCTAAAGTCTAAGTGCTAAAACATATATTTTAAAGATACTATTTTTTGTTCAAATAGTCAATGTTTCTGACTTACTAGCTATCGAACGTTTAAAAGAATGCCATTCCTGTATGTCAACTGCGTTTACCCAACAATATTCATCTATCCACAATATTAAATATTAAAAGGTAACGAAACCAACTAACCAAACCAATCCAACCCAATCTCCCAACCAACCTTTCGTAAAACTGCGCACATTGTAAACACAGTTTTTATCTTCGTAGCTAAATTTTTTATTTTGGACACAGTTAAAACACGGGGGCCTGTGCAGCACAATGAGCCGCATTTGTCAGAGTACCAAGAGATCATAAAATATTGCTCGGTGGTAATTTACTTAGGTAGTTTATATAAAAATCCTTTATATTATTAACAGTTGAAAAGCTACGTTCTCAGTAATCACTTCGCGGAATTCATAATTTATGAATGTTTAAAAGGAGTCATGAGTATATTTACATAATTTTTTTCATAATTACGGTCGTCCTTAGTGTGACTTCCTATATACAGTTCTTCAAAGTTCCGGGTCTATTTAATCATTATTAAAGACAAAAAATCAGTGAAAAATTATTTTTACACTTTGTAATAATCACATATACAAAATTATTTAGCAGTCATTACCACTTCTGAGCCTCTCCGCCGTGGGAGATAGTAAATGTACGATTCAGTTGTTATTTAATTGGAGGTAGTCCTGTTCCAATTAAATAAACATTTTTGTTTTCCAAATAAATTTGAAAATTACAATAAAACGGAATAAGGCATTATATCATTAACCTTGGTTATAACAGAAAAAGTTATAATGCTATTCAAATCACCTTCAAGTTGTAGCTAAGGAGTTGTTTAATCAAGTTATCTAGTTTTATAACTTTATTAGTGTCGAGCTTTACACTTCCCTCATCAGGGAGAGAATTCCTACAGCTTTCTAATCAAATGTTTTGTAATCAAACTATAAAGGTAATACATCGAAAAAGTTAAACTTGTTATAGTTATAAAAAGTTATAACTAACTACTTATCTGTGTGTACGTAATATTAGCCAAATCATAATTAATTATGTTTAAGTTTACATGTTAATCTAAACATTTTTTGCTGGCCAAAAAGGCAGATTATTTTTTCCTAATGTTTTCCCTATCCACCGACACCGTGGCGATGACGATGAGACGTGCAGCACATGATGAATGATGATGACAGCCTGTCTGGCGCTTACCTGACTGTTAGTGAAACAACACTCCATCTTGGATACAGCGGCATTCTATCAAATTTAATAAGTACCGCGATTTTGACGTATTTACTAAATTTTCTTTTTATTTATTTATTTTAGGAAGAGGCGGGAAAATGCATTACGCAAACAGGTGGCCAGCCTGTAGTGTGGGGCTTCCCTAAAAACGGGTTTACCCACTAAAAAAAGTCCTCTGCTCTTTATGATTCTAACCTGGAATTGTTTATCACATTACGTTAGGCTAGGCTTAAATTTTGCTTACGCCTGTGGTGCTCGCTCCCTATCCAGCCCATTCAATCAAGAGATCTTGGCCACTTCGCGGTAAAGATCGGTTTTCTTTTCCAGGAGGATGCTCGGGATGAACTGTGATAAACAATCCCAGTTGCCCACATCCTCTAAGATATTTTGGCCGATAGAATCCACCGAAAATGCATAAAACATTTGTGTGGCCTCCAGGAAGGGCCCTTCCCAACGGGGGCAGCGGAAGATGTGCTCCGCATCGTCGGGAACACCCGGGCAATAAATGCAGGCTGGTGAACCGGTCTTGCCCAAGCGGTTCAGGTACGACCGAAAATAGCCGTGACCGGTCAGGAATTGGGTCAGGTAGTAGTCCACCTCCCCATGCCGCCGTTCAACCCACGGTTGGACCTGCTTGATAAGTCGCACAGTCCATCGTCCTTGGGTGTCGTGCTCCCAGCTGTGTTGCCACTGCTGGAAGGTTCGGGGGCGCTCTTCTGTTCTTGCTGTGTCCTTGCCGATCTCGCCGCGCCTTCCTCTCTCCTGCCAAGAGCTTGACAAGGATGACTCAAGTGACCACCAGGACGGCAGGCTCGGACACTGTCCGGTAGGCGGAACACACCCGGAGCGCCGCTTTACTCTGAACCCGGTCGAGTCGCTACCTGTCGACTGCCAAACTCTTTATCGAGAGCGTCTACCCATACCCCTGTTCCATAAATAAGCAGCACGAGTGGATTTTACCACCTTCCTTCCCACTCGATACGGGACGATGGTGTCGATCCTTTTCCTCGTGAGGATCACGATCTCCGTCCTACAGAGAGCAAGCGAGAGACCATGATCGGACATCTAGGCCTTGACCACACGCAAGACTCGGTTCAATTTTAGTTGGGCCAGTCAACGTTGCGTGCAGCAATGATAGCTGCAACGTCATCGGCATACCCAAACAAAATTTTTCCTCAGGCATCTCGTACCTCAGGGGGCATTCATAGGCAACGTTCCAGAGATCCGGGCCGACTATTAAACCTTGCGCGGCACCAGAAGTGACTTCCATAGTTCGCGTTTCGTTGCTTGTGTCATAAATCAGGCTTCGAGAGCGTAGGTAATCCTCGATGAGCCGCAACATATTTGCAGGAATGCGAAAGGTATTGCGAAGTGCATCCTACATATCAAACCACCTCGCCGAGTTTAAGGCATTGTTGGACATCAACCGTAACAAGAAACACTACACGGCGGGAGAAATGGTTGTAGCTCTTGGCTCTCTAACCAGCTCTCTGGACTTCGGTGATAGCATCGATCGTTGACCGTCCCTTTCTGAAGCCGTACTGACGGGGGCAAAGGTCCACGGCAGCTTCCATATCAGAAGTCAGGCGGGAACGAATCAGCTTCTTGAACAGCTTCCCAGCCGTGTCCTACATGCAGAGAGGCCTGCGGGACGACAGCAGCTTAGGATCACCTTTGGCCTTGCTGATTAGTACAAGCCTGGTGGTTTTCCAGTGATCGGGAAACACCCCTTCTACCAAACAGGCGTTGTACATTCTCAACAACAAGTCAGCATTAATTGTAAATACTTTCTTTAAAGCCTCACTGGGAATCCCGCCCGAGCCAGGAGCCTTGTTGCTCTTCAGGGAGATAACGGAGGTTTCCAGCTCCTCGAATGTGAAGAGTGGAACGTTCTCTACCCGTCCGAAGTCAACCGGCGGTCCCAGTAGATGTTCAGGAAACAACGAGGTGACTGTCCTCCCTATGGTGGCGTCCTCTATGATGGAAGGTGGAGAGTTGCCGCCGAGTTTCAGTGTTACAAGTTTGTAAACCAGGTCCCACGATTCGGAGTCATCGCCGTCACAAAGTCTCCTCCAGCTATTTGCCTTGCTCCTGTTAATTGCTCGGCGGAGAGACTTTCTCGCGCCTTATAGGCCTCCGACTTACGAACTCTGTCTGCGGGAATTCTGGCTCTTGTCTCGGGCTCGTCTAGTTTTTTAAAATGTTCTTCTGAGTTTCACAATCTCTTCAGTCCACCAGTAGACGGGTTGTTTGTCGCGTCGAGGTTTCCTTCGTATCATAGACTGGTCACAGGAAGAGACTATCAGTTACTTCGTGGATGTTACTAGTGCCTCAGCTCCAGCCTCACCAGGATTCCTCTGCGCACCCCGAGAGATGACTTCAGAGAACTTGACCACGTCCAATTTTTTGGTGTTCCACCGGCGTGCCCTTCCCGAGATGCGAAACCCCTACGATTTGCCTGATCATGCAGGTCAAAAAGAAAAACTGGTGTTTCTTTACCCGTTTAGTCCTTCACAACCCTCAAGCCAGAGATCCTTGGAAGAAGCGACTCAGACGCAAAGGATACGTCAGGGATCGTGGTTCTCTGGTCGGACCGGCCGTGGCGATTAAGTCCAGGATGTATTTCCCCCGGGAGTTGGTACAGGGCATTCCCCACTCGACGGCCCTGGCGTTCAAATCCAACGACTACTTTCCCGGTGGTGCATACCACACACTCCTAAAGGCCGTCTATCTTGTCGCGGAAGTCTTGCACGTCCTCGTTGGGGGTGAGGTAGCAACTGAAGATAGTCACGTCCCTACACCTAACCCAGACAGATCCCCGGCCGCGTCTCTGACTCCGCACCAAGATATCCTGCGTGTTAATTGCCCAAAATACAGCAGTATTAAGGCTGTCGGAGATCCAAGTGTTTGGGTATATTTATGATAGCCTGTATTATGCACTACATACATTTTGTTAAAAATTCATTGGACTTTTCATGCAGAAGATTTAACGTCACTGTCATAGTTGATCATTGCGCACCTAACTTACACCTGTAGCTGGTTTGTAGGTTTTTTTTTTTTTTTTTTTTTTTTTTTGGAAGGAGGTCAAAATGCATTTACGCACACTGAAAGGCTCACTTGTCCTCTCAGTAGTGCCGGACTCCCGTAGGCTGTAGGCTCGTTGTCCTACGAACTACTGGCTAAAATACCCCCTTATCTCCGAGGACACTAACCTGGAACTGTTTTGCACATTACTTCGGGCTAGGCCTTGATGTTACGCCACTAGGGCTTTCCTCGTCGGAGTAATCCAAATATTAAGGCCGATCAAGGTCGACCTTTTTAACCCGCAGTAGCGCTTCGACGAAACGCTGCACACAGTTCCAGGTGCCCTCTCCCTGGAGCATAGCTCCGACGATGTTGTCCGGAGAGATCTGCAGCCCGAGATCAGTGGAAAGAGCTGCTCAGCGCACCTGCCACCTGCCGCATTCGAAGAACGTATGTTCGGCCGTGTCTGCAATGCCGGGACAATACAGACACTCCGAGCTTGCGGCCTTCCCCATCTTATGGAGGTAAGATCTAAAATACCCGTGGCCCGAAAAAAGCTGGGTCACGAAGTAATCAACCTCGCCGTGTTGCCGTTCAACCCAAGGGCGTATCTGTGGGATTAGTCTGGCGGTCCAGCGTCCTCTGGACTCGGCATCCCACTCGCGCTGCCAACAATCGAAACTGCGGTCCCGCTCTTCGATGGCAGTGATTTCTCTGCCATCTTCGTGTCTCCTGCGGTAAATCGCCTGTCGCTCCCTAGCGAGGTGGTGGATAGGGATGACAAGAGCGATTACCATGACTGCAGGCTCGGAGACCGTCCGGTAGGCAGAGCAAACCCGCAGAGCACCGCGGCGCTGGACGCGGGAGAGCCGATTCCTATGGACGCGTTTCTCCAAAACGTGAGCCCAGACCTCCGCTCCGTACAGGAGAACGGACTGGACTGCAGACATCAAGAGTCTACGCTTGCAGGCGCGAGGACCACCAATGTTGGGCATGAGCCGAGCAAGAGCAGCAACTCCCTTGGCGGCTTTATCGGCGGTACGCCGTACCTGCTCACCGAAAGACAGTTTTGTGTCGACAATCACCCTGAGGTATTTAGCAGCAGGCTTGGTCTCGACTTCGATATCCCCCAGATGGACTGGAAAGATAGTGGGGATCCTCTTTTTGGTGAGGACCACGATCTCGGTCTTGGCGAGTGCCAACGACAAGCCGTGTTCGCGCATCCACGCACTGATGCTTAGCATTGCAACCTCGAGCTTCCTCTTTACCTGTTCGACGTTTCTCGCTGCTAGTAAAAGAGCGACGTTGTCTGCATAGCCAACGAGGCGAGACTCATCAGGCATTTCGAGTCTCAACAAGCTGTCGTAGGACACGTTCCAAAGATCGGGTCCGAGAATCGACCCCTGTGCAGCACCCGATGTCACCGGGATGCGACGCTGACCTTCCGTGGTGTCGTAGAGCAGCACGCGATCCCGCAAATAAGCCTCGATCATCCGCAGGGGATAGACAGGGATGTGGAACGTATGCTCAAGCGCCCACAGCATATCGCTCGACCTGGCGGAATTGAAAGCGTTCTTCACGTCTAACGTGACTAGAAGGACCACGCGGCGCGACCAGTGGTTGTGGTCCTCCGCCCTCCGCACTGCCTGAACTACCTCCTGGATAGCGTCGATGGTGGAATGACCGGAGCGAAATCCGTGCTGCTGCAGAGACAGACCACCTGCAGACGTGATGGCCTCGGTCAGACGTACACGAAGAAGTTTCTCCAGCACTTTCCCGGTGGTGTCGAGCATGCACAAGGGACGGTTGTTGTTGTTGTTATTCGTGGATAAGGAGACCCCGGCCGAACCGTTGAGCACGTCTGCCTCTAATGGGCATTTTGCGCAAGCCCCCGGAAGGATGGGATATTGAAGGAAGAGAAAGGGTGAGACAAGGGATTGTCCACTCATGTTCAAGTTAGGGATTTCTATGCCCGTCGCATTCCTCACCCCCTGCTGCCTTGAACATATGTTCCAGCTAGGGGTTTCCATGCCCATAGCATTTCTCCTCACCCCCTGCTGTCTACATATGTTCCAGCTAGGGATTTACATGCAGTTCGCATTAACCCCCCACTGTCTTGAACATGAATGGATTATGAAGGAAGGGAAATTGTCATAGTGGACAGCCAAAAGACTTACCACAGTGTTATGACAACTTCGTTTGCTGTACCCAATGAAGGGACGGAAAGAAGAGGGAGTCCCCGCCTGGCTCTTCGCCTTCGGGATCAAAACAAGGCGGGCAACCTTCCATGATGAAAAGAACACGCCTGTCAAACAGGCATTGAACATGTCCAAGAGAAGCCTTGGATTTATCTCGTCGACGAGCTTGAGAACTTCCGCAGGGATGCCATCAGGGCCGGGCGCTCTTCGATTTCGGAGGGATCGGACAACGGCGATGAGTTCCTCTTCCCGAAAGGCTGGGAAGGCGCCGATGTCTCCGAACTCACGAACTGGTCGCACTGGGTGTGTCTGAAAAAGCGAGTCGACGACAGCGGACATGGCAAGTGGCTCCATGACCGCAGGTGGTGATCGAGCTGAAATTCCACCGTCTGGGTAATGGATCGTTGCGCGCGTTTGCACTCAAGCGACTGGGAAGGACCGAAAAGGTGATGGCCTGGTGGTCACTTGCAGCGTAATCCTCTGAGACTTGCCAATTGGAGATCCGATGCGCAATGCTTTCGGAAGCGAAAGACACATCCGTATGCGACTCCCCATACCCTGGGCGACGGAAGGTGGAAACGCCACCCGAGTTCAGGATATGGAGGTCCAGCCTGGCTGCCATCTCTAGAAGATATCGACCCCGAGTATTGGTCTGGGGAGAACCCCATTCCACTGCTCTGGCGTTGAAATCACCGCAGACGATGACTCCACCATGGGCGTTGCGAAGCTCGTCTTCAATGGAGTCGACCATCCGACGATAAATCGCCATGGGTTGGTTGGGAGTGAGGTAACAGGAAAAGAAAGAAATTTCTCTGCTCCTCACCCACACGAAACCATTTCCGCTGCCAGTGTCCAGAATCGGCACTTTCCCGGGATCCAAAATCCAGACAGCCGTAGTGTTGGAAGGGTCGGAAAACCACTGCGGAGAACGCCGATCACGGTACTGCTCGCTAAGCATCAAAATGTCAGAATTCCTCTCTGAGGCGAAATGGAACAGCAGATCGTCGGCTGTTCTGCTCATCTGCATGTTTAATTGGAGGACTCTGATCATTTTTTACTAGTCGACTAGCAACTTCTTGAGGGCCTCTTTGTAAGCCGCGCACCTGGTTGATCCAGCAGGGTGTTTGATGGCATCACCCGTCAAGCCGGCTTCTGTACACAGGACACAGGATTCCGTGGCCTTGCACGTGCTAGCCCTGTGATCCTGGCCACCGCACTTGAAACAAAGCTTGCTCCTGTCAGGTCCGCTGCAGTGGTTGGCAAAATGTCCGAAACCCAGACATTTGAAGCATCTAGGAGCAGTGAGCCTTTCACGCACCCGACATCTCAACCACCCAACCTTCAGAAAACCCTCAGCCAATATCTTGGCAGCGTCCTTGATCCCAAGAGTGAGGATTGCCACTTTCAGGCCCTGGGAGTTTGCCCCTGAGACAAAGACCTTAGTCTCAGCTGAAGACCCCGTAATTGCCGCAGATAATACTTCAGCCTCGGTGGTGAGCTCGTCCAAGTCTCTTACCTCCAGCGTAACCTTTGGCTCAAGAACTCGGACAGTAGCACTTTCCCCCAGAATTGACAGAAGGTCAGCACTGAAGTCGTTGCGTGGGTCAGGGCCTTCGGAGTTGAATTTACCCAATTCAACCAGGAGGTCACCCGCCCTGGTTTTCCGAAGAGCCCTAATCACTGCTCCCTTTTCGTCCGGCTTTGCTTTCCGCCGAATCTCTCCGAGTACGTCTGAATAGGATTTTCCCTCCGTCGGTCGGATGAGAATGGCATCTGGACGTGGCCTAGACCCTCTCTTCTTTTTGGAGCTTGGTTGGGGAGGATTCCCCCGCAACTCCTTTTCTTGCGCTTTGGCCTTTGCCTTGGCTCTTTTTTTCTGCCTTCTGGAGATCACCGGCTGAAATTCTTCAGAGTTTCCCTGCGGTGCATAGCTCTCCTTCGGCCTTTTCTCTTGCCTTTCTTCAGTGGGGGGGGGGGGGGGGCTGTTCGCTTGCCTTTTCCCACCAACCTCAACGGCCCTCGCATACGTCACGGCAGCAGCCATTGACGGCGAAGGAGCCTGAGTCTGCTTTGACTCGGTCTCCCTCAAACGATGAGAAGAGACCTTCATAATAATAATAATAATAATAATAATAATAATAATAATAATAATAATAATAATAATAATAATAGTATATAATAATATTTCCTGAACAATTTACATTGCATCGGATACAAGACAGTTATGACAATTTGACGTTATTCTTAATTTATTTAAATTACTATATGATTGGTTTGTCTTCTAAATAATCTTCAATTTTATAATAGGTTTTTTGTAATAATATATTTTTTATTTTCTTCTTATAAATCTTATAAAGTCTTGTTCTTCTTTTAAAATTGTGGGTAGTTTATTATTGTATTTATGTTTATGTTGATTCAATCGAAAACGACCACAAGGACAATAGATCAGATGTTTATATCCAGTGTTGCCAACTTAATTCCTGACTAATCAACGATTCCTTGCTGGCTAATGCAAATGGTTTTGAGTTCTGATGTTTAAACACTGGAGTGCGCAAAGTAAATCTAGCGTGCGCAAAGTAAAATGAATACGGCAGTCACCTGTTTTGCGACGAGTATCGAGTGCGTAAACAACTGTTTTCGCGGACAGTCGTAGGAAAAATCAAGAACGGGATATACCCTCGGGGACAATGCCCCTACACCAGTTCCCTGAGTCCTCACTTCCGTTTGCCCAGCACCGAATACCTGATGTTCCAGGGGTCGCCCGTGGCAATGCGGAGTCCGACCTCCGCATCCATACCGTACTCACTGACAGGGGCCCGAAGGGGCTGGTCCCTGACACCACTCTAACAAAACCCATCGGCAATTCTAGCACACATCAGCCTTCGCTAACTACGGGGAGACTTCCAGGTGGTGCTGGTCGTGAAGAAGAAAGAAAGAAATACACCCGGACGGGATCGAAGCAAACAAGAGGTGAGCAAGATGAGTTTAGATAAGAATAAAGATGGTGAGCTAAAACCTGAAAAGTAGGAAGAAAGATCTTAGCTCTGGATGAATTGTGAGGAGGATCTCACAGCTTGGCTCAGGTACGCCGGGGTCGCCAAAGAACACCCGCACAGTGAAAAGCCCACTGCCCCTGAGGCAATTATTTTAACTTTGAGCAGGAAAATTATTACAATGATTACATTCTCGAACGAAGGTTGAGATCAGAAGTTAACGCAAACCGAGGGTACAAGACTGGACGTTTAAGGGTCCGCTAACTTCAGGGATACAATTTGTTTCATATTATAATGAATCTTTTGACAATTCATTAAAAATCTGGATTTTTAATTCAAAGGGTATTTTTAAATAATAAATATTTCTACTCACCCAAAACAACCTGTTGAAATGGTGACAAACTCGATCGTTATGGAAATGACTCCTTCCATTTTCTACTACACAGTGAAATGTTGATTTTACTTGTTACTCTGTTAATCTAACATCAAACATTTACTTGTCTTGTGCTACATTTTTAATTTCAAAAGTGAACACGTCATACAAAGAATATTAAATTTTACTGTTGGATTTACTTGGAAAATACCATTCAATGTTATTTGTAGTTTGAAAATTAGATTATAAAGGAAGTGAAAGAAAACTGTATACCTTCCTACATTCCTAGTGTATTCGTAAGTAAAAGAATATAATATAATTTCTAAGAATTACTAGAAGTACTCGATTAATTAGAATGTATGTTGAGAAGACTACAGTTTTTAATACTGTAACTCTAAAAATAAACATCAAAATTGTCAAATTGTTTTCTTTCCCTTGTTATCTTCCAGATGAAAAGTTGTAGCTATGATCTTAAAAAATATTTTCCTTTTCCTTATAAACTATTTAAATAATTTTATAAACTTTAAACAATTTTCGAATTATTTAAAGAGTTTTAACTGAAGGTAAAATATTGATTAACTACTGTCACTTTTCATTCCATTATTTTTGCCAACTATCTTCTGTTTCCCAGAGTTAATAGGCCAATAAAATAGAGACCTGTGGATAATTAACAGCAATCGTCATATATTTTAAAAACAGTTAAATAAGCTATACAGAATTCTATGCAGGATGCCTGTAAGTATTCTAAACTAGTATACACTGTGAAAAGTGGTTTATAACATTTGTCTTGCTTATTTTTAATGTTGGTCTTCGAATATGAAATGAATGAATATACTTTCAAATAATTAACTAAGGCACTTCGTAACAATATTTTTATGTATTTAAAAATCTGTAAGACTGGACTAAACTCATGCTTTTACTGTTTAAAATGGGAACTGTTTATTATTAAGTTTATTAAGATTGAGTGAGAAACAATAATAAGTTAGGAACATGTGGTTTGCGGTTTTTATTTTACTTTATAGCTTGCATTCAAAACACAGTATTCGGTAATAAATTAACCTAATTAATAGACAGACTTTACAATGCATTTATAATATTACTCTGGTTAAATTATACATTTTTCAATATGGTACAATAGCTTATCGTTAAGCCAAAGAAAAATTAAAAAGTATTTGAGGCGGTAAATATCTAACCGTGATACTTGGAGAGTCGCCAAGACTGACGCAGCGAACATTTGGCTCTTGTCCTGCAATGTCCATAAAGGCTAAAAACCTTTTTTAATATTTGAATTTTTACTTTGGAAAATTACTTTTATGGAAACTGAAGTAGTCAGTACAAGTAATAAAACGTGGATACAACTAAAAAAGTAATTTGTTTAAGTTCGTCGTGTCATTAAAGGTTATGTGTTTACCTCTGAATGAGGCCATCGCAACCGCATTAGCTGAAACAGTGACGCAGAAGCTTCCGTCACGCACTAGCCCTTCGAGTCGGCTAAAGGTCACGTGTGAAGTACAGCCTCATAAAATGAAACTTATTGAGTTCCAATTAGTCAACAGCTTAAAATATTATTGTTTTACAAATACGTCGTTGCACCTGCACCTGTGTATTAAACAATATTAATGTGATTTTTAAGTTACCGAAAAATATTCATTTCTGTTTTTATTATGATGTATTTACTGGTGTAATTTACTTATTTAATATACTCAATATTTTTTAATGCGCTGACACTCGGTACTCAAATAATATAGCATTTTCAGCATCTGAGACAAACACAAAATATTTTTTAAAGAAATTATTTTTAAGCCTGTCTATAACGATTGCAGCCACACCGCAACAGCCACCGTCTTTGGAATGGAATTTTTATTGGAAGTCTGAAATTCTTGGTCGCAACAACAATTAAATTCCGGAATCAAAACATTTTCTCCGATTAAAATTTTTCCATATAATAAAGTACTGTATTAAAAAATAATTTTATAATATAGGACTTTTTCTTCAAAATATGATATGTAAAAAAATCACAATGCGACTAAACTACCTGGTTAAAAATTTATTAAAACTCGAACAATATTTAATGTAACGAAATGAATTGCGCTTGTTTTTTACTTCCATATGAGATTGAAAGATGTGTTACATCATTAATTGATTCACTTACATTCATTACGTTAAGTTCATCTAAAACTAATTGATGAAATTGATGAGGTTATTTAGTTGAATAGTGAGAATTTCATTCTATTATTCTTAACCCAAGAAGATCTACTAGAGAGTTTTTGCAACATACGGTAAATGAATACGGTTAACGCTAAACGCTATTTTTAAGTTGGAAGATTTACGCATATTACGTTACACAGGATAGTTCGACTGTATGAATACTAATGGTTACTATTGATCACTTTTCAACGAGCTTTTGTACCTTCAAGCACCAAAAGTACCTTAATCCGTCATTATTTAAATAGCGTTTAGCGTTTACCGTATTCATTTACTGTATGTGCAAAAACTCTCTATTATCTCATCTGTGTAAGCACTTTGAACAGTCGTATAAAATAGCATAGACTTCATAATTAGTAAAGTTTTATTGCAAACATTAGTAATTATTATAATACGAGTAATTATCTGAGATTGCTCAAAACTACACATTTTACTAAGAGATTGTTATAACATAAAAACTTTTCCCAAACATTGCATTTTTGAAATTTACAAGCTTTTATAAATCAGCAAAGTTAAATTTGCGTTTTACACATTTGACAACCACCAGTTGGACCGGAAAGTAAGTGTTGCAACTGCAGCAGTAGCGACAAAGGTACTTAAAGTTGGTGTCAGACAGTGTCTGGAGTCACTTGGTTTAATGTAGTAAAGTTCTGGTGCAGCGAGATTTGCCAAAACACGTCATATGGTGGGACTATTGTTTGTATACAATGAAAAGGAAAACCTTTTGTTATAGTAAAGTTTCTTGAGTCTCGCTGTTGAATTTAAATTGATTCTAATTGTTGGCTTGGTACAAAATATATATTTGTTAAGTAGTAACAATTATAGGGATTGTTTTACTTTAAATATTTGGCTTCGCCTTTTCACAAATTATTATTTTTGGAAGTTATATCTGTATATTCTATTATTCTTTTATATTATTGCTCTACTATACTTTATACTTTATTCTCTTATACTCTACTTTAGTGCATTGGACTGGACATTTTACATGACTCAATATTTGTTGTATTTTATCTTTCGCAAAGTAAAAATGTATATACAGTATTAAACAAATCACCCGAAAAAGAGGAGTCAGTATGGGACTTTCCTAAATGTTTAGAGCTAAGCTAATTGGTATGAAAAACGAATTTTTAGTAACTTTAAAAGAGTCGTTATATTTTTTGTCCTTTCGTGGCTGTCATTTTATGTAATATGAATAATGCCAGTATCAAGGAATGCGTAGCTTATCAACGGAGCTTCTTTTAAATTATGTAAATATTTTTTATAATTAAAAGAGTAACTTTGTTCTTTTTCAGAGTAAAAATACAGCTACATGTTACCAAATTTAAAATTAAAACTCACTATCCAATAAATAAAATTTTTATTGTGGTAAGACCATAACAACCAAAACAAAAAATAATTTAAATACAAAATTTATGCTAAACATCTTATTTAAAGTTACATATGCTAATTTACAATATTATGGTAAAAATTCTTATTATATAAGCTGTATACTATAAGAACATTTTAAATTTACTTTGTGACTAGGTATTTAGAATTTTTAATAACGGAGAATTTTGAATAGGTCCGGGATCACTGTTTACCAATTTTAGTTTACGCTTATTCATTTCAAATGTTTCCTGTGCATCCAAGTATTGATTATTACTGACTTCTTTTATTAATTTAATTTGGGAAAAACAATGTCCATTTTCTAAGGCATGTTTAGCAATTGCAGATTTTTCAGGTCTGTTAAATTTTACATGACCAACATGTTCTTTTAAACGAGTTTGTAAATTTCTTCTTGTTTGTCCCACATATAATTTATCACAATCGTCACAAGACACTTCATAAATTCCAGATTTGTTCTCTTCACTAATTTTACTTTTTTAAATTTACATATTACATATTTAAATTACATATTTTCTGTTAAATATACATATTAACAGTTGTATTGAATACATAAAGGAAGAATAAATTGCCTACTCTCTACATCACCTATATTAAATTCTATGAAATGGGTTCATAGCGAAGAACGGATGCATCATAACAGTCGATGTAATGGGGTATTGCGGTTTATTAGAAGTAGTTATAGGGGATCCCTCGCCCAGCCCGGGATGTTTATAGCCTTGTGAACACAACTTAGACTTGTTTACTGTCTACAGTTAATCCATAACAACCAAGGTAAGGGCCTTATTTATCGTGGTAAAATTAGTCCATTTCAATACATACGGACAATTCAAGAGCTAAATTTTTTTCTATAATCACACTAATGAATCAACTAATCATTTATGCCTTTACACAGCAACACCCGTGCCTACTTCCAGGATGGTCCTTGGTGCATTCCCCCACTCTCAGCACAGGCCTGTAATAATATCAGTAGGAATGCAAATTCCTCTCGTAAGATCTTTTCCTCGGCCTAGGTGGAACTTTAATAAAGCAGAGTGGGAGGCCTTCTCATCAAGGCTTGATAGCGGCATCAGGTTCATCCCCTCTAAAATAAAAAACTATGAACGGTTCACTCGCCTTGTCCTGTCTTCTGCTAAGGCGACAATCCCAAGAGGTTTTAGAAAAGAATACATACCAGGATGGAGCAGAGAGTGCGAAGATCTTTACAGTGAGTTTACAGACACTGCTGACAGAGATGTAGCTGACCAACTCCTTAACTCTCTCGACAACTCCAGGTGAGAGAAGTGGGTGAAAACTGTTGAGAACCTGAACTTCACCAAAAGTAGTCGGAAAGCTTGGTCTCTGCTCAGGAAACTCTCCACTGGTAAATCAAGTGAAAAACACGATGCCTCACAGCCTAGCCCTCGTGAAATTGCAAAAGGCCTCTCCGTACTTTCAAAACCTGTGCGTACGTCTGCAGACAGAAAAATTAATTTCAAGCTTAATGAGATAAAGGAGAGTCGACAAGCACCCTTGGAAGTCTCTAGACCCTTCACTTACGAAGAGCTGGAAGTGGCGATTGATGCGATGCCAATTGGCAAAGCAGCAGGTTTGGATGACATTTTCCCAGAGTTTATAAAACACTCGGGTAACAAGGCTAGACAGTGGCTTCTGGAAGTTTTTAACACCACTCTGAAAATCGGCGACATGCCTGGGATATTTAGAAAATCCAAGATCATAGCTATCCTGAAGCCTGGAAAGGATCCAAAACTGCCTGAAAGTTATCGGCCTATAGCTCTTTTAAGTGTTTGTTATAAGCTGCTAGAGAGGTTGATTTATAACAGAATCCTCCCTATTCTCAATGCCAGCATCCCTGTCGAACAAGCTGGATTTAGGCCTGGTCGCAACTGTTGTGACCAGGTTTTAGCTCTGACTTCTTTCATTGAGGATGGGTTTGAGCGAAGACTGAAAACCTCTGTGGCTTTTTTAGATCTGACTGCAGCATATGACACTGTCTGGAGAAAAGGCCTCCTAGTTAAATTTTACGACCTTATTCCTTGCCCTTTCTTGTTGCGTCTCCTCAACTCAATGCTCTCCAATAGGATGATAAAAGTATATCTGGGACGCAGAGAAAGTACGTTTAGGCAACTAAAGGATGGCCTGCCACAAGGGTCAGTGCTCGCCCCACTGCTCTTTAATGTGTATACTGCCGACATTCCTGTAACTCGGTCCTTAAAGTTTATATATGCAGATAATATTGCATTGGCATATCAATACCAGCATTTTCGACAAGCTGAGGAAACACTAACAAATGACCTCACGACCCTCGGTGAATATTTTGAAGCCTGGAAGATAAATCCAAACCCAACAAAAACTGAGGTTGCTTGCTTCCACTTGAATAATAGACTGGCCAACCAAAAGCTTAAAATCGTATTCAACGGTGTTGAGTTGAAACATAATGACCACCCACAGTATCTGGGAGTCACTTTAGATCGGTCTCTCACGTTTAAAAGCCACTTACAAAAAACGGCAGCTAAGGTGAGAACCAGGACTAACATTGTCCATCACCTTGCTGGCTCCACATGGGGAGCTAACGCACAAGTTCTGCGAACAACTGCTCTATCATTGGTATATTCAACTGCTGAGTACTGTGCTCCTGTGTGGTTAAATAGTGTGCACGTTAGAGAGATCGACGTCCAGCTAAACAGGACCATGAGAGCCATTAGTGGTACACTCATGGCAACTCCTGTACCCTGCCTCCCGGTGCTGTGTAATATCGCTCCTCCTGAAATAAGACGAAGGGATGCACTCATTAGGGAATACACAAAGATCTTATCTGCTCCACAGCTGCCCATCCATGATTACCTACCCCAGAATGCGGGCCGATTGAGGTCCCGAAAACCACCTCTACGAACAGCCTCCCAGTTGATGGACTCGAACTTCACCATCCATACAAACTGGACTTCCTCCTGGGACGCTTTTCAAGGTCGGAACCACTTCTTGATAGATGACCCGACCGTAGCGGTAGGTGGTATAAATCTTCCTCGGAAGCAGTGGACTATACTCAATCGTTTCCGCACTGGAGTGGGAAGATGTAATTATTGGAAGCACAAATGGGGAATGACACAAGACCAGTCATGCGACTGCGGAGCAGAGTATCAAACTATGGAACACATAGTCGAAGAGTGCCCACTGAGTGCCTTCCCCGAAGGATTGGCCGGTCTGCATAGCTCAAGTGAAGCTGGGCTGCAATGGCTTAGCGCCCTGGATTTAGCTCTATAAAGAGAGATCTAATTTTTTTTTTTTTTTTTTTTTATTTTAGTGTTTAGATTTTTACTTATACTGACTCAGGTGCTCTGCACCGCAGAATTTATTTTATTATTCTTAAACCATGGTGGCTGGCTGAATGAGCCATACGATATATATATATATATATATATATATATATATATATATATATATATATATATATTTATGCCTTTGAATGAAATCTGATTGAAGATTATAATACACTCTCTTTTTGTATGCTTATACTATCATAAATTAGTAATGTTTAGATTTAAGATAAAAACAAGGATTTTGGGGCTGGTATTTTTATTTTTACCGAACAGGTTGACAATTTTATTAAATGAACATTCTAAGAGTTTATTTAGTAAACATAGTCTTTATTGCACATAAAAAGAATTAATGATGATAGAACATTATTTCTCAATACTTGTATTACATAGCATCCTTCACCTCTCTGTCATCTGTCATATGAATGTCAGTAATGCCAGTATTGTCAGCTGGAGATCGACAGAACGTGAGACAGAAGGTGACAGTGCTACATTCAGGCGCCCGGTCATGTAGAGTACTAGGCTGTCGCGGTCTTCCTGCCCTTGCTTTTGCCTTGACTGGTTCTCAGCCTAAGTTCGAAAACCTAATGACTGTTACAAATTTCACCTGTTTAAAGTTAACATAAAAAGGAATAATTACACAATAAAATACAATAACAAGCTAAATGAAGTTTTGGAAATATGTCTCAGTAAAATGATATTTCTCAAACAGCACAATTTAATAATTGATACTCGGTATTGATAATTAGAACACCCTGACATCACTCAAATAGATATACATAAAGATAGTAAAATTAAGCATACTTTATGAAAAAAATCATATATCAAAATATTAATATTGAATGACATAAACTTCTATATGCAAATGTTGCATTTTTTACTAGTATAATATAAAACCAAGGAGCTGCATTTAACTCTATTGGCTTATGATATATATATATATATATATATATATATATATATATATATATATATAATATAAAAATACATGTAGAGTACCATTTTCAATATAACTTTCACTACGTCTTCCCACGTTTTTTATGTAAGAAAACATGAAATAATTGGGGTTTTATAGGATAGATTGAAATAAAAGTGATAAGATAATATAAAAGTGAAAGTAACTAAAAAATTACACTAAAGCTTAGTATTTGGCGCACATAAAATTTTAACATTAAAAGAGGTTTTTTACCGTTTAATACAGTAATCGTAAGTAATCTATCTCACAACAACATGTTTTAAGTAATTTGATGGCAGTGGTTACCTATAAGAAATACAACAGGCTTCCTTCTAATTTAAACCACTAAACTATTACAAAAACATTACAATGATAAATATTGAAGAAACTGATATTGCAATAACAATAACGAGTAGAATGTAATGTAATTAAATACAGACAATGGATCATTATAATTTTCAATGTTAAAATATCAATTTTATAATAGTCAATCACTATGACTGTTATTGACACCATAACATATAAACATTGCAGAACGTAAAAGAGACTGATTGTGCTGCCAATACCAATCATATGGGTCAATGGAATTCAAATTAAAATTCATGAGATTGAAAACTTGAGCTTTTTAAACCTGCAATTGAAATCCATCCCGAAATGGGTACATCCTACTTTTATGTTTTAAATTGTAAAAGTCATTGAAATCATAGACCTACTAGCTTTAACGGAAGTTTATCTAAGGATAGATTGTAATTTTTAGGAGCAATGCACAGGTTGAGCTACTTCGTCCTGCTCATTTCCTCAAGGATTAGTTTCTCGGATTTCTCATTCGACCCCGGGAGGAGCTCGTTCGCTTCCATCAAGTTCTCCCAAAACACAAATACCCATTATTAATGCTGAGTTCAATATATTACTTGAACTATATAAATTCTATACATAACATGTTTCTGAAACAACCATCTGCCTAATTAGCACAATGTCCATAAAGAAAACACAGCGATTTTCAAATCCAGTTAGTTACAACCCTGATTTGGTACAAATTTCAACGCTGTAGTATAATGTATAGTCGAAGAATTAAGATGAGTGAGTTTATATATATCACCCTGGACTGAAAGCTTTGCATATATAAAACCTACTTTTAGTTTTAAGTACTCAAGATGTTAAAAACGCTGTTAATCTAATTATATCGAGCAAATAATAGTTCGAACAAAATTATACAGGAATATACGACCCGGTTAATTGTCATGAGTTAACTAATTTGAATACTTAGACCATTTAAATGTATCTTTATTCATTGCTAAACCACTGAACAGAAATAATTATTTCTTTCTTTTCGACAAATTGTTTAAAATAAGTTTACGTTAAACACAAAATACATATATTAAGTTTTTACAGTGTTCAAAAGGTATTTGTTTGTAAAAATGATGTTTCGCTGGGATGGATTGAAAATGTATATGAGGTTATATAAATCGACGTCAAATACCAACATCACAGAGCGAATTGTCCGCTGGCAACATCCCAGCCATGATAGTCCGTTAAAAAAAAAAAAAATATATATATATATATATATATATATATATATTTATATATACACGATATTAAATTGAATAAATTATATTTATTGCTTACAAACTACGATAAATAAATCCTTGGTGTTTATTTAATGTTCCCAAATTATAAATGTAAATAATATAATATAATCATTCATTTATCATGCACTGCAAGAGTATATACACAAATGTAAGCACAATACATCTATTTCCACAGATTTTATTTTTATAGTTGTGATAAATATTTACACTTCCAATAACAAATGATATATTTAAGTAACTAATATATTTTACTTACTTATCAAGCTCAAACCATTGATTAGTTTAAAACAAATATAAAACATTATAACTTAATAATATTAAAAGTTATTTTGGGATTGTAAATATTGAACACAAATACTATAAAACAGTGCGTCATTGCCATTTTTATCGAATTGAAAATTATTGCACGGATTTCATAAGGAAAATAAAGCAGTAAATGTTAACAATCATCCTCTACAATATATTATATTGTGTTTGTCCCATATCTACTTTCACTTTTTGAAATATATTTTTAACAAATGTTAAGAGAAATATCCCATATATAGTTTATGTTTTTAATTTTAATATAACTAATAAATTTCCGTTATTCTCCGGCATTCTTTTGGAAAGATATGTGAGCTGCTTGGAAAATAGTCTAAACTCTACAAACTGTGAATAATTGAGTTCTATGACACCTTTACATTGTTAGCGGTAATATGCAAAATCGGTCGATAACTGCACTCTAAAGTATTAACTATTTGATGGCATTCATGATATTGCACTATGATATTTTTTAAGAAAACAACATATTTTCTTATAGCTTAACCAGGCTGTGAAAGATAGATGGTAAACACAACTTGCTTCAATTTCTGTCATAGAGCAAGAGAGCGAACGAAGCTCAAGAGATTAGTTAAACTCAAATGCTAGAGACGTTCTACAAATACACAAGCACCAATCGAAATACTGAAGTTATCTATCTTGTTATTTTTAATTTGATATATATCTAATTCAGGTTGAAATAATAAAACGTCTTCCAACACTACTCGATATATTTACACTTATACTGTAATTGTTTACAAGACGGTAAATATATATAAAAGATCTTATAATGGCATTACTAATTAATGCCATTATAAGATCTTTTATATATATTTACCGTCTTGTAAACAATTACAGTATAAGTGTAAATACAGGGTGGAAAAAAAGTCTGGAAACGATTTAATATTTTTTAAAGTACTTAAGTAACAAAACTAAAACTTTGCATATTGATTTTGAGGGACTAAGACTACTTCCTAAAGTACTTAATGTCCTTGGACCTCAAAGGGGGGACGGTCCACAAGGAGTAAGAAAAAAATCTTAAAAGTAAGCATAGGTCAATATGTACATCAAATTAAAGGTCTCTGAGAATGGAGAACAATGCCGCAAACCCGACTTCAAAAGGATGACCGAGTCAGAAAATGGCGGGTGATCAAACTTTGTATTAAAATCATATTGCGGAAAACAAAAAATGCAATAACTCCTGATCCACTCGACCTTTTGAGGTCGGATTTGTGGCAAACTGCTCAGAACGCAAAGCCCTTTAAAATGATGTATCATATGACGTAGGCCAATGCAGTTTCCCTGACGACCTCCACTAGGGACGTAACTAAAGGAAGTCTTGGGAAAAACTTCATTGGCCTACGTCATATGATACATCATTTTAAAGGGGTTTGCGTTCTGAGCAATTTGCCACAAACCCGACCTCAAAAGGTCGAGTGGATCGGGAGTTATTGCATTTTTTGTTTTCAGCAATATGATTTTAATACAAAGTTTGATCGAGTGCCATTTTTGACTCGATAATTCTTTTGAGTCCTGGTTTGCGGCATTGTTCTCCATTCTCAGAGACCTTTAATTTGATGTACATATCGACCTATGCTCACATTTAAGATTTTCTTCTTACTCCTTGTGGACCGTCCCCCCTTGGAGGTCCAAGGACATTAAGTACTTAGGGAAGTAGTCTTAGTCATTCAAAATCAATATGCAAAGTTTTATTTTTGTTACTTAAATACTTAAAAAAATATTAAATCGTTTCCAGACTTTTTTTCCACCCTGTATATCGAGTAGTGTTGGAAGACGTTTTATTATTTCAACCTGAATATCAGTACCAGCACGTATAATGCTAATCAAGAAGTTATATATCTAATTGACAGGTTTTCATGTGACTAAGATTTCCCATTTTTTATAGAAATAATTCTGAAGTAAATTTTGAAACTGTAAGATATTGCCCTCCAAAGACAACGCCAGCTTAAAAAACTTGTTGTTTTAATTTTTATTTACTAAACTTAAACGGTGTAAAAGTCCGTTCTTGTTTGGGTTTTTAAGTTTGTAATTCGATTAGTGCATGTTTAATATCTCTCAGATAATTAAGCAGTTCTTAATAAAATTATATATATTAGAAACAATACTTCAACAATTAATATGAACGTTTTATGGACTGACCATAACTAGTTGGTGTGCAATAGGCTGTTACAAAGTAATGACTGCCTTATGCCACTATTATTTCTATTTAGTCGTTTAAATATTTACTCACGTGCGAATTTTCAAAAGTGGAAGTAAAAAAAAATGTTGAAAAGTTCCAGAATATTATACATCGAAAGCGGTACTCCTTTAACGTACAACCTAATATTAATAATGCTTATACAATATTATAATAAGTACCAGGAGGACCGAGCGTTGCTCGGTGAAATATTAGTAAATTTAAATATCAGAATAAACTTTATTGACATTTAATATGCAGTACATAAACAGCTGTTACATTTCTTTTTGAAGTTCTGAATGTACTTCTTGTTTATATGTTGTTAATTCGTTGCCAACATGGCAACCCATAAGCCCAATGTTAAAATTTTGTAATTTTAAACTTTAATTTTTAGCAAAATTAGATTTTCCCTGGGGGCAAGACCCATCTCAATCGTATTTTTAAGGTAAAACTAAGTTTATTCCAAAATTTGAAGGAAATCGTCGGAGCCGTTTTTGAGATAATTGTGCAAGCAAGCAAACAAGCAAACATTGCTCGTATAAGAGTATAGGATTAATTAAGAATGCCAAACAATTAATAATATAACTTCTAAAACCAAAACTGTAGGACACTCATTTGCAAGTAAAATATTTTACACACCAGGTGACTAGAATTTGGTTAAGGCCATCAAAATATTTTATTTTTGTGCATTTTAAGTAGATTAAGATAAATAAATAATAATATCCAAAATGATTTTTTAAGAGAAGAAATACTATTTTATTACTTGTCATTTTTAGCTTTTTGTATAAAAACGTAAAGTAAAATACCAACAATAAATAAATAATAGTAAATAGAATGTTAAGAATAGTCATTAGTAAATCATACACCCCAATCGGTACTATAAGTACAACTAATTAAAAGCCAATGAAAAAGGCGAGATAGAAAAATACTATACCAATTGTTGGCATCGTTCCTCAATTGTTACTAACCAAGTCAATAAGACAAGTTATTCTTGATTGCCTGACGTAAAATAATGATTAAAATACAAGTAAATGAGTGTTCAATGTTAAGTCGAAGAGTAACCAACACATCATTTTAAATCGGCACAAGCCAGGTGGATGAAAATTGGGGGGGGGGGGGGGATTGTGGACCAATAATCACAATCTTGGCAAAATTTCTTCTCTTTTAAGATTCACACCTGTGTTTGTAACATACGTTTAGCATTTGCAAAGGAATTTTCGAAAAATTAATATAAATAATTTTATATAATATTTATAATTTGTTAACTAGACTACATATATATAACTACCATTGAATATATAAGCCTACAATTATATATTCAATGCTAATGCTTTGAATATACTTTTTAGTTTTCCAATAATTTTTATTTTGCATTAATTTTTTTTTGATAACGAAGAAACACCCAAAAATATAATATAAACATAAATTTGTGCTAGAATTCTTAATAACGCGACCAAAAAGGTATTAAAAATATGAACAAATATGTTATTAATTAAAATTTGTACTTTAATATATGATATTTACTTAAAACGCTAAAATGATGCAAGTTTAATAATAAGTGTTTTAGAAGTAAAATGTTACCAAGCGATTCTTAGAAAATATAAAACTTCACTACATTATGTATCACAGGAGAGTGCAGACTCTGCAGTAAATATAACCAAGCAAATTACAATCAACATCTGGATTCATAACCTCCTGAGGCGCGGCAACCCAACTGGAGGAAAAGTTTACCCGTGTTTACTTTGAAATATTTCATTTAGATATTGCTTTCCGATTTAAATTGGTAAAAAAATTCATTTTGTCTCTCTTTAGCATTGATTGCTTTATGTGGATCAGAGCGCTTCTAGAGCTTAGTTGTCATTGAAATTGCCTAATAATACAGCTATAAGTAATTCATTTATCATGCACTAAGAGTATATACACAAAAGTAAGCACAATGCATCTATTTCCACCGAACAATATTTCCACCGAAGTCTGCAGTACTTGCGCTATCTTACATTAAACATACGGTCAACTTTGGTTTAAATTTGGTTTGAAGGTTGAATTGCATAGGAAAAACCGACCCTTAGTATTAAAAAGCCATTCTAAAGCCTAGTAAAAAATTATTTGTTAGTTTTTAGTATTTATTGTCAATCGTTAATTTTTAATTAATTGTACTACTAGTGTACATGTTGTTCGAAATCGAGCAATTTAGTTACCATACTGATAAAACATGTAATTTCCTATACCAGAACAATTTTCATTACCTATAACAACTCTTGGTAAGTATTTTTTGTAGGCCAAATACACTTTGCCATCGTTACTAAGACGACCTTGTTCTTTTCCGTAGCTTAATACCAATAGTGGCTTACGGGCCGAACCCCTTAGTCAGCTGACTTTACAAATTATTAAAATAGTAAGAATTGAACCCTAGCTGAATGCAGGCGTTTTCCCAATAATTCCATGTAATGATTTTAATTTTATTATTTTGCGAAATTATTGTCCTCAACCCCCTACCTCCAAATCTCGAAGTGAAAACAAAGTTTTAAAAGCTAAAAACCATCGAATCATAGTTTGAGTGAGAATAATTTATAAATATAACCATTATAATGGAAATAAGATTGATAACGTGTCCGGAAACCAGCACCAATGTCACAATTAAACTCCTTTGAATACAGTTCAGCACCGTTTACACTATATGGATTATAAGGCTATTCAATTTTCATGATTAGCCAATCATCGATATAAGTCATGAATTTTAAGTTGAAAAAACAGTGGTGCTTCTAGCAGGTTTTCTTATCAATACCGACAACAAAATTTAATATAGTATGCTATAAGTAATTAAAAGATAGTCTTCAATGACTGGCGTCATCTGGTTATCGTTTTAAAATCAAACTAAAAAGACGTTGTATTGTTAATGTGATGTTCTTTATCTCGCGTGTCGCGTATTAAATTGGTATGGATAGATTCTTGCATGAATTTGTATGGGTGACTGTACTAATACATGTATTATAAAACCCGTCCAAAAATTCTTAACTTTTTAACTAATCTAATGGTTTGCCGTGTAAAATGGTTGTAACTATCAAAAATAAATAATTATTTTATTAATTTGGTCATCAAAACAATTATTAAGTTATTCGTCGTTTTCAACAGACATTAACTGCGAGTAAATTAGGACACGGCGAGTGGTCAGCGTTCCGAAACTGCAGTTATTGGTGGACAGAGGGAGAGAGGAATTTTTATCTCGCTTTTCGCATTCCAGTTTAGACCCCATTATCTCTCTGGTGACTGGTTTGATTTTACGTACAAATTAAATTAATTTGCTGATTTCAAATATATAAAAAATTACAGTGATATGCAATACATTAAATTATGTTACATTTTATATTTGCTCGCTACACGTCATATGTAGTGTCAAATATATTATTCGATTAGTTATATTTATTTTACCACTAGATTTTTTGTTGATTTACACGATTAAAAGTAATCATGAGACATTTTATATGAGTTAATTGCTGATTTCGTAATGCCTGATTTCGTCATGCCTGATTTCGTCTTAAGGCTTTAGTAGTTTTAACCAACTGATTATTACCTACATCACAGAATATTCCAGTTTGTTGAATTCAGTACTTATTTTTTTACAATAATAATCGTAGTCAAAATATACATTTCACAAGACTTTATACTTCTATATTAAACTTTTTCTTCTCATAGAACCAAGCAAACGGCTATTTAACTAGACAACCAAATTTGTTCTGACTGCATACACGCAGATAAATGAGACACAAAAACACTTGAAAAGTCTTAAGGGGTCGCTCTACCTCTCTGCAGTGCTTAAATGTAAGGGTTTAAGTTCTCAAGCCCTGTGCACTTAGTTTTTAACCAATTAAAATACTTTTTGTTATAATGTTGTTTATCATATGTTAATACACCAACACTACCCTGATAGTGTTGCGGTACTGCTTGATGGCGTGGCTCGGCGCCCTCGTCAACACCGGACACTAACACGCCTCTCTTCCACTACTATCTGCTGGATCTAGCTAGCCTCTCTTGGATTGCTTTGGCTTGTAGTATCTGTTATTTTCCTCGCGCGATGTTCTTACAGAAAATGCGTTAGTATTCGCAACAAATTTAAAGATTATGCATTATGCGTAATAGGTATTTATGCAACAAGTGCGGAAAGTGCCGATTTGCTGCACTCGAGAGAAATGTTTATGCACGAGCCGCAGGCGAGTGCGGAATAATTTCTCTCGAGTGCAGTGAAGGCACTTTTCGCACGAGTTGCATATTACATTTTTCCTACGACTACCAAATATTTCTTATATAAGTATAAACGTTTAATATTCATGTTAAAATACCCACTATGTGAGGTCCCTGTCTCAGTGATATATATTTATGATAGCCTGTATTATGCACTTCCTATACATTTAGTTAAAAATTCATTAGATTTTTCATGCAGAAGATTTAACGCCACTGTTTTAGCAGTCTTAGCAAGATCGTCAGGGAAATAGTCACTTAAATCACTAAAGTCACTGTCATAGTTAGTTGATCATTGCGACCTAACTTAAACCTGTCCTGTAGCTCACCTGTAGCCGGTTTGTAGGTTATGTTTATGTTGATTCAATCTAAAACGTCCACAAGGACAATAGATCAAATGTTTATATCCAGTGTTGCCAACTTAATTCCTGGCTAATCAACGTTTCCTTGCTGGCTAATGCAAATTGTTTTGTGTTCTGATGTTTAAACATTGGAGTGCGCAAAGTAAATCTAGCGTGCGCAAAGTAAAATGTATACGGCAATAACCTGTTTTGCTACGAGTATCGAGTGCGTAAACAACTGTTTTCACGGACAGTCGTAGGAAAAAAAAAATAATGGTATCCGAAATTAGATCAAAGATTTACGGAATGTACTTGTTAACTTTATGTTTTACAAGATATTCTTAATAGATTAAGCTTTTAAAAATGATTTTTTACATCTTACTGGATTCGGTAAACTGCAATTTTAACCTTACTTAAAATCATCTAGAATAGTATACTTGTTTATTTAATCAATAATTCGTTTCATGACAAAAAATACATTTTTGTACCGTTTATTTTTTTACCTCAGTCTTTACCCAAATTGTTATAGAGGAAGAGCAAGACTGTGATCAAGTGATAAAGGAATATCACCTCATATTTTCACAAGATACGGTTCGCAGGTTTACTGTTGGTTACAGTTAAATGGTATTGTTAAATACCATGCGCTTCACAACCCCGTTTTTTGTAAAACTTTCAATTATAAGTCTTTTTGATATTCGACACCACAATTTAATTAATTAGGATGAAACTATTTCAGACCTAGATTGTCTTTGTAAATAAAAAACAGAATAGTTTAAAACAAAAATTCAGACTTTAAAAAGTAATTATTATGTGACTATGCCCACCTAGCCTTAGTTTACAAGGGAATGTCTAAGTTATATTATTTTGAATGTCAGCTTATGATACTTTGAGTAGGTATTTTACTCAGTGCAACTACACTTTTAATTTGGTAAATATAGTCAAAATTAAATTTTGTCAGAAAAAAACTTTATTAGGCGCATTTTTATCAGCCATACTTGGATGTGATGCTCAATAGTTTATCTTATTATTTAATTAAACTAGAGGAAATATTACAGCTTCTAATTCAATAAGAACTGTGTAATTGACCTTACAGACTAGAAAGGTCAGACCAGAAAATTTCATTATCTTATCAAAGGCAGCTAAGTTTATAAAAGATAAAAGCCTGAACACGTTTTATTTCATTGCTGCTCGGACGCATAGTTCCTTACTTTCTTTATTCAAAGCTCCATATTTATGGATAACAATAAAATTACGCTATTTTTTCATGGCATTATTATTATTTAATCTTATTCTTAGGATGTGCATATGAACAATAAAACATTATGTGACATTTTTCAATTTAACCTGACGACCCTCATAATTTAATTGATTCTTTTTGGAAAAATTTGTTATCTTATAGTTATTAAAGTTATTATAGTTATTACTTACTTAGTTTACTATATTATTGGAGTTATTAAAGTTATTATAGTTATTACTTTAATCCTATTCCTATATATCTCTGTCGAAATAAAATCTTGAATATGCTCATGTTTTATTTCTATAAACATTTTATAATATTTTCTTTTTATATTTTTTTGGCAAAAAATTGTTTTATGACCAAAGATGGTTAAGTAACAAGATAACCATTTTGTGTTTATAATTTCTATTTGCTGGCAATTCGGTTTGTTTTAGTGTATGATGAACTTTGTAAAGGATTGACTTTTCTGCGATAGAGTACTGTAAGGAAACATTTTAAGGGATATGTATGATAAAAAATGTTATCAAATTATTTTATTGAATACTCGTGATGTGACGTTTTTTATATTTTCTATAAAAACAAAACGAAAAACAATTTTTTATTTTAAACATATTTTATTATCTGACGATGAAAGTACGATTTTTTTTAGTTGCATAGTTAAACTCGTTTGATTTACAAAATTAAGAGGAAAATGGAAAATATCATGCCACATAGTTAAAACAACGTAGAATCCAGTTCCCCTCGTTAAAACATTCTAATTGTGAACCTTATTTCAATAAACTATAAGCTTTAATCCTATTCCAAATTTAAAAATAAACATTATACAACAATAATTTGTCTGTTTCTACGTACTTTAAACTAAAAAAAAAGTGATTGGTCCAGAATATTAGGTCATTCTGTGCCCACCACTGTAGTCTCGTCATCTGAACATGAAGGAAATACGGCAAACCACGGTTCTTATTAAATTTGATAGAATGCCGTCGTATCCACGATGGATTGTTGTTTCACTAACAGTGAGGTAAGCGCCAGACAGGCTGTCATCATCATTCTTCTTGCGCTGCACGTCTCATCGTCGTCGCCGCCGTGTCGGTGGATAAGGAACCCATTAGGGAAAAATAATCTGTCGACTTGTGGATAAGAGCTTATTTATTAAAAATATATCCATATTTGTATGTTTTGGTTAGTGTATCATATTACTCATTGACTATCAGAAAAAAGATTATAACACACACAATTTTTTTTATCAACTTGAAGCCGTGAAACAAGAAACGTAGGCCCCTGTTACACTACGGTGGCCAGTCTAACGTCGCTGGCGACGTGGCCAGTTACAAGTGCAGTTATTTCCATTGAATCAAATGGAACCCTGTTACACTAAAGTCGTTAGCGACGTGGCCGAAAAACAGCCACTCGGGTCACAAAATCAGCCACGGACACGGTGGCTGTTCTCAACTATACGGTGGCTGGCCATCCGGGCCGTGGCTGCTCCACGCTGTCAAAGTGCATTGTTTAACATTTGGTTATATGGGAGCCTGTTACATTACGGTGGCTGGCGACGTGGCTAGACACGCAGGTCGATGCGCACGCGCTCGATAGTTGGGTATCACGTGCTTTGACCAAAACATCAGTGAGACTCATCAGTGTACAGACGGTGGTTTGTCATTGAGAGTGGTTGGTTTTTACCTGTAATTACTTTATTGTAAAGTTCTATCCTTTTAAAATGGATAGAAATGGTAGTGGGAAGGATAAGGAAACACCTGAAGACAATGTAAAGACAGTGAATAACATAAAACTGGTGAGAAGGAAGAAAGATTTAAAGAACTATCAAAGGTACAAAGAATCTTCTTTCTAGGCACAGACAGAATAGATGAACAAGCACTGTTCTTTTCCTTCTTTTCTTCTTGAGCAGGAGAGCTATCAACAATATATACTCACTCTTCAATGGCATCTTTACAACCGAACACGTCATGAAGCATCCACGAAGGTGGTCAAAGACGTAGCCAGCCACCGTGTCAGTCGCAAGCCACGACGTAGTCTGGCCACTGTAGTGTAACATTAGCCTTAGTAACCAATTTTGGACTATGTGATGGACTTATATTTTTGTCATCTGTTTAGTTCTAAGCTAATTGCTTAAATTACTCAATCCTTTAGAAGATTTGCTTTTAAAGTTTGAATCCGTTCTATTGTTATTAGAACCATGAGCACAAGTAGCTCAAGAAACTAAAAAATAACTTGTAAAATGTAACTTTTGTTTGAAATGCTCAAAATAAGTAAAAGATCTTTTGGATATATATATTGAAAAAAGTTAAATAAAGGTTGCCACTAAGTAGTAGATCGGGTTTAAAGCTATTGGTATATTGGTATTGGAAATTTATTTATATTATAAATTGCATTAGTGGTTGCATCGATATTATATGGAGAAATTAATTTTCTACTTTTACTTTTAATGCTATATGCTTGGTTAGGTATTCATAAATAAAAAAAAAAAAAGAAATGTCTCCGTGCTCCTATCTTCAGTAGGGAACAGACTCAACCAAATCTGCCAATATACCAAATATTATCTGCCGAATATACAGAATATTCTGGGTGAACAGAAATGCCTTTTTCAGTTCAATTAAAAAGGAGATAAAGCCAGTTATCCGGTTAGCAAAGTGGAGATATTATTTATTGCGTCACTTGATTCACTTTATGTTGCATCAGATTCTAAATAAAAAGTTATTGAACAAATGAAGGGTCAAGTATTTTAAGTCTGTTACTCCTTTTGAGTAATACTATCACATAATATTAAAGTCGTTCCGGCTTTACATTATTTTAATTAATATTTCTCAAGGTGATAGCTGCACTTTTGTTTTAATTTCGTTGTTATTTTGTTGACGTTAGTTATTATATGTATAGTCAAAAAGGTTTTGTAACAAATGTTTTTATAAATTCAATTGTCCATGTTCTTATTTCAGTCTAACCACTGTCTTCTACATGTAGCTATATAGGAAGTGCTTTATATGGTTTTAAAACAAACATACCATTGTTATAGAGATATGTTATTTTGAAATTTATTATATTATAAATATTAATTCATACTAGTAACATTCATGGCATCAAGGGATTTCTAATGCAACTGTTTATCTATATCTAGTCAATAGAATATTAAAAGCTGAATCCGTTTGGTGACGATTGAAGTCTTAAGTTCAGTACTAAGAAAGTTAGAAAACTTGATAACTTGGTTAAACAACTCGTAGGATTCAACTTGAATCTGATTAGAATAAAATTATTTTTTGTCTGCTCAAATTAATGTAAATAATTTAACACTGCAATAATTTTTATTTCCATTGTGGATTTTGTTTGTTATTTTTTTTTTACAATGCGGTTGATTTGACTGTATCACGTTATGAGTTTTAACCAAAATTTACTCAAAACTTATTTCATAACATAAAATTAATATTCTCATTCATATAACATGGTTTTAAATTATTAAAAGTTCATTATCTGTCGCATTATGACATTTTTTTTTAATCATTGTAATATTGCAAGGATTATTATTAAGATTTATTAATGGGATTAAATAATACTAGATCAATAGTCCGTGTTAATTAGTAGAACGTAAAAAGTATTTATATTATAAATAATTCTAATATTGTATTCTGCGATGTATTAACTTTTATTTGTATTGTTTAAGTTTATTTGAATACTTAACACCTTATTTGAAGTTTGTAGCTATAATCCAAAATCAATTATGTGTCATCTTTCAAATCCAATTTTAATTTAAATTAAAAAAATTTAGATATTGTTTTAAGAAAGCTTGAAGGGGGAAAACACAAGTGTGTCTTAATAACCCCCAAATGGAAAATAATACAATTACGTCAACAAATAATATACTTTAGCAGCCCAGGACATCCCAAAAGTAGAATAATGAACTAAAATGGTTGGTAAGAAACAAAATTATACACAAGTTATTGTAAACAAACACGCCAAAAATCGCTAGTCCACAAATAATCCTCTGAATTTTAACGTGATTTCAACAATATTTCTTATATAAAAAAATATTAGTATTTTCAATTTCTTAAATTTTTGTTTTTATTTATGTCTTAATATTAATGTTTATTGGTTTTTAATTAATATTTTTATTTATATATCTTTGTTATACGAATTTACGATGAAATCTATACTTATTTAATACGCTAAGGGTTTTTTTGTCCGGAGAACTCCTCCTACAGTTTTCAACCGATTTTCAAGTTTTTGGTGTCGTTGGATAGGGCTTGGTCTGTAGTTGTTTCCGCCAAAAAATGATGAGAATCGGACTGAAAATAAAGGCGCTATCCACCATTGAAATCTCAAAATTTCCCATTTAAATAACATTGGGATTGAATAAAGCATTTTAAACATGTGTTAATAATCAGCTGTAAATACGTGTTGTTTTGGTGATTACAGATACTCACAATATTGGATTGGTCGGATGTCATTGATTTAGAGCTAAAAGTAACATTTGTATTGTATTAAAATAAATTGCTCGATTTCGAGCAACATGTATACTAGTTGTGAATAATTCTTTTCACTTTATTTTAATAATAAAAATCAATAATTGACACTGTTTCAAATACATGTTTGATTTCAATTCACGAGTGTATAACTTGCATTTAAGTAAAATAACCAATAGTGAATTACCCTAATTGCCAACCAGACTTCACAATGTACATTTAGTTTTAAACTGGTTTAATTAGGAATAGTTTTAAATATGTGTTACATTAGTTAGTTCGCTGTGCCAAAGAAGTATTAAAAAGTATTTGAGGTGATAAATATCCAACCGTCATGCTTGGAGAGCTGCCAGCACTGACGCAGCGGACATTTGGCTCTTGTCCTGCAATGTCTATCCTAACATGTATAAAGGTTTAAGTTTTTATATTCGGATTTTTTAAAGTTATACATTTTTTTAATTAAATGTCTAGTATGGTTGTGAATACAAAAACATCTAGGGGAGGGGTAAAAAACTATGTTTGTCTAAATGACTTAAAGAAGGAATAAAAAATAATGTGGGTCCCTTTGAATAATGCCATTTCAATCGCACTTACGACTGAAGCAGTGGCGTGGATGCTTTACATCAAGCACTTATCTCGCGTATGGGCTAAGGTCACGTGTGGAGTACAGTCATACCTGGCAAACACCTTCAAGTACCCGATTAGTTTTCAGAAGAAATTATTATGAACATATTAGTAATTGAAATTATGTAAAGCATACGTAGCCTATATAGTATGCACAAACTATTAGTGTACTGTCAAAAACTTCAGTATATTTCACAAAAAAAGTTTGAAATTCAAGCCGTTACATCTTACTCTATATCACAGTCATGTTAAGTTAAAAAACTTTTTAAATTGCTTATAGCAATCTCATTTTCCCAAATTTTATCACGCTTATTGACGATTTTTATTAGAATTATGACCTTGAATAACAAGTGATCATTTCCAACAATGCTAATTATTTCGTCAGAAATAGACCCATAGTAATTTTTAACGCCAATGTCTACCAACCCCTTAGACAAATGGGCAAAGTCACTTGTAGAAGATTGTTTAAAACTTAAGACGTGAGAAAGTCTTTCATGCTATTTGCCAGTGTGCAGTGTGACGTACAAACAAATTACGTTGTTGCGCTACTTTTATTACTTTCTTGAAAATTTTTCAAGAGGATTTCATAAGACTTTATAAGCTCGACTATGAGAAACTATATTTATCCTGATGTTTGAGTTAAGAGAAAAAGGTTTGATTGTTGAGAAAAATGACATTTTTAGGGGAAATGTAAAGAAATTATAACCACTGGCAGGGTAGCTGAGTCATTATAGTGCTCGCCTTTGAATCCAAAGGTTGTCGGTTCGATCCTGAGGAAAGTTCGTAGCTTTTTAAAGGATCGATTCCGGACCCAGTTGCCAATTGTCATTGGGCTATTAATTAATGATGCTTTCTAACAACTGGTCGATGTTATATAGTAACAAGACTGGGGTTTGGACCGTTCCCCGTCAAAACGTTAAAAAATGCCACTGGCGTAGATAGACACAAAAACAAAACAAAACAAAACAAAATTCTAATAGAATTACTGTTTCTGGAAGGTGGAGTGATATATAATTGCCTGAAATATATGTTTTAAGATTTATCCGTACAAAAACTCCTTAAATTTTGGACACTGGCCACCAAACATCTTTTATATTATGGTAAATATATATATACATGTTATTCCGAGTACGTTCGGATCACCTGTATTTATTATAATATATTCTATTACATTTCTCCATATATTGGTCGTTGACGTTCACAATCTATATGTTTTAATAATGGTAAGACAGAAAATGGAGGTATAACTATATCTTCAAGCATTGCAGTTAAACCAGAGCAGCCACCAAGAATGACTTTGGAATTTGACTGTTTTTGGAAGACATAAACTCAAAGATTGGAAGAAGTAAGGGCAATACAAAGATTAAATTTCAAAATAATTTTCTACCATAACCATTTCTTGAGACAAATAATATTTGTACATATATAAAAAATTTCGAACTACTCTGAAAAAAGTTAAAGTTGCGTTTAATTCATTTGTTAACCTCTAAGCCAGAACGCGAAGCAAGTGTTGCAGCTGCAGTAGTTGCTACAGGGGTCCATTAAAGTCTTGTGTCACACAGGGTCTGGAGTCACTAGATTTAATGGCGAAGTTCTGGTGCAGCAAGAACCGCCACAACGCGTCATGTGGTTTCATTTTACAAGAAGTGAGACGTTTTGTAAAGCAAAGTTTTGTCTATATTAAATGTTAAATAAAATTTGGTAAATTGTTAAAAGAGAATATCATTTTATATTAAACGCATAATGAGTTATTTTGCAAGAAATTTAATACTTTTACTTTTAGAGAATTTTCCATAGGAAAGAAGCTATAACCGTATAGGCAAATTACCGTAGTTCTCATGGTAAGACCTAAGCCCGGGACCATGTTACTTTTTCGTTTTTAGGTGAACAGAGACCAAAAATAATAGTCATTAAAATTTATATATATATATATATATATATATATATATATATATATATATATATACATATATGTATGTATGTGTGTGTGTGTGTGTGTCCCTAGACACGATAACTCTCGTAAAAACGGTCCGATCGAGACCAAAGGTAGAGATGTGTAATCCAACCTTTATATGGATGAGATCGTAAACAAGATATATCGACCTACCTGAAGAAGTAGTTTTAGGGGGTTTTGTACTCCAAAAATGGGTTTTTGTACCCCAAAATGGGGTTTTTTTTCATATGTAATTAAAACAATTTAATTAGATTTTCACCACTAAATTTAGCAAAAAAAAACAAAAAAAAAACATACAATTTAGTACTGAAGCTTTGCTCTATCTTCATTGGTCACCAATATATTAAAAAGTCTAAAGACAGTACATTGTATTTTGGGGCTTCAATGTTAATCTTATGGAGAATAAGGATGTGTTGATATTTCTGTTACTAACCAATATTTTTTGGATAAAACTTGGTATTTAGCTTCCTTTCGTTGAGATTCATCCATTTATAGTAAAAAAGTGGTTTTTGTTCTTATCATGGCAACAAACCTGCAAACTCTTTTTCGATGTTAATAATATGGAGAAAAGGCAAACTTCTTTATTTATGGACAGATATTGATGAAACTTAGTATATGGTTACATACAGTCTAAATAAATTTTTTTATGCTAAAAACCTTCTTTTAGTGTTACCCATGGCAGCATATCTGCAAACTCTTTCCCTGTATTTATCATAACGTGAATAGAGATTTATTTCCCTATTTATGAACACGTGATGAAATTTTGTTCAAAGGTTGATCTGGTCAAAATTAATATTACTAATGTGGAAATTCTCTAAGTACGCAGGTCTGCTGAGACGGGGTTTATTTTAGTCGTATGAAATTTATATATTTGTATATAACTGATGTATTTATTAACGTTATATAATAACAAAATTGTGTTGTTATTTATAATTTTTAATATAGTTTTCTAATATTTATGTAAAATTACACTGGATATTTTGTGCTTTCTCAGTAGTAAAGCATTCACAATAATCTTAACCCCCACCGTCTTGATTGGAGTTAATGTAGATTTTCTACATAAAATGCAATGGCATGAATGACTTACTACTAAGTGCTACTACTAACTTATTACTCCTAACTTTACTACTAACTTTTATTAACTTTTTTTTAAAACCCATAGTGGGTTAAATGGACAGCTCCAATACAGTGTCAAATATTTATTAATACTAGAGATCGCCTCCTGGTTGAAATTCAACCAACATTTTTTCAGTTCATCTGGATTGTGTGGACCAAATTAGTTAAAACAATGTTATAACTGAAACATCTGTTCTTCCTGATTTGCTACCAGTTGTTATTACAACAGCTGTCTAATGATTCTGTCAATTATCTTCTCCCATAAGATTACCATTGAAACTTTGAGAGCCTGTAGGGCGAAACAATGGGGGCCGGTGTGCGACTCTGCTAATCTACAGCACAATACCTTTCTAACGGTATGCATGGATTTCTCCTACGATGCACATGAGCTGAGAAAAAAGGAGGAAACAAAACATGCTTGCCTATTAATATATAGATATCATGGTGAATAACTTACCTTCAGTAATTGTGAACAAATGGTTTTCATTAACGCTTTGTTAATTAATAATTAAAATAAAGTGGTAAATAGTATTATTTAAAATTTAAAGGATTTAAAAAGAAACTTGATTTAACTCTTTACCTCACCTACATTAAATTCCATGTAATGGGTTCATAGCGAAGATCGGATGCATCATAACAGTCGATGTAATGGGGTATTGCGGTTTATTAGAAGTAGTTATAGGGGATCCCTCGCCCAGCCCGGGATGTTTATAGCCTTGCGAACACGCCTTAGACTTGTTTACTGTCTACATACAATCGATAAATACCTAGGAGTTGATTTATTGCACCAAAATATAAGTCATCGTTTAAATGGGCTTTCGGAAAATAACTGAAATGTTAAAGGGATTTTCTTATACAAACATCTGTACTTGCCCCATCAAGTAAATTTTATTTTCTTGTTTTATAATATTAAATCTTCTAAAATTTATGGTCACTAGCTTTGTAAGCTAGCTTACATGTATTACTACTAAGATGTTGGGACTAACATCCTTAATTTCACCAAAGCAAGTTAAAAATTTAATGTTATATACATTATACAAGTTGGAATGAATCTATTAATAAAACTGTTTTTCTTGTACAGAAACTAAAATCTATGGAGGACCAATGTGACAGGTACAGTGTTTGACAGCTTTGCAGCAAGACTCGAGACATGTATAATGAGAAATGGTCACCACATGATTGACGTCTTTTTAAATATAACTTTGTGAATGGTTAGTGTCTGCCAAAATTTACAATGATAGTTTTTTTATTAAATTGATTTTTTGTGAATTGTAAAAACTAATGTAAGTGAAAAATGATTACAAATACTAAATGTTTAATTTGCAGGTTTATCTGCCGCACCCAGTACATTACACTTTTAAATTTATTACAAAACACTTCTTAAGATTAATCATTTTTGACTTGCAATCGGATAGTAAACAACATAAAAGATATAAAAATGCACTTACACTGTATGATAATGACTGTTAGAACTGAGATTTTTCAGAACTACATGTCAGCGAGTAGTTAAAATGAACCAACAGCGTTTATAGTTATGCTCTTTGTCCTGGCCTATGAGTTAAAATTGTTATAAAGAGGGTTTTATAACTATGCTATTGTTTTGAGTTACGTATAAGGTAGCTAGTTATTAAGTCCATGATTCAGACTAGGATTCTACAGCATCAGTTGTCTTATTCATTTTAGCGTTGTATCAAAGTTAGGTTTTAACATTTACGAAATTTCCCATAATTACTTAACTATGTTGTACTGGAAGAAAAATACAGCATGAATATTTTAATTACATGTTTTAAGTTTCAGTATCTGCCTAAAACACCACTAAATTATTCAAACTTAAACAACAGAAGCCATACTTTTGTTCCCTTGTTACTGAACTTTACTTACATGTTATTTTGAAACAACTTTGGTAAATACCGTAACCCATCTAGACTATGTTGGGAATACAACTTTCTGTGCTATTCTAGTTAGTAACATCCCCGTCGCAGCAGACCTACTTATTTACTTTATTTACAATAATTTTGGTTTCAATGGAAAACTTTCTCAAAACATTTTTCTCAACTCTTGTTTCACAGTTACAGCATTAAGATCTACGTCTGAAAAACTTCTTAAAGGTATGTATATTTCGCAAATATATATATATATATATATATATATATATATGTATAAGATATATATACATATATATATATATATATATATATATATATATATATATATATATATATTATACATAAAATAAGATGTTTCTAATTTTATTTTGTGTCTTCTTACGCCTGAGGCATTCTACACATGTCTTCGTTATTTGTAATGGACTTATTGTAAATATATAAACAAATTCAAGTAAAAATGTTTTGAAATCCTTAAACTTTTGTGACTACAAAAAAGGTTACTTAAACGGTTCCCCTGATAAAACAACAAAAGAACTTAATTTAATTAACTAGGAAGGGTAATTAAACGAAAAAAAACAATGATACATGTTTGATAAAAATAATTTTTTATTTTAACACTCGTGTGCGTAAGAAAAAGTGAAAAGTTTATGTAATTATTTACTACGGTCTACAACATTGAGTCCAATGAAAAGGGTGTGCAAACTGTAAAAATCACAATTGTAAAAAGACCCCCGGTCCGACCATCTCAACTGGGGGCTATTCCATATCCGATAACCATCCTCCTGTTATTATAAGAGAAAGCCTCGCACAAAACTTGTTGCACCAATCCTCGCATTCTTCAAGGACAGATACGCCAAAATAGTCCTTCTGAGGATGGGGTTTTTTCAAATTGCTCAGAATGCAAAACCCTTAAAGTTATGTGCTTTATGACGTAGTTTCAAAGCTTCTCAAACAACGTAGTTTCAAGTTTTTCTGAAGACCTTTTTATTTTCAGTTTTTCTCAAGACTTCATGTTTGCCCTTAATGGAAGTTGTCGGGTAAACTGCATTGGCCTACGTCATATGATGAAAAATTTCAAAGGGCTTTCTAATCTGAGCACTTTGCCAAAAACCCGACTTCAACAATTCCAGTGTATTGGGAGTTATTGCATTTTTTGTTTTGTTTTCGACGGTTTGATTTTAATGCAAATTTTAACACAAGTCATATCTGATTCGATCATACTTTTAAGGCTGGGTTTTCAGCCCTACTCTGTATACAGTATAAAGAGATAGGCCTTTATGGTACATTTTATACTAATAAACATTAATTTGGGTAAAAATTTTGAATTTTGCGGATATTTATTTTTTGTTTTTGTTTAAAAATTAAAATTAAATTAATTAATTAATTTATTAAAATTTAATTAATTTAAAATTAACTATTTAAATATGCATAAATCACTGTATCAAAGATGTTACATTTTTCCAAAGTAAACGTCGTTTGTATTGATTCTTAACTTAACACTTAAAATAATGAATCACCACAAATGATTTTGTATGATATAGTACCACATAAAATCTTTGAACATTAAGTTTTTTACTACTTACAAAATGACTAAGGAAAATAAAACTAAACGTTTATGCAATTCTACATAATATTAAAAACTAAGCTATTAAACATGAGACTATACCTCTAGTATACTTTGTGTATAGTATATATATACACAAAATTATTAGGCTAAATGATTTATTATTACTTGTGTTATGTAGATTAGATTGTATTCAAATATGATGCAGATGTACTTTGGAGTAGGTTTCATTTTGGTTAATCAGAAAAGTTTATGTTTTCTTAGAGTTACTGAAGTACTGGAAAAAGATGGATCCCGTGTAACTGACCATCGAGAGGGTGACGATTTATGGTCCTGGGTGGTTCGATATACATTATCTACACTTTTGTTAGGGAAACTAGGGCAGTTAGGGACCAGCCAGTACAAACTGAGTTAGCTTTAGTTGAGAACAGAGAGACAGGGTGTCAAACATAAGAATCGGTCAAAATGTATATTAGTTTTCAATTACTTCCGGGTTGAAATAGTTATTTGTGCTTCTAGGGACTAAAGTACAACATTTTCTTCCTGAAGGGAAAGTGTTGTCGCCCGAAGGCGAAGCCGAGGGCAACAATTTCCCTGAGGGAGAAAAGTACTTTAGTCCCTTGATGCACACAACATTTTTCCTCCATTTACACGAATAACATTTAGGCCTAATAGGCCTACCGTACATAATTTAACTTTACCTTCATTTGATCCCTTGCTCCGTCAAGCTGGATCAGGCACATCAACATAAAAAAAACACATACAAGGTAGGCTATATCATTTTTAAAGAACACGAAAAAACAAAATATAATTTAGGCCTAGTCAAAAGTTTTACATTTATGTTTTGGACTTCTTAGGTTAATAGCCTACCCAAGCGAAATATAAACAAACACGTACACTGCCACGGCCATCTCTAGTACTAGAGATGCTGCTCACTGCTGACAGAATGGTCAGCAGGTGAGCAGCAGCTACAGCTGCTATTAAAACAATGAGTAACGAAACAAATACAAGTAACAGCTGACTGTGGCTCATGTTCTTTTTAATCCCTCTTTTAATGTTATTCTTATGTAACTAACTTTAGCCCCGTGGTACGAAAAAACTTGAGTTTTCCCTAGATAGAACAATTAAGTATTCAAGTCACATAGGATAGAAATTAGTACTTTACTACTCTATTCCAAGGAGTAAAATACGGCTTTAGATAGTAGGTGGAGGAAAAATAATTTGACTAGACTATAATGGTGTTATGATAGTGAATATAGTGATTTGGATTTTACCTGTAAATATAAAAATTAAATTATTGTAAATAAATTGAGTAGTGGTCTTCCAGGTAATACTAATAGTTTTACAGGCGTGTAACAATTAATTAACATTGCCATATTAACTAAAATGTTCCCAAAGAATTTCTTATAAAATTATGTCTTATTTTAATTGTAAGATGTAATCTTGAGGATGAAGCGGTTTTTGGTTCAACAATCTTGTGGCTGTCATCGTTCATCTTGTACGAGAGCTCGTCCCACCGTGACGGCGGATAAGGAGCTCGTTAAGGAGAAATAATGCTTTCGTGCTTAAGGATACTGCCACTCAAATTATAAACCATTAACTATCTACTTAAATTTTGAGGTTAGTGGAAATACAATTGTTATGATTTTAACTGTTTAGGCATTTTACTGTGATTAGTTATATTGGTAATAATAGTAAGGATACATACTTAAAAAAATATTTTATTTTGTCAAATGTACGAAACAGAAACATTAATCATACGAAATTACGATAGTTTTTATTGTTTCCTGGACATTTTTATTTATGAAGTTAATTTCATTATAAACAATAACTTATTAACTTACTTTATTTATGTTGGTATTTGATTAATTTCATCCCAATTTGAGGTATTATTTTTTGTTCGTCCATTTCCTTTTTTAACTTTATATTAATGTGAAATAACAATCCTAAAGATAACCGAAATTGAAACTTCTAGACCATACGAATAAAACGCGGTGTGATAAACATCAACAACAATAATTCACGATAGAAAAGTATTTAAAATGACATATGTAAAGACATTTTCAGGCTTTGACATTTTAGTATAAAAGTTCCAGATATAACGAATATTGAAATTTGTCCTTTGTTAATCGCATGGGATAAGCTGTACTTGCAATACTATTATCCCCAAAACCATTAAGAGTAGAGATAGGAGTAGAACTACTTGTAAAGTCCAAGAATACCATTAATTTGGGGATTTTTATTTAAAAAAATATTGACTTGACCGTATTGACTTGGTCATGTCATACATGGCTTAATCTGTTAATTAGAGAGAGTGTACTGGAGTGTACTGGAGTACACTCTCTAGGACATAATATGGTAGGGGGAAATATATTTAGTGCAAAACAAAAAGTATTCATAAATAATTCATAAACGAATTGTACGATTTAGTTCTAAATAATTAAAGAGTTTTTAAACAGATAATAAATATAACGCACTTGAATAGTCATCCTTGTGTTTCATGCTCACACCCACTCGTGCTTCATGTTGAATGTCAAGTGTGTAATTTTGACTTCAGCAGAATAAAATAGGTTTTCCCGTCCAGTCTGATATGTATTTTCAAGTAATTTATTTGAATTATATTACTTAGACTTTTAGGACTAATTTTACTGATTCAATATATCTATAGTTAAAGGTTGGAAAAAGAAATAATGATTGAAATAGTAAAATAATGATTTATTTTTAAACAAAAAAAGTCTGGAAACGATATAATATCTTTAATAGTATTTAAGTAAGAAAACTCAAACTTTGCAAATTAATTCTGAGTGCCACAGTCTACTTCCCAAAGTACTAATTTTCTTTGGACATTGAAGGGGGGAACGGTCCACAAGTAGTCAGATGAAAATCTTAAATGTAAGCACAGGTCAATATGAACAAGAATAAAGTCACACACCCGACCACAAAAGGATAACCGAGTCAAAAATAGCAACAGATCAAACTTTGCATTTAAACCATATAGCTGAAAACAAAAAATGCAATAACTCCCGATACACTCAACCTTTTGAGGTCGGTTGTGTAGTAAATTGATAAGAATGAAAAGCCCTTTAAAATTATTTATGATAAACACCAATGAATTTTTTTCCAACACTTCCTTTAGGTACGTCCCTAGTGGAAGTCGTAATTGAAACTGCATTGGCTTTCGTCAAGTATACACTATTTTAAAGAGCTTTGTGTTCTGTGCAATTCATAACAAACCCGACTTTGTTACTCAAAATCAAGTTGTAAAGTTTTAGTTTTATTACTTAAATACTTATATCGTTTCCACTTTTTTCCACCTGTATAACTGGATGTTGTGTTTTGAATGTAGGATGGAACACAAGTTGTTTCCCCCATGAAAATGATTTGAACAGATTTGATCAAAGATAATATGCCTTGAACAGATTTGAGCAAGTTTGAACAAAATTGATCAACTTTGATCAAAGAAGTTGATCAGCCCTGATCAGGTAGACTTGAACCTGATCAGAAATGATCAGGCCTGATCAGATATGATCAGGCCTGGTCAGATATAATCAGGTCTGGTCAGATATAATCAGGCCTGAATAAAGTTGATCAAATGCCTTAATCAGTCCTGATCAAATATATTCAGGCCTGACCAAAATTGATCAGACCTGATTGTAGTCAGATTTGATCAAATATCTTGGATCAGGGTTGATCAAGTTTGTTCAGGACTACTTAACTTAAAATGTCATATTTTTAGCCTAAAAACTTTAAGATCGAATCTTTATATTTTTAAATAAAGATTATAATTGGTTTTAAGCATTCCCAGAAGTCAAAACCCCTACAAACATATAATTGATTTAAACCTCTTTACGTAAAAAACTCCAGAGAAATTGACAATATCCTCCTAACCTCCATAGGGCTCTTTGGGCGTCCCTCTTTGGAACCACCAGACGTCTTTAAAGTTACCACGTTATTCTTATGGAAGTAACATTTTAGTGATGAACACATGATTACATAGGAATAAATTTATAAACAGCTGTTTCAATTTAAATTATTGGGATTGATAATCAAAACTAAAGGATATTATAGACTTGAGGCGAGTGAGATCAGCGAACGAGCTGAACCAGAGGTTGAGTGAGCGTAGTGAACGAGCTCACCTGAAAGCCATAAAATTCCTCGGGTTATCATTGCAATTTGAGTACCGTTGCAAAGCACTGGTAAGTCAGCTAGGTATTCATAAATGTGATTTTATCATGAAATGTATACGTAAAAAATGTAATTTAGTAATAATAAAGTAAAATTGTGCAATTTGCATGTGTTTATTCATTTACTTCGTTGTAGTAAAAACCTAAGTTTATTAGTAAAGTAATTTTTAAGAAAACATCAGATAAGATCTGATTGGAAAAAGTTACACATACTACTCACCACACGATCTGAAGGCCAAAAGTTTGATTGGTGACAGTGTTAATTCTGTACTCAGTTTCTCTTTGTCATATGACAGGGGTTTAAAAAAAAAAACTAACGTAAGAATGTCAGTTCCATAAAAAAAGATAACATTTAATTTTCTATGTAACATATATGCCAGTTATAATAAAAAAATATATTTTTACCATGTGGATTTTATTATTAATAAGAGTAACCATGTATTTTTACGGCGAGTTTAGTTTTAGTGACGAAAAAAATTTACTTAAGCAGAACCAACTTATTTAATTTATAGTATCTTTCTTGTCGCAACAAATTTACAATTAAAGCGCCAAATAACTGGCACAAAACACCGCAGAACACCAACTTCAACAATAGAAACTGCCATACTACCTCTGCAGTAGTTTTTATTCTCTTACTTTTATAGGTACACAAAAATAAACACCTTTCACAATAATTTTTCACTCATATAAGTAGTTTTAATTGCAATTAAGCAAATATAATTTATTGATTTAAGTATAATACTATACTTAAACTGATATTTTTATTTTTTAATAGTTAATTTTTATGATTTTGTAACTTTAACTGTTTAAATTCTATATGGATCAATTCAACTCTTGGCAACTTCTCAGTTTCTCAAGCCAATGTTGAGACATATATAAAGAAGTTACACTTTTTGATGATTTTAGAGGTGGTATTAGATATTTCAATGATTTGGTTTAAATTGTTCAAATATTATCAAGGTAAAAAATTTTATGTACATATATCTATGTATATACCTATAAACCATGAAATAAAAATAATTATTAATTACAAAACAGAAATAATTTTAATAGTTAATTCATAATTTTTCTCGTGTCTTCATTACGATTGACAATATGTTTCCATATTAGACATTTATATATAATATTATTAATAATTATTCTTGTTTGCTAAAATACCAACACCATTACATAAGTTTTAGGTTTTCCCAGTATGATTTTTAATGGAATAAAATGAAACATTCATAATAATCTTTATTTGAATAACTTATATTTTTCACAAAACTTAGTTGCTGATAAGGGCCTATAATTATCACTTTTAAAAGTTTACTAACTATAGTATTGCAATCAGAACGTTGTATCTATTTTCCGTTACAGACTTAAATTATAATATTATCACCCCATAGTTAAAAACCAAGTTAAAATGTAACTGTAATAAGTAAAATATTAAATACTATTTATATGACTATTTTTTTTTTTTTTTTTTTTTTTTTTGAGGGAGAGGCGGAAAAATGCATTACGCACACAGGTGGCCAGCCTGTAGTGTGGGGCTCCCCAAAAAACGGGTTTACCCACTAAAAAACCTCCTCTACTCTTTAGGAATCTAACCTGGAATTGTTTGTCACATTACGTCAGGCTAGGCCTAAATTTGGCTTACGCCCGTGGGGCTCGCTCCTTATCCAGCCGCTCGATCAAGGGATCTGGGCCACTTCGCGGTCCAGATCGGTTTTCTTTTCCAGGAGGATGCCCCGGACGAACTGTGACAAACAATCCCAGTTGCCCTCATCCTCCAAAATCTTTTGGCAGACCGAGTCCACCGAAAATACACCAAAGATTTGTGTGGCCTCCAGGCGGGGCCCTTCCCAACGGGGACAGCGGAAGAATGTGTGTTCCGCATCGTCGGGAACACCCGGGCAATAAATGCAGTCCGGTGAACCGGTCTTTCCCATCCGGTTCAGGTACGACCGAAAATAGCCGTGACCTGTGAAAAATTGGGTCAGGTAGTAGTCCACCTCCCCATGCCGCCGTTCCACCCATGGTTGGACCTGCTTGATAAGTCGCGCAGTCCATCGTCCTCGGGTGTCGTGCTCCCAGCTGTGTTGCCACTGCTGGAAGGTTCGGGAGCGCTCTTCTGTTCTTGCCGTGTCCTTGCCGATCTCGCCTTGTCTCTGATAAATCGCTTTCCTCTCCCCTGCCAAGAGCTTGACAGGGATGACTCCGGCGACCACCAGGACGGCAGGCTCGGACACTGTCCGGTAGGCGGAACACACTCGGAGCGCAGCTTGACGCTGAACCCGGGCGAGTCGCAACCTGTAGCACTCCTTATCTAGAGCGCCTGCCCACACCTCTGCCCCGTAAAGAAGCACGGACTGGACCGCGGACATCAACAGACGTCTTCTGCTGGATCGGGGACCCCCGACATTGGCCATCAGCCTACTAAGGTAAGTCACTACCTTAGCGGCCTTGTCCGCCGTACGGAAGATCTGATCCCTCCAGCTTAACTTGGTGTCCACCATAACCCCGAGGTATTTGGCGGCACGAGTTGATGTGACCACCTCCCTTCCCACTCGAAACGGGACGACGGTGTCGATCCTCTTCTTCGTGAGAATCACGATCTCCGTCTTACTGAGAGCAAGTGAGAGACCGTGATCGGACATCCAGTTGTTGACCACCCGCATAACTCGGTTCAACTTCAGTTGGGCCAGCTCAACGTTGCGTGCAGCAATGAGAGCTGCGACGTCATCGGCGTACCCAACCAAAGTGGTTTCCTCAGGCATCTCGGACCTCAGGAGGCTGTCATAGGCAACGTTCCAGAGATCCGGGCCGAGTATTGAACCTTGTGCGGCACCAGAAGTGACTTCCATCGTCCGCGTTCCGTCCCTCGTGTCATAAATCAGGCTTCGAGAGCGTAGATAATCCTCGATGAGCCGTAACAGATATGCAGGAATACGAAAGGTGTTGCGAAGCGCATCCAGCATATCGACCCACCTCGCAGAGTTGAAGGCATTCTTGACATCAAGCGTAACAAGAAGCACTACTCGGCGGGAGAAATGGTTGTGGCTCTCGGCTCTCTCCACAGCTCTCTGAACTTCGGTGACAGCGTCGATCGTTGACCGTCCCTTTCTGAAGCCGTACTGACGGGGCCATAAGTCCCCGGCAGCTTCCACGGCAGAAGTCAGGCGGGAACGGATCAGCTTCTCGAACAGCTTTCCAGCCGTGTCCAACATGCAGAGAGGCCTGTGGGACGACGGCAGCTCGGGATCACCTTTGCCCTTGCTGATCAGTACAAGCCTGGCTGTTTTCCAGGGAGCCGGAAACACCCCTTCTACCAAACAGGCATTGTACATTCTCATCAACAAGTCAGCGTTGATTAAAAATGCTTTCTTTAAAGCCTCACTGGGAATCCCGTCCGGGCCAGGAGCCTTGTTGCTCTTCAGGGAGAGAACGGAAGTTTCTAGCTCCTCGAAAGTGAAGAGTGGAACGTCCTCTACCCGTCCGAAGTCAACCGGCGGTCGCTGTGGATGTTCAGGAAACAACGCAGCGACGATCCTCCCCATGGTGGCGCCCTCCATGATGGAAGGTGGAGAGCGGGCGCCGAGTTTCTGTGTTACAAGTTTGTAACCCAGGCCCCAGGGGTCGGAATCAACGTCGTCACGAAGTCTCCTCCAGCTATTCGCCTTGCTCCTGTTGATTTATATGACTATTGAAATGAGCCGAAAACATGTTATTACCACAAATACAATTTAATTGGTTTGAAATTGTTTAACAAATGTACATAGGTAACATTTGATCAGACAAAGGTTTTTCCATCTTATTTCATCTATAACATAAAAACCACACATTCCACAAATTTTAGGGATGCTCAGAAATTGTACATAATTGAGATAAAACAGACACAGATGAAAATTCTTGTGTTTGTTAAACTATTCTCTAACGCAATCTACTATTCACAGATTTTCATTCATACTTCCCGACGGCTCTTTTTGTCTTAGTTACAACCGTTGTAGAGCCAGCGTAAAGACTGATCCATGACAGGGAAAGAATCACAGGTGTCGAGCTCAAAGAGCGTTCATATTAATTAACTATACTATATATTAATTGAATGAAAGGAGTACTAGTCAATCAGCTAATTGTTTTTTCTTTCTTCAGTTACTTCAGTGAAAAAAAAACTTCTGTAACAAAACGATACCTAAAGAAACTATAAAAAAATAGTATACAGGGAGTTATAAAAAAACGTTTCAGGATTTTGAGAGATGATTACTTGGACAAAAATAAAGAAAAAATAACACATAAATGTCTTAAGTTGCTTCGTTAAGCCACCAGCCGCCATTTTTTATGCACTAAATAATTTTTATTTCCGTAGCAAATCATTGTTTTAAGTTCATATTTTGCATGAATTTTCATCACAGCAATGCTCGATGTCCAACAAAGTATTTAGGACATTATGTGTATTGGAAATTTTTCTTTACACTCTGTATAACACTTGTTTACAAATGTGTTTAGAAACTTCTTACTTTTATTACTTTACATCCCTGTCGCACCCTTGACCTGGTACGAAATAGGTCACTCTAGATTCTAATGATTAAATATATTTTTGCAGTGCCCTTTATTTTGTCGACATAGTTTGTCGATTAAACACATTGTTGAGGTTTATTTGTAATCAACGTGGCCGCCATTGTGGTCCGCCGCCGCGGTGATTGCAGCATTGCCGTCGCCACATTGCTGGGGTATTCTGGGTCCGCAGCGCCGCACTCATCTCCTGCCGGATATTGCGAATCCGACGTCCAATCGGCGACATAACCGGCCCCTCACACGATATACCACGTCAGGCCACATAATGGTTGGAGTTGATCAGCTTACACTCCAACTACATCAATAATTTTGGTATTGCATAAGTTATAGATTGAGTTTCAATGAATGCCTGTCTCTGAAAGATTAACAAAAATGAAATACCTTGTGATTCAAGTAGGGCCAGACACATTTTGGGAAGTTATATATTTTTATTCGTGGAGGCTGACAAAATACAGGGATTCTAAAATATAATATCTTTAATGTACTCGCTAAACAACGTAAATACCCTTAGAATTACCTAAACGTCGCACGAATTGCCTGAAAAAATTATCTTTATTAAAACTGCTATAGGTGGGTAAATTTTGTAGTACTTAATCTAATGTATATAAATAAGCTTTACACTTTGTACAAGATTGGAAATATACTTTGGTTAGTACTGTGGCTCTTCAATTATATAGTTTGAGCCTCCATAGATTTGTCTAATGCAGTCATGTAAGGGATAGCTTCACACAACCTCACTGCCAACATTGAGTCAGAGGCTTTCTTTTTTATAAATGTTTTGTGACATATGGAAGGTGATTTTGTTATTACTTAGCTTCATATTTTAGCAATGACCTCCCTTTATTTTCTCGATATAGTTTGACGATTAAACACATTGTTGAGGTTTATTTGCAATCAACGTGTCTGACAGTGAGGTACGCCTTGGTGATTGCAACAATGCCGTCCCACATTGCTGGGTATTCTGAGCCCGCAGCGCCGCACTCATCTCCTACCGTCGCCGCATTGCTGGGGTATTCTGAGCCCGCAGCGCCGCACTCATCTCCTACCGTCGCCAAATTGCTGGGGTATTCTGAGCCCGCAGCGCCGCACTCATCTCCTAGCGCCGCCAAATTGCTGGGGTATTCTGAGCCCGCAGCCCGCAGCGCCGCACTCATCTCCTACCGTCGCCAAATTGCTGGGGTATTCTGAGCCCGCAGCGCCGCACTCATCTCCTGCCGTCACCACATTGCTGGGGTATTCTGAGCCCGCAGCGCCGCACTCATCTCCTGCCGTCACCACATTGCTGGGGTATTCTGAGCCCGCAGCGCCGCACTCATCTCCTGCCGTCACCACATTGCTGGGGTATTCTGAGCCCGCAGCGCCGCACTCATCTCCTGCCGTCACCACATTGCTGGGGTATTCTGAGCCCGCAGCGCCGCACTCATCTCCTGCCGTCACCACATTGCTGGGGTATTCTGGGCCCGCAGTGCAGCACTCGTCTCCTGCCGTCGCTACATTGCTGGGGTATTCTGGGCGCTTAGTACCGCCCTCATCTCCTGTCGGATATTGCAAATCCCATCTCCAATCTGCGACATAACCAGTCCCCTTAATACAATATAAGGTATCGTCCTGCATAATGGTGGGAGTTTATTAGTTTACATTTTAGTTTAAATACACTTATACGATTTTTAATAATAGATTTATTCTTTTTTTATACTACACATTGTTTAACTTATCGTGAAAAATTGATTACATAAAAACAGACTGTGATTAAAAAACTAGTAATATTAAAAATATATATTTATATGTTTCTAAGTATAATAACCCCTGTTACATTCGTACTTGAGAGCCTGAATTTGAAAGGATATTCCAAAACCATAACTAATTAAATTAAGTGTTAATTAAATGGTTTAACACTTATGACATAGTGTTTTTATGTCTAATTTTATTTGCCAGTAAAGTGGGGACAAACATAGCATTACAGTTCTAATGATTGATTTTGTATCGAGTGTTATTTATAATAAATGTCTCCAAAATGTTGACATGATGTGGTACATGGCTTTCAATTTTTAAACGGGCATCTTTCAATGTATCTAATCTAATTGAATGAGCAAATTTTATTCTTTGATGTCAAAAGAACATTAACATTCACAAGCTCACTTACGTAACTAATTCGATAAACCTAAATAAGGCAAAAACATTTGAAACCTCAATTACTTGCTATTAGTAGTCTTTTTGATCATTTTCTTTTATATAATTATTATAAAATATATATAAAAAAAACAAAATATCAAATAACACGGCAAGTTCACAGCCTATTTTACATACAAAAAACTAGTATTTTAATTTCATCAGATTTTAAACATATTTCACCTCAACATCCCTGAACATTGTGTTGGCGTCAGATGTGTCAACAACAGCTCTGGTCCGGGGTGAAATTGTAATCATTTAAATTGTTTCATTCGAATGAGAAAATAAGCCAATTTTTTATTATTTCAAAATAAACGTATAAAAAAATCTTTACAATAGTATTTTTTTAAATTTGTATTTTATTCACGATTATAATTAATATGTAACTTATCAAATCATGTGTGTTGTATAAACCGATAACAGTTTTCTACTATTATAAATCAACTAAGGAACGACGAACAAGTTTAAGATTTATTTCAGGCATTACATTGTTTTGTAGTTGAACTGGAACGGGGACGGACCGGCAGCAGACCACCAGCTAATGGATATCAGGCCACAGTCCGCCCGGGGCGTCTCGGCCAGTCCTGGTTGTAATGGTCGTCTCATATGTTCTGATAACACTTACACATATGTTACAGATACTATATTTAGAAGATTTAGTTATTAAAATTTAATAACTTCTAATTGAATATTTCAATCGAAATTTATCCCTAAACAAAATGTATGTTATACTGTATATGATAGTTGATTTTATATGTTAAGTAAGCATTTTAAGCTTTGCGTAAAAATCATATACTTAAAACATAGTCATTTCATACATTTCCACATTTTCTTACATATAAGACCTTGTTTTCTTTTATCATAAGAACTACTTGTTGTCCCATTTTTTTTTTTAACGAGATAGGCCTAGTTCTTTGAATAATTACAAAAGATATTTTAGTAAGGTGCGTAGCAAAAATATATTATACAGACTTTTAACTGTTAAACAAAATATTTATCAAATACAAAACCATCATCTTATATATGGAATCATGTTGAAAGTTAAAATAATGCTGTGTTAATCCTGATACCTTGAAATATATAGATATTCATCAGAAGGTATATAGGTATTGTCAGAATTATTGTTGATGAAAAAAGTGTTGTGAAACTAAAAATAATAATTAAATGTATCATCAAGTTACATTTAATATTCGTAATATATTTCCACTCATCATTAACTCATTACAATACCCCCCAGGCATGACCTACTTACTCATTCATTGTCCGTTTGTGATTTACGTATGACTATATTTTACAATCTACTCGGGGCTTTTTATCATGTGTAAAAATTTGTATTTCTACTTTGCAAAGTATATTATAGTTCATAATTAAACAATTTTTTTATTTTAATAATATTTCACTTAAATTCTACATTTAGATGTTGGAAAATTGCCCTAATTTAATTCATCACTACTTTTTCAAAAGTTTTCTGAGGCTGCTAATTTGTTTAACTATAAATGAAATTAATATATATATATATATATATATATATATATATATATATATATATATATATATATATATATATATATATATATATATATATATATATATATATATATAAAATTTAGTTCAGTGTTTACCAAAAATAAGACTCACAAATACTATGAAATATGAAAGACACCTCTGTAATACATACCTAACATTGCTTAAACAAGTATAGGTATATTTAATCAAATAAATAAACTTGTTTTTAGAAATTGTACCTAAAATATGAATAGGTAGGCCTATATTTTAAGCCACTAGATCTGTTAATAAACAATCTAACTCAAATTTTGACCTTAAACCGTAGATAGAACTTATTAAATAAACCAGTAATATTATGGTTCAGTTTCAATCACTCGTATTTTCATGGGATGGTAAATATATTTTTAAACAACATGCTATTACAGGACAAGAGGCTAACATATGTATTTATAAATAATTACAGCATAACTATGAATAGAGCTACTCCAACCTATTATGAGGGCTATCTCATAAAATCAGAAGTTTTCAACAGTAAAATTTAAGTTACCTTTCAAACCCAATAATAATAAATACATAGAAATTTGTGTTGATTTAACTTATGTATAGGTATTATTATAGTAAAAAATTGTATACGGTTTGGTTGGATGGATATAGTCCACTAAAATAAAAATAAATTGGATGTGTAGGATGTATATATTATAATAGACTGCAGGGAAGCCCTTAGCAGAAAATTCTGTATAATTAAAAAAGACGTGCTTTCTCTCTGTGAATTGATAATGAGGTTCTTTCTCCAGTATATAACAAACAATTGTTCCACACGCTGCCATTGAGGCAGGGGATGGACCTATACTAAAGAGAAAGTAATATACAACTCATATAACTAATGTTATGTTGTTATGTTTTATGTTGTTTTAATAACTTGTAAGTTTTTTAATCTAGAGTTTTTAATCATAGAGTTAAATATATGTATTAAATTTAAATTATGAAACCAAATTAAATTTTTTTATAGTTATTAAAAAACTTGTTTAAGAAATAAATATGTAACGAAGTTCATTCATTACTAAAAGTTAAAAATCTAACAAATCTAAAGATACATGATTTGGACGGATTGCGTATAAATAAATAGAAAAGTAAATGAAAGAAAATACTAAGCACATCGTAAGAGTAAAAACAATTTGATATTTTAAAGGCGATAATTAATTATTACAGTAGCCTAATGTGTGCTTTTTGTTAAGAAAATGTTTATAGCCAAAAGTCTAAAATACTTGGCTTCTTCTTTGCATTCTCACTTTGCACGTGATTCGGAGTGCTTAACATAGTGACAAAATCTAAAAAACTGCCCCCAATATAATGTGACTGCTTAAAAAATTCAATAGTGGTTTCAATCGCACAAAGAGCTTCGTTATGTGAACATGCCATCTTGGTCGTCTACACCTGTCTCGTTATCTCACTTATTTTTTTATATTATCTTGATAATAAAAAATAAATAATAGTTCGGGTTTTAACCTGCGTATTTATTGCGCTCAATTAGAATATCAGAAACATACAAGATCTCAATCCGAACTGTAGAGAGGTTGGTTTCTCATTTTGGAAGTAACGATTTGAATTATTTTCGAATTCTAGTGGCTCAAGTGTAAGAACATTAGAATTCTAGAGGGTATAGTTTTCATAAAAAAAAAACATTAAAAAAAATTCAGTATAATATTGTTTTGTATTAGAGGTTTTTTCAAAGGGAACCAAAAAAATTACTTATTCCAATGGTTTTTTCATTATCGAGGTTCAAATTTGTGATTCTATACTGGAGTGTAAAATAATTTTCAACAAATAATTATTGGATAAAATTTCTATGGCAAAAGATGGTAATTTATAAAAAAGTTACCTACTTTTTAATCAGTGGAAAGATAATCTTTTGAGTGGTAATTATCATTTGCAATTTCAATAATATTTATTTCCAAAATATTGAAAACCAAACTTATTTCACAAAACACTTTTTTCTATTTCATAAATTTTAAATTATTTTTAGCATTTTTATGTTTGTAACAAGTCAAGTCATACCTGCAGTTGTTGCTTACTTACCTAGTATTAATGTTTTTATGTGTATATAAGTTTAATATTCAGTAACAATCTAGTGTAAAGTAAAGAAGGAGGAATCAAATTGGAATCTGAAAAGGGAGGTAAAATTCCCCCTTTTCCAGAGCGGCCACCATTATATGCGGTGTTGGAATGTTGAACACCAGACTTGGACTTTGGATATTTAAGATTAATAACTACTCAATAATTGAGTACCTATATTTCATTGATTAAAAACTAAAATATATTATTCGCTTTGGACAATCAATAAAGAGTTCTTTATCTTTCAATAATTTGTAGGCCTATATGAGAGCATGGCACTAAATACTTGGCGAAACGATTGTAAAAAAATTTACGAAAATAGACTGAGATAGTTATTACCGGTAGTTGTCGTTATTTACAATTTCACACTATTTTAATATAGTGTAATAACTTACACTATTTATTACTACATACACTTGAGCATTATATTCACTGTACTGTACGTAATGAGAATTTTTATGCATGTATTGATGATATTAAAAAAATAAGAACTATTTTCATTTTCTATCATGTTTTCTTACTGATTTTACTTTGTTGCTGAGAAAATATTTACGATATAAAAGTCTTAACATTTAATTTTGACTATGAACTAGGCCTATATTATTACAGCTAAATAACTTGTGATGGTCCACGATTTTTCATAGTATATGTATAAGCATAGTTATGTGCATCTCATCGCCGTGGTATCTAGTAAATGAAGTAAACAAAGTTTCAGGCAATTGCACTACGTATTCATTGGCATCCATGACTGGTGTGATATTCCCATTAGATAGAATAGATACTATTAAATCCAGAATTTACATATCTAATGAAAACTTTTTATAATTTACTTCAAAACTAAGACTTACAACATTTTTACTGATGTTAAGTTTTTATAACAAGCATATATATTAACATAACTGTCTAAAATTTATTAATGAGGAAAAAATGTCAATGTACTTTTAAAATGTACCATATTATGCTATAATATTATTTGATGAATATTATTTTAACATCGAATAAAATCTTGAAATAACCCTGACTAGGGACAGTCCATTAAATAAACAAATCCTGATATAAAAAGTTTACGTGTTTTTAATGCAATCTATTGTATTCATGACAGCTACGATGGATAAGATAGAAACGATGCTAAATTGTGCTCCGACCCATTGAAATAGTAATCAACCAGAGGGAATAGTACACAATGTATCGGTACAATGGGCATTGGTTTGGAGCCTCCTTTGATATGCAGGTCACATTAGGTAACTATTGGGAATATTAGCTTACGAAGTGCACCAAGACCACTACCAAGCAAGTATACTTTACATAATCGTTTGAGTCTAGTGTAAGATATCAAATAAGACTAACAACCCAGATATGTTTGTAGGATTTCTCAGTTTTTATAATTCAATATTTTTTAAACTCATTTGACAATTTTTAAGGTTTTAATTATTCAGAAAATTACGTTACAATTTATATTTTTTTATCCGCTGTAATATTAATTTACATCTTGAGTTTTCAATAAAGCAGTAAATAAACTGTAGAGTAACTTTATTAATTTGCCTTCATTTTATCTAAAATTGACAAAATTTAGGTTTTTTATAACACCTATGTTATGAAATGACAAGTTAATGAATAATGTGTTCTTTAAAATATCTATCTCAAATCCGAGATTTTAAAAAGTCACTTTCAGTTTTTATGTAATCCTAAATTTTAATCGTTTCCTAGCACGTAATGAAAAAAGGACAATATATTATGAAAAATTGAAGGGTAATCTAGCACATAATCAATCTTAACCAGGAAGGCAGATGCAATATTTCCGTGAGACAGGGGACTCCACCCACAACATTATTGGCAAGTTTTCACCCTATTTCTACAATATTTCATAAAAAAGGCACAATAATCTCTATATAAAATAAGTAGTGTAAAATTGCGGCCGCTGGCCCAGTTCAAGGTCACCTGAGGGATGACGTCATCGAGGTCAATGACCTCACCGATGACGTCATCGATGACGTCATCGATGACGCAATCGATGACGTCATCACTAATGACGTCATTTCGATGACGTCACACCCATGACGTCACAGAAATGACGTGCTGATGACGTCATCACCCCTTACGTCATCAAAATGACGTCACCAACGCCACTGAGGTCAAGGTCATGCCGAAACTTAAAATTTTTTGGCACTTTTGCTGTTTCTCGCACTACGCTCCGAGTTTCAGTCAGAGTCCCCGTGACCTTGACCACTTGGAGCGAATTTTCGACGAGAAACGGCAAAAGTGCCAAGTTAAACTCGAGTTTCTGACATGACTCTGCCTAAATGGGCAATCGGTTATCCCTCAGGTGACCTTGAACCAGTACAACGCCCGCAATTTCATGTTACTGCGACCTTGAAAACTTAACAACGGAGCGCCGACACCGATGCGCACCCCACGACAGCCACCGAGTGACTGACTGTCAGGCTCTGTGTATGCTAGGTATATCGGCTTGAGAGACTAAGACTCTAAACTGTCAGGAATGGGAGTAACTAACTGAATTTTGCAAGGAAAAGTCATTTCATCCAATATTTTAAACAAATCCTCATCAGTAAAACTGACATTAGTCTGTTTTGTATAAAACTTAGGGTGTCCGCGCAACAGTTTGCGCCACTTAGCTAAAGTTGAAACTCTCTTAACTTTGAGTGGTGGACAGTGAGCAACTAATAAAGTCCTAACACGGCTAAGTTTCTTACCTAAAGTGTCCTGCGACATGGCTTCACCTCACAAAAGTCCGCACAATACTGAGAGACTGCTTGTAGCGCATGAGTCAAGGGAAAAGAGGTGGGGGAAACAGCAGGAGTGGGGGAAGGTCACAGTGGCGGGGGAAGGTGAGGTGGTACGCTGGAGTATCGCATCACTTCACCATGAGCTGTCCTACAGTCAACACACTGTTCTCTTGGCCCGAGTTGGCACTAGAAGAAACATTTCTGTACAGCTTAGGCTGTGAGAGTCGAGGAAGCAAAGTCAAAGTGGAAATTGCGTTAAACTCCAAGATGAAGAGTCTCCTAAACAAACTAATTGTATCCCTGCAATCCCCTATAACTTTAGAGAAATACCACTTTATAAAGCGACACCTTAGTCTTTGGCAAAACGAATTGGAATTGGAAAAGATTACAGTAAAATTAATTTAACTTAAAACTTGGACTGGACACTCATGGCGATACCACGTGGCGTGCAAACGCCACCCTAAACATTACAAGTTAGGTTATTGAGCACCTCTGGTACGATAACCGACGTGCTAGAGTTAAAGTGTGATGACCTTGAGTCAAAACACTGAAATACTACAAGTCGATATCGTCCCAGAGTTAAAGTGTAGTGACCTACATTCAGAACTTGTAAAATTACTTACATATAGAGAGCTAGAGAACAGCGAGACGCACCGCATGGAAGCCGGAGACATACTGGCGAAGCAGTGTTGTGCAGCCTAGGGACCCAGTTGTGGTGGGGGTATAGCCAACACTTAGAGTACAAGTGTTGTGGGTGACCTTGAGGGTGACCTTGAACCAGCTCGAGAAGTGACCCGTACTCTAGGTATATGGGAAGTGGTGGGGGAAATCTCAAGGTCATTCAAATGGAGTTTAAAAAAAGTCAAAGAGTAGAGAGACTATTCTACTCTTCAGAGTCCTCGTGACCTTGAGGATTTGGAGCCAATTTCTACGAGAAATAGCAAAAGTGCAGTAGCACCGTTTTGGTGCTACCTTAAATGTAAATGTTAATTAGTCCCTTAAATGTTAAAGTGTGATGACCTTGAGCATAAGAGTTAAAGTTTTCTTGGGGAGACAATTCGATGTTGTCCCAGAGTTAAAGTGTTAAGACCTTGAGTCAAAACACAGAAATATTACAAGTCGATGTTGTCTCATAGTTAAAGTGTGGCGACCTTGAGTAAAACTCAGAAATATTTAACCTATGTTGTTCCAAAGTTAAAGTGTGGTGACCTTGAGGAAAAAATTAGAAATATTTACCCCATGTTGGCCCAGAGTTAAAGTGTAATGACCTTGAGTCTGTCATGTGACACTGCTCGGGTGACCTTGAACTGGCCCGGCTGCCTTACTCTAACCATTACTGCAACCGCGATGTGCACCCTACGACAGACACCGAGCGACTGACTATTAGGCTCCGCGTAATCTAGGTATATGGGAAGTGGTGGGGGGGGGGGGGGGAATTGCGATGACCTTGGGAAACTTGAAAATGTCACGCCAGGTAGCACCGTTTTGGTGCTACCTTAAATGTAGATGTTAAAGTGTAATGACCTTGAGTAAAAAAAAACATAGAAATAATACAAGTCGATATTGTCCCAGAGTTAAAGTGTGGTGACCTTGAGTGAAAACATAGAAATATTACAAGTTGATGTCGTCCCAAAGGTAAAGTGTGGTGACCTTGAGCATAAGAACTAAAGTTTTCTTGGTATGACAAGTTTAAGTAGATTCAGAGTTAAAGTGTGGCGACCTTGAGTGAAAACATAACAACATTACAATTTGAAGTCGTCCCAGAGGTAAAGTATTATGACCTTGAGTGAAAACACAGAAAAACCACAAGTCGATGTCGTCCCAGAGTTAAAGTGTGGTGACCTTGAGGGAAAAGTTCTGAAATATTTTAGCCTATGTTGGTCCAGAGTTAAAGTGTAGTGACCTTGAGCATTTGTCTTGGTATGACAATTTGATGTTGCACCAGAGTTAAAGTGTTGGGACCTTGAGTGAAAACATAGAAATATTACAAGTTGATGTCGTCCCAGAGGTAAAGTGTGATGACCTTGAGTCAAAACACAGAGAAACCACAAGTCGATGTCGTCCCAGAGTTAAAGTGTGGTGACCTTGAGGGAAAAATTCTGAAATATTTAGCCTATGTTGGTCCAGAGTTAAAATGTAGTGACCTTGAGCTGAAAAACTTGTAAAATACTTACATCAATAGAGACGGTAATCCCCGCTCTCACCCCTGCGCCCCAGTGGCGCCCCCAACCCTGCGCCCCTGGTAGCACCCCCACCCCTGCGCCACCGATGGCGCCCCTGGGTGTGGTAGCCCGGTGGAGATATAAGGCGGCCCCGCTCATAGCCGGCTCACAGCCCGTCCCCGTGCGTTGAGCTACCTAAAGGTTTGAGCAAACACTTAGAAATATTTACTCTTCGTACGATCAGAGTTAAAGTTTTCATCTCAACAGACGTACCCCCAGGTTTGAACCAACACTTGGAAAAATTTACTCATGGTACAACAGTTTTATGTTTTCGCCAAATAAGTGTAAGTGTGGTAAATTGAACTGGCTAAAATGTTATAATTTGCTAAGTTTGTATTGTTGTACATGATAAATCCTAAACTTTAACTTATAACCGTACAGCAGAGTGCCAAAACCAGTGTGCACCCCACGACAGTCGCAGAGCGACTGACCGTACGGCTACGGGTGGCCTAGGTATAAGGAAAGTGGTGGGGGGAATTGCGATGACCTTGGGGACTTTAACAATTGTGACTATAGGTAAAACTTAAGTTTTCGTTATTTCAACCTAAGGTCTTGGCTTTTCGCGTTTCAGAGTGTATTAAAGCGATCTAGCTATTAATTGTAAAATTGATTTCTTAAAAGATAGTCATTTTTACGCTGGGTGTTGGTAAATTTGTTAGAGTCCTGATTGCCCATACAAAACCAAACTTTTTTATTATTCAATATTTCAGTCTGGGATTCGGATTTACATGTTTCAGCGTATTTTAGAGTGTTTAAGCTTATCTTAAAAATTTGAAAAACTTTAACATTTTTTACAGTTGACTGATAGAATATTTCTGTCAGGAGTGACTATAGGTAAAATTTAAGGTTTTCGTTATTTCAACCTAAGGTCTTGGCTTTTCGCGTTTCAGAGTGTATTAAAGCGATCTAGCTATTAATTGAAAAATTGATTTCTTAAAAGATAGTCATTTTTACGCTGGGTGTTGGTAAATTTGTTAGAGTCCAGATTGCCCATACAAAACCAAACTTTTTTATTATTCAATATTTCAGTCTGGGATTTCGGATTTACATGTTTCGGCGTATTTTAGAGTGTTTAAGCTTATCTTAAAAATTTGAAAAACTTTAACATTTTTTACAGTTGACTGATAGAATATTTCTGTCAGGAGTGACTATAGGTAAAATTTAAGTTTTCGTTATTTCAACCTAAGGTCTTGGCTTTTCGCGTTTCAGAGTGTATTAAAGCGATCTAGCTATTAATTGAAAAATTGATTTCTTAAAAGATAGTCATTTTTACGCTGGGTGTTGGTAAATTTGTTAGAGTCCAGATTGCCCATACAAAACCAAACTTTTTTATTATTCAATATTTCAGTCTGGGATTTCGGATTTACATGTTTCAGCGTATTTTAGAGTGTTTAAGCTTATCTTAAAAATTTGAAAAACTTTAACATTTTTTACTAAAATTTGCGAGTTGACTGATAGAATATTTCTGTCAGGAGTGACTATAGGTAAAATTTAAGTTTTCGTTATTTCAACCTAAGGTCTTGGCTTTTCGCGTTTCAGAGTGTATTAAAGCGATCTAGCTATTAATTGAAAAATTGATTTCTTAAAAGATAGTCATTTTTACGCTGGGTGTTGGTAAATTTGTTAGAGTCCAGATTGCCCATACAAAACCAAACTTTTTTATTATTCAATATTTCAGTCTGGGATTTCGGATTTACATGTTTCAGCGTATTTTAGAGTGTTTAAGCTTATCTTAAAAATTTGAAAAACTTTAACATTTTTTACAGTTGACTGATAGAATATTTCTGTCAGGAGTGACTATAGGTAAAATTTTAGTTTTCGTTATTTCAACCTAAGGTCTTGGCTTTTCGCGTTTCAGAGTGTATTAAAGCGATCTAGCTATTAATTGAAAAATTGATTTCTTAAAAGATAGTCATTTTTACGCTGGGTGTTGGTAAATTCGTTAGAGTCCAGATTGCCCATACAAAACCAAACTTTTTTATTATTCAATATTTCAGTCTGGGATTTCGGATTTACATGTTTCAGCGTATTTTAGAGTGTTTAAGCTTATCTTAAAAATTTGAAAAACTTTAACATTTTTTACTAAAATTTGCGAATTGACTGATAGAATATTTCACTAAGTCACGAGTTTTTATTGTTGTACATGATAAATCCTAAACTTTAACTTAAAACCGTACAGCAGAGTGCCGACACCAGTGTGCACCCCACGACAGTCGAAAAGCGACTGACCGTACGGCTCCGGGTGCCCTATGTATAAGGTAAGTGGTGGGGGGAATTGCGATGACCTTGGGGACTTTAACAATTGTGACTATACGTAAAATTTCGTTGTTCATTATATCAACCTAAGGTCTTGGCTTTTCGCGTTTCAGAGTGTATTAAAGCGATTTAGCTATTAATTGTAAAATTGATTTCTTAAAAGATAGTCATTTTTACGCTGGGTGTTGGTAAATTTGTTAGAGTCCTGATTGCCCATACAAAACCAAACTTTTTTATTATTCAATATTTCAGTCTGGGATTTCGGATTTACATGTTTCAGCGTATTTTAAAGTGTTTAAGCTTATCTTAAAAATTTGAAAAACTTTAACATTTTTTACAGTTGACTGATAGAATATTTCTGTCAGGAGTGACTATAGGTAAAATTTTAGTTTTCGTTATTTCAACCTAAGGTCTTGGCTTTTCGCGTTTCAGAGTGTATTAAAGCGATCTAGCTATTAATTGAAAAATTGATTTCTTAAAAGATAGTCATTTTTACGCTGGGTGTTGGTAAATTTGTTAGAGTCCTGATTGCCCATACAAAACCAAACTTTTTTATTATTCAATATTTCAGTCTGGGATTTCGGATTTACATGTTTCAGCGTATTTTAGAGTGTTTAAGCTTATCTTAAAAATTTGAAAAACTTTAACATTTTTTACAGTTGACTGATAGAATATTTCTGTCAGGAGTGACTATAGGTAAAATTTAAGTTTTCGTTATTTCAACCTAAGGTCTTGGCTTTTCGCGTTTCAGAGTGTATTAAAGCGATCTAGCTATTAATTGAAAAATTGATTTCTTAAAAGATAGTCATTTTTACGCTGGGTGTTGGTAAATTTGTTAGAGTCCAGATTGCCCATACAAAACCAAACTTTTTTATTATTCAATATTTCAGTCTGGGATTTCGGATTTACATGTTTCAGCGTATTTTAGAGTGTTTAAGCTTATCTTAAAAATTTGAAAAACTTTAACATTTTTTACTAAAATTTGCGAGTTGACTGATAGAATATTTCTGTCAGGAGTGACTATAGGTAAAATTTAAGTTTTCGTTATTTCAACCTAAGGTCTTGGCTTTTCGCGTTTCAGAGTGTATTAAAGCGATCTAGCTATTAATTGAAAAATTGATTTCTTAAAAGATAGTCATTTTTACGCTGGGTGTTGGTAAATTTGTTAGAGTCCAGATTGCCCATACAAAACCAAACTTTTTTATTATTCAATATTTCAGTCTGGGATTTCGGATTTACATGTTTCAGCGTATTTTAGAGTGTTTAAGCTTATCTTAAAAATTTGAAAAACTTTAACATTTTTCACTAAAATTTGCGAATTGACTGATAGAATATTTCACTAAGTCACGAGTTTTTATTGTTGTACATGATAAATCCTAAACTTTAACTTAAAACCGTACAGCAGAGTGCCGACACCAGTGTGCACCCCACGACAGTCGCAAAGCGACTGACCGTACGGCTCCGGGTGCCCTATGTATAAGGTAAGTGGTGGGGGGAATTGCGATGACCTTGGGGACTTTAACAATTGTGACTATACGTAAAATTTCGTTGTTCATTATATCAACCTAAGGTCTTGGCTTTTCGCGTTTCAGAGTGTATTAAAGCGATTTAGCTATTAATTGTAAAATTGATTTCTTAAAAGATAGTCATTTTTACGCTGGGTGTTGGTAAATTTGTTAGAGTCCTGATTGCCCATACAAAACCAAACTTTTTTATTATTCAATATTTCAGTCTGGGATTTCGGATTAACATGTTTCAGCGTATTTTAGAGTGTTTAAGCTTATCTTAAAAATTTGAAAAACTTTAACATTTTTTACAGTTGACTGATAGAATATTTCTGTCAGGAGTGACTATAGGTAAAATTTTAGTTTTCGTTATTTCAACCTAAGGTCTTGGCTTTTCGCGTTTCAGAGTGTATTAAAGCGATCTAGCTATTAATTGAAAAATTGAATTCTTAAAAGATAGTCATTTTTACGCTGGGTGTTGGTAAATTTGTTAGAGTCCTGATTGCCCATACAAAACCAAACTTTTTTATTATTCAATATTTCAGTCTGGGATTTCGGATTTACATGTTTCAGCGTATTTTAGAGTGTTTAAGCTTATCTTAAAAATTTGAAAAACTTTAACATTTTTTACAGTTGACTGATAGAATATTTCTGTCAGGAGTGACTATAGGTAAAATTTAAGTTTTCGTTATTTCAACCTAAGGTCTTGGCTTTTCGCGTTTCAGAGTGTATTAAAGCGATCTAGCTATTAATTGTAAAATTGATTTCTTAAAAGATAGTCATTTTTTACGCTGGGTGTTGGTAAATTTGTTAGAGTCCAGATTGCCCATACAAAACCAAACTTTTTTATTATTCAATATTTCAGTCTGGGATTTCGGATTTACATGTTTCAGCGTATTTTAGAGTGTTTAAGCTTATCTTAAAAATTTGAAAAACTTTAACACTTTTTACTAAAATTTGCGAGTTGACTGATAGAATATTTCTGTCAGGAGTGACTATAGGTAAAATTTAAGTTTTCGTTATTTCAATCTAAGGTCTTGGCTTTTCGCGTTTCAGAGTGTATTAAAGCGATCTAGCTATTAATTGTAAAATTGATTTCTTAAAAGATAGTCATTTTTTACGCTGGGTGTTGGTAAATTTGTTAGAGTCCAGATTGCCCATACAAAACCAAACTTTTTTATTATTCAATATTTCAGTATGGGATTTCGGATTTACATGTTTCAGCGTATTTTAGAGTGTTTAAGCTTATCTTAAAAATTTGAAAATCTTTAACACTTTTTACTAAAATTTGCGAGTTGACTGATAGAATATTTCTGTCAGGAGTGACTATAGGTAAAATTTAAGTTTTCGTTATTTCAACCTAAGGTCTTGGCTTTTCGCGTTTCAGAGTGTATTAAAGCGATCTAGCTATTAATTGTAAAATTGATTTCTTAAAAGATAGTCATTTTTACGCTGGGTGTTGGTAAATTTGTTAGAGTCCTGATTGCTCATACAAAACCAAACTTTTTTATTATTCAATATTTCAGTCTGGGATTTCGGATTTACATGTTTCAGCGTATTTTAGAATGTTTAAGCTTATCCTATAAATTTGAAAAACTTTAACATTTTATACTAAAGTTTGCGAGTTGACTGATAGAATATTTCTGTCAGGAGTGACTATAGGTAAAATTTAAGTTTTCGTTATTTCAACCTAAGGTCTTGGCTTTTCGCGTTTCAGAGTGTATTAAAGCGATCTAGCTATTAATTGTAAAATTGATTTCTTAAAAGATAGTCATTTTTACGCTGGGTGTTGGTAAATTTGTTAGAGTCCAGATTGCCCATACAAAACCAAACTTTTTTATTATTCAATATTTCAGTCTGGGATTTCGGATTTACATGTTTCAGCGTATTTTAGATCGTTTAAGCTTATCTTAAAAATTTGAAAAACTTTAACATTTTTTACAGTTGACTGATAGTATATTTCTGTCAGGAGTGACTATAGGTAAAGTTTAAGTTTTCGTTATTTCAACCTAAGGTCTTGGCTTTTCGCGTTTCAGAGTGTATTAAAGCGATCTAGCTATTAATTGAAAAATTGATTTCTTAAAAGAGTCATTTTTACGCTGGGTGTTGGTAAATTTGTTAGAGTCCAGATTGCCCATACAAAACCAAACTTTTTTATTATTCAATATTTCAGTCTGGGATTTCGGATTTACATGTTTCAGCGTATTTTAGAGTGTTTAAGCTTATCTTAAAAATTTGAAAAACTTTAACATTTTTTACTAAAATTTGCGAGTTGACTGATAGAATATTTCTGTCAGGAGTGACTATAGGTAAAATTTAAGTTTTCGTTATTTCAACCTAAGGTCTTGGCTTTTCGCGTTTCAGAGTGTATTAAAGCGATCTAGCTATTAATTGTAAAATTGATTTCTTAAAAGATAGTCATTTTTTACGCTGGGTGTTGGTAAATTTGTTAGAGTCCAGATTGCCCATACAAAACCAAACTTTTTTATTATTCAATATTTCAGTCTGGGATTTCGGATTTACATGTTTCAGCGTATTTTAGAGTGTTTAAGCTTATCTTAAAAATTTGAAAAACTTTAACACTTTTTACTAAAATTTGCGAGTTGACTGATAGAATATTTCTGTCAGGAGTGACTATAGGTAAAATTTAAGTTTTCGTTATTTCAACCTAATGTCTTGGCTTTTCGCGTTTCAGAGTGTATTAAAGCGATCTAGCTATTAATTGTAAAATTGATTTCTTAAAAGATAGTCATTTTTACGCTGGGTGTTGGTAAATTTGTTAGAGTCCTGATTGCTCATACAAAACCAAACTTTTTTATTATTCAATATTTCAGTCTGGGATTTCGGATTTACATGTTTCAGCGTATTTTAGAATGTTTAAGCTTATCCTATAAATTTGAAAAACTTTAACATTTTATACTAAAGTTTGCGAGTTGACTGATAGAATATTTCTGTCAGGAGTGACTATAGGTAAAATTTAAGTTTTCGTTATTTCAACCTAAGGTCTTGGCTTTTCGCGTTTCAGAGTGTATTAAAGCGATCTAGCTATTAATTGTAAAATTGATTTCTTAAAAGATAGTCATTTTTACGCTGGGTGTTGGTAAATTTGTTAGAGTCCAGATTGCCCATACAAAACCAAACTTTTTTATTATTCAATATTTCAGTCTGGGATTTCGGATTTACATGTTTCAGCGTATTTTAGATCGTTTAAGCTTATCTTAAAAATTTGAAAAACTTTAACATTTTTTACAGTTGACTGATAGTATATTTCTGTCAGGAGTGACTATAGATAAAGTTTAAGTTTTCGTTATTTCAACCTAAGGTCTTGGCTTTTCGCGTTTCAGAGTGTATTAAAGCGATCTAGCTATTAATTGAAAAATTGATTTCTTAAAAGATAGTCATTTTTACGCTGGGTGTTGGTAAATTTGTTAGAGTCCAGATTGCCCATACAAAACCAAACTTTTTTATTATTCAATATTTCAGTCTGGGATTTCGGATTTACATGTTTCAGCGTATTTTAGAGTGTTTAAGCTTATCTTAAAAATTTAAAAACTTTAACATTTTTAACTAAAATTTGCGAGTTGACTGATAGAATATTTCTGTCAGGAGTGACTATAGGTAAAATTTAAGTTTTCGTTATTTCAACCTAAGGTCTTGGCTTTTCGCGTTTCAGAGTGTATTAAAGCGATCTAGCTATTAATTGTAAAATTGATTTCTTAAAAGATAGTCATTTTTACGCTGGGTGTTGGTAAATTTGTTAGAGTCCTGATTGCCCATACAAAACCAAACTTTTTTATTATTCAATATTTCAGTCTGGGATTTCGGATTTACATGTTTTAGCGTATTTTAGAGTGTTTAAGCTTATCTTAAAAATTTGAAAAACTTTAACATTTTTTTACAGTTGACTGATAGAATATTTCTGTCAGGAGTGACTATAGGTAAAATTTAAGTTTTCGTTATTTCAACCTAAGGTCTTGGCTTTTCGCGTTTCAGAGTGTATTAAAGCGATCTAGCTATTAATTGTAAAATTGATTTCTTAAAAGATAGTCATTTTTACGCTGGGTGTTGGTAAACTTGTTAGAGTCCTGATTGCCCATACAAAACCAAACTTTTTTATTATTCAATATTTCAGTCTGGGATTTCGGATTTACATGTTTCAGCGTATTTTAGAGTGTTTAAGCTTATCTTAAAAATTTGAAAAACTTTAACATTTTATACTAAAATTTGCGAGTTGACTGATAGAGTATTTCTGTCAGGAGTGACTATAGGTAAAATTTAAGTTTTCGTTATTTCAACCTAAGGTCTTGGCTTTTTGCCTTTTAGAGTGTATTAAAGCGATTTAACTATTAATTGAAAAATTGATTTTTTAAAAGATAGTCGATTATTGCGGGGTGTTGTAAAATTCGACAGTCTCGAGTGCCCATACAATATTAAATTTCTTATTATTCAATATTTCAGTCTGGGGTTTCAAATTTACATGTTTCAGCGTGTCTTAGAGTGTTTAAGACGATTTTAAAAATTTGTAAAACTTTAACAATTTTCACTAAAATTTGTGAGTTTACTGATAGAATACTTCTCTAAGTCCCGAGTGACTATAGGTATAATTTAATTTTTTTGTTATTTCAACCTAAGGTCTAGCTTTTTACGTTTCAGAGTGTTTTAAAGCGATTTAACTATTATTTGTATAATTGATTTCTTGAAAGATAACCACTTTTATGCTAAGTTTCTTTTATAATAGTTCATATAGGTCTCAAGATTAGTGTTTAGTGTATTTTTAGCTTCAAACCTTCTTTTATTACATTAACTGGTCCACGTGGGTTATAAAAATATTAGATGTACACCTCTTAGCGTTACCCAGAAAATACCACGGGGAGGTGGATGTACGTCATTTTCCACACATTCACACACACACACACACACAAACAAACACACACACACACACACACACACACACACACACACACACACACACACACACACACACACACACACACACACACACACACACACACACACACACACACACACACATGGTTTACGGGTCTTTTAGTCAACCGCGCCAGTGACCTTCACTCACCCCAGACTTTTCAAAGGAGTAGCTAAAGTAATAGCTTTAACTTCTCAATCTAATAAGTTCCACATTCACACATACACTCATACAGTTTATTCATTAAGAACAATTTTTACAATATTTACAAAATTATGAGAGGTCAATATGTTATTTAATGAAGATTCATAATGCATACCATAACTATGCATAACCTCTTTAGCTTTATTTAAGATATTTATACTGTTTGGCACAGGATATTTTGAAAAACTTGGTACAAAACCATCTTTCTTAGCTCTCTTTAGCGCTCTTTTATATCGTCTTCTTTCTGTACGAATGCACTTATACTCCATTACTCCATACTTTTCATAGTATGTGTCTTTTTCCAATACACAAATGATATGTTTTAAATCCATATTATCAGGTATAACAGCAACTTTAGGTATTTGATTAATTAACGTTTCAATTAGTTTTTGATTATTTGCCAACACTTTATGTAAAGAGTGAGTCAACTCAAGGTTTTCTTTTTTAATTCTATATTCTCCATACTTGCGAATTGATGGGAGGATTTCTTCGAACACCCAATCTTGAAAGCGTTTAGCTAATCTCATCTTAGACGATAAAATTAAGGAATATAATCCTGGTTCATTGATGAATGTGGTACTTTTTTGAAAGTTAGAGGGTAGCACTGAACTAGTTCCATCTATATCCTTAAATAACTTTTTATATTTTTCTTTAACTAGATCATTTATTGCTTTCCGTGGTCTTTTGTATTCTAGAATCTCTGATATATCATTAGCCTTAAACCATGGATTGTTTTCACGATCAAATAAGACAGCTACAGGTTTATTATCAAACATGTAACACTGCAGTGCAGACATGCTAAAGTAATTTGTTATCTATTTAATTTAAATATAAATTGAATATTAAAATTATCATACACCTTTTAAATATCCGAAAAAACCGGAGTTGTGAAAAAGATGTTCACTCGGCAAAAGTTCGCCAAATAATGAAAGACATGGTTAAACGAGCTGCTTTTATACCCAACGGAGAATGGAGAAAAACCTTCTGCGCATGCGCAGTAGAGGAATACTAAAGGACATACACAATTGTACATTACATTTAAAACTTTTCTTGTAAAAAAAAAAAAAAACAAATATATATCAGAATTATATACCAACACAATATGCTTTATGTTTTACTAACATATTTTAAAAACATATTACATATTAAAAAAAACACTATTAAATATAGGACCTTAAAGGTAGCATCAAAACGATGCTACCCTTTCTGCCAAAAGAGGGTTACTTTATCACTTTTAAGGTTAAAACTAATGTTTGGTTAAGAATTTACACACGCACACACGCATATATATATATATGCTAGTTCTGACTAAAAAAAAAAAACTGTACATAAAATAGTTGCTTAAAAAACTTGTAGATATATTTTACAAGGTGGCACCTTTAGGTAGCAACATTTATATGGGTTAAGCCCAAGTTTAACTTCTAAGTCACCTTTAAGGTGAAAACTAGTTTGTTAAGAATTTAAATACATAATAATATATCTAGTAGTTTGACCTAAAATCTATTCTTTAAAGTGTTGTTTAAATTTTTGAAACAAAACTTTATGTATAAAAAATAGCACATCAAGAGTAGCACCAAAATGGTGCTACCTTAAAATAGCAACATTAATGTGGGTTTAAAGCGAAATGGAAGTTACAAAATAACCTTAAGGTTTTATTAGGAATTTACATATATAAACATATTGGGTTGTTTGACCTTAAAAATCCTTTAAAAGTGTTTAAAAACCTAAATCAAAATTTTATTTATAAAATTAGTACATCAAAGGTAGCACAAAAACGAGACTACCTTTAAGTAACAACATCTTTATGGGTTAAGCCCAATTAGAACTTTTCAATTTAGTGTTAAAAGTGAAAACCACAATTGTGTTTAATATATATAAACATATTTGGTAGATTGATATGAACACAGTATAAACGCTTATAATGTTGTTTAAAACTTAAAGCAATATTTTATGTATAAATATACTACTTCAAAGGTAGCACCAAAACGGTGCTACCTTTAGATAAAGACATTTAAGCCTAAATAGAAATTCAATAATCACCCAAAAGCCGCTTTAATAAACTCTGAAACCCGAAAAGTCAAGACCTTAGGTTGAAATATAAAAACTTAAATTTTACCTATATCCACTCGGGATAGTCACTCCTGACTTAGAAATAATCTATCGGTCAACTCGCAAATTTTAGTATGAAATGTCAAGGTTTTTCAAATTTTTAAGATAAGCTTAAACACTCTAAAATACGCTGAAACATGTAAATCCGAAATCCCAGACTGAAATATTGAATAATAAAAAAGTTTGGTTTTGTATGGGCAATCTGGACTCTAACGAATTTACCAACACCCAGCGTAAAAATGACTATCTTTTAAGAAATCAATTTTACAATTAATAGCTAGATCGCTTTAATACACTCTGAAACGCGAAAAGCCAAGACCTTAGGTTGAAATAACGAAAACTTAAATTTACCTATAGTCACTCCTGACATAGAAATATTCTATCAGTCAACTCGCAAATTTTAGTAAAAAATGTTAAAGTTTTTCAAATTTTTAAGATAAGCTTAAACACTCTAAAATACGCTGAAACATGTAAATCCGAAATCCCAGACTGAAATATTGAATAATAAAAAAGTTTGGTTTTGTATGGGCAATCTGGACTCTAACAAATTTACCAACACCCAGCGTAAAAATGACTATCTTTTAAGAAATCAATTTTTCAATTAATAGCTAGATCGCTTTAATACACTCTGAAACGCGAAAAGCCAAGACCTTAGGTTGAAATAACGAAAACTTAAATTTTACCTATAGTCACTCCTGACAGAAATATTCTATCAGTCAACTGTAAAAAATGTTAAAGTTTTTCAAATTTTTAAGATAAGCTTAAACACTCTAAAATACGCTGAAACATGTAAATCCGAAATCCCAGACTGAAATATTGAATAATAAAAAAGTTTGGTTTTGTATGGGCAATCAGGACTCTAACAAATTTACCAACACCCAGCGTAAAAATGACTATCTTTTAAGAAATCAATTTTTCAATTAATAGCTAGATCGCTTTAATACACTCTGAAACGCGAAAAGCCAAGACCTTAGGTTGAAATAACGAAAACTTAAATTTTACCTATAGTCACTCCTGACAGAAATATTCTATCAGTCAACTCGCAAATTTTAGTAAAAAATGTTAAAGTTTTTCAAATTTTTAAGATAAGCTTAAACACTCTAAAATACGCTGAAACATGTAAATCCGTAATCCCAGACTGAAATATTGAATAATAAAAAAGTTTGGTTTTGTATGGGCAATCTGGACTCTAACAAATTTACCAACACCCAGCGTAAAAATGACTATCTTTTAAGAAATCAATTTTTCAATTAATAGCTAGATCGCTTTAATACACTCTGAAACGCGAAAAGCCAAGACCTTAGGTTGAAATAACGAAAACTTAAATTTTACCTATAGTCACTCCTGACAGAAATATTCTATCAGTCAACTGTAAAAAATGTTAAAGTTTTTCAAATTTTTAAGATAAGCTTAAACACTCTAAAATACGCCGAAACATGTAAATCCGAAATCCCAGACTGAAATATTGAATAATAAAAAAGTTTGGTTTTGTATGGGCAATCTGGACTCTAACAAATTTACCAACACCCAGCGTAAAAATGACTATCTTTTAAGAAATCAATTTTTCAATTAATAGCTAGATCGCTTTAATACACTCTGAAACGCGAAAAGCCAAGACCTTAGGTTGAAATAACGAAAACTTAAATTTTACCTATAGTCACTCCTGACAAAAATATTCTATCAGTCAACTGTAAAAAATGTTAAAGTTTTTAAAATTTTTATGATAAGCTTAAACACTCTAAAATACGCTGAAACATGTAAATCCGAAATCCCAGACTGAAATATTGAATAATAAAAAAGTTTGGTTTTGTATGGGCAATCAGGACTCTAACAAATTTACCAACACCCAGCGTAAAAATGACTATCTTTTAAGAAATCAATTTTACAATTAATAGCTAGATCGCTTTAATACACTCTGAAACGCGAAAAGCCAAGACCTTAGGTTGAAATAACGAAAACTTAAGTTTTACCTATAGTCACAATTGTTAAAGTCCCCAAGGTCATCGCAATTCCCCCCACCACTTTCCTTATACCTAGGCCACCCGTAGCCGTACGGTCAGTCGCTCTGCGACTGTCGTGGGGTGCACACTGGTTTTGGCACTCTGCTGTACGGTTATAAGTTAAAGTTTAGGATTTATCATGTACAACAATACAAACTTAGCAAATTATAACATTTTAGCCAGTTCAATTTACCACACTTACACTTATTTGGCGAAAACATAAAACTGTTGTACCATGAGTAAATTTTTCCAAGTGTTGGTTCAAACCTGGGGGTACGTCTGTTGAGATGAAAACTTTAACTCTGATCGTACGAAGAGTAAATATTTCTAAGTGTTTGCTCAAACCTTTAGGTAGCTCAACGCACGGGGACGGGCTGTGAGCCGGCTATGAGCGGGGCCGCCTTATATCTCCACCGGGCTACCACACCCAGGGGCGCCATCGGTGGCGCAGGGGTGGGGGTGCTACCAGGGGCGCAGGGTTGGGGGCGCCACTGGGGCGCAGGGGTGAGAGCGGGGATTACCGTCTCTATTGATGTAAGTATTTTACAAGTTTTTCAGCTCAAGGTCACTACACTTTAACTCTGGACCAACATAGGCTAAATATTTCAGAATTTTTCCCTCAAGGTCACCACACTTTAACTCTGGGACGACATCGACTTGTGGTTTCTCTGTGTTTTGACTCAAGGTCATCACACTTTACCTCTGGGACGACATCAACTTGTAATATTTCTATGTTTTCACTCAAGGTCCCAACACTTTAACTCTGGTGCAACATCAAATTGTCATACCAAGACAAATGCTCAAGGTCACTACACTTTAACTCTGGACCAACATAGGCTAAAATATTTCAGAACTTTTCCCTCAAGGTCACCACACTTTAACTCTGGGACGACATCGACTTGTGGTTTTTCTGTGTTTTCACTCAAGGTCATAATACTTTACCTCTGGGACGACTTCAAATTGTAATGTTGTTATGTTTTCACTCAAGGTCGCCACACTTTAACTCTGAATCTACTTAAACTTGTCATACCAAGAAAACTTTAGTTCTTATGCTCAAGGTCACCACACTTTACCTTTGGGACGATATCAACTTGTAATATTTCTATGTTTTCACTCAAGGTCACCACACTTTAACTCTGGGACAATATCGACTTGTATTATTTCTATGTTTTTTTACTCAAGGTCATTACACTTTAACATCTACATTTAAGGTAGCACCAAAACGGTGCTACCTGGCGTGACATTTTCAAGTTTCCCAAGGTCATCGCAATTCCCCCCCCCCCCACCACTTCCCATATACCTAGATTACGCGGAGCCTAATAGTCAGTCGCTCGGTGTCTGTCGTAGGGTGCACATCGCGGTTGCAGTAATGGTTAGAGTAAGGCAGCCGGGCCAGTTCAAGGTCACCCGAGCAGTGTCACATGACAGACTCAAGGTCATTACACTTTAACTCTGGGCCAACATGGGGTAAATATTTCTAATTTTTTCCTCAAGGTCACCACACTTTAACTTTGGAACAACATAGGTTAAATATTTCTGAGTTTTACTCAAGGTCGCCACACTTTAACTATGAGACAACATCGACTTGTAATATTTCTGTGTTTTGACTCAAGGTCTTAACACTTTAACTCTGGGACAACATCGAATTGTCTCCCCAAGAAAACTTTAACTCTTATGCTCAAGGTCATCACACTTTAACATTTAAGGGACTAATTAACATTTACATTTAAGGTAGCACCAAAACGGTGCTACTGCACTTTTGCTATTTCTCGTAGAAATTGGCTCCAAATCCTCAAGGTCACGAGGACTCTGAAGAGTAGAATAGTCTCTCTACTCTTTGACTTTTTTTAAACTCCATTTGAATGACCTTGAGATTTCCCCCACCACTTCCCATATACCTAGAGTACGGGTCACTTCTCGAGCTGGTTCAAGGTCACCCTCGAGATCACCCACAACACTTGTACTCTAAGTGTTGGCTATACCCCCACCACAACTGGGTCCCTAGGCTGCACAACACTGCTTCGCCAGTATGTCTCCGGCTTCCATGCGGTGCGTCTCGCTGTTCTCTAGCTCTCTATATGTAAGTAATTTTACAAGTTCTGAATGTAGGTCACTACACTTTAACTCTGGGACGATATCGACTTGTAGTATTTCAGTGTTTTGACTCAAGGTCATCACACTTTAACTCTAGCACGTCGGTTATCGTACCAGAGGTGCTCAATAACCTAACTTGTAATGTTTAGGGTGGCGTTTGCACGCCACGTGGTATCGCCATGAGTGTCCAGTCCAAGTTTTAAGTTAAATTAATTTTACTGTAATCTTTTCCAATTCCAATTCGTTTTGCCAAAGACTAAGGTGTCGCTTTATAAAGTGGTATTTCTCTAAAGTTATAGGGGATTGCAGGGATACAATTAGTTTGTTTAGGAGACTCTTCATCTTGGAGTTTAACGCAATTTCCACTTTGACTTTGCTTCCTCGACTCTCACAGCCTAAGCTGTACAGAAATGTTTCTTCTAGTGCCAACTCGGGCCAAGAGAACAGTGTGTTGACTGTAGGACAGCTCATGGTGAAGTGATGCGATACTCCAGCGTACCACCTCACCTTCCCCCGCCACTGTGACCTTCCCCCACTCCTGCTGTTTCCCCCACCTCTTTTCCCTTGACTCATGCGCTACAAGCAGTCTCTCAGTATTGTGCGGACTTTTGTGAGGTGAAGCCATGTCGCAGGACACTTTAGGTAAGAAACTTAGCCGTGTTAGGACTTTATTAGTTGCTCACTGTCCACCACTCAAAGTTAAGAGAGTTTCAACTTTAGCTAAGTGGCGCAAACTGTTGCGCGGACACCCTAAGTTTTATACAAAACAGACTAATGTCAGTTTTACTGATGAGGATTTGTTTAAAATATTGGATGAAATGACTTTTCCTTGCAAAATTCAGTTAGTTACTCCCATTCCTGACAGTTTAGAGTCTTAGTCTCTCAAGCCGATATACCTAGCATACACAGAGCCTGACAGTCAGTCACTCGGTGGCTGTCGTGGGGTGCGCATCGGTGTCGGCGCTCCGTTGTTAAGTTTTCAAGGTCGCAGTAACATGAAATTGCGGGCGTTGTACTGGTTCAAGGTCACCTGAGGGATAACCGATTGCCCATTTAGGCAGAGTCATGTCAGAAACTCGAGTTTAACTTGGCACTTTTGCCGTTTCTCGTCGAAAATTCGCTCCAAGTGGTCAAGGTCACGGGGACTCTGACTGAAACTCGGAGCGTAGTGCGAGAAACAGCAAAAGTGCCAAAAAATTTTAAGTTTCGGCATGACCTTGACCTCAGTGGTGTTGGTGACGTCATTTTGATGACGTAAGGGGTGATGACGTCATCAGCACGTCATTTCTGTGACGTCATGGGTGTGACGTCATCGAAATGACGTCATTAGTGATGACGTCATCGATTGCGTCATCGATGACGTCATCGATGACGTCATCGGTGAGGTCATTGACCTCGATGACGTCATCCCTCAGGTGACCTTGAACTGGGCCAGCGGCCGCAATTTTACACTACTAAAATAGAATCAGTAATTCTCTGGTCATGGCATCAAGCGTGAACAACTGGATCGATATCGCCAATTCTTTTTTTGTTTGTTATTGTCAGGAGGAAGTTCTTATAAAAAAAAATTGCACAGGGCTTTACCCCACACGTCTTCAAAGTTACCATGTTATTCTTATGGCAGCAACATTTTTGTACTAATATGTATGATTACATTTAGGAATATTAATTATACAAACAGCTGTACACATTTAAATTATTGAGGGGAGTTTGGTAATAACAAAACTAAAGGATATTATAGACTATTATAGTTAAGCGAAGTAGCGAACGAGCTGAACCTGACGGCGAGCGAACGGAGTGAGTGAGCTAAGCCTGACGGTAAGAGACCGTGGCGAACTAGCTCACTTAAAGGGCAAAAACATCCTCCGGTTGGCATTTTAAAGCATCCCGGGTAAGCTAGTAGTTAATAAAGTTAATGAAAAATAATTGTCGTCAATGTACAAAGGGTAGGCGGAAAGTCTGGAATGAATTTAATAGATCCTAACTTCCTGGCCGTAATTTAATGAAGTTAATATTATTGCATTTCACTGATTGTCTTGCATATCAGGGGAACAGCCTACCATTAAAGACTTTAGCAATCTAAATGTAAGCATTAACATTTACATTAAATTAGCTACTTTATAAAGTGTAATTGCGGAATTATCGCTTCAAAAGGATTACTGAGTCAGAAATGGTAGGCATTCAAACTTTTATTTTTCACCATATTTCCGACGGTTAAAAAATGATAAAAAACTACTGCTATCATATAAAAAAAAATTGAATCTATTATTTGTGGTATATTGGTAAGACACTAAAAAATAATGTAATCTTACTGCTTACCGTCAAACACGATCCAACTTATGTCCTTGTATTGTATGTCCTTGTACTAAAAAACTTTAAAAAACTGATGCATAATATGATGAGGCCACTGTCCTATTACAAAACATTTATCTGGGACTTTCTTTAGAAAAATAATAATACAATCGCATCTGCTTATACTATAGAGAAAATTGCAAGAGCTTGATAAAATTACTTTTATTTTTATAGAAATCAATTTTTAAAACGAATTAGAATCACATAACGTGATGCTTGTAGTAAAATACCAATATAGTTATTTAACAGTTATAAAATTATGAAGCAAATCGAACTTTATAACGAAATAATTACGAGAAAATGAGGAAATAGCGATTGGTCAGCGTTCCGCAACTGCATGTACTGGCGGAGAAGCTGTGGTTAGAGGGATAGAGGAATTTTTATCTCGCTTCTCGCATTCCAGTTTAGGTCCATTATCCCTCTGGTGACTTGGTTGAATCCATAAAAATCTTTACTCAGTACAAAACCATAGGAAAGTTATAATGCAAAGTCTAATTCAAAACTCATATTATTTACTTGGATATTGTTAAACAAATTAAAGTTTGTAACTTGTTTATTAAAGTCGAGTGAAAATTTTCTTCTCAAGTAAAATTGTAAAATTTACTCAAAATAGTTTTTGTTTCGTGACGACTGACACCTGATATAACGCAATCACATAAAAGTGGGATGGTTAAACATTTCCAAAAATTCCAACACCGAATCGAACCCATTGAGGAGTAATACTGGAAATTATTATTTACATTTTTTACTGGATCATTTTTGTGGATCCTCACAAGATCTTCTTCTTCTACTTCTTCTAGCTATGGCTTGGCTTATCTTTATTTTTGTACCAAATATTATTACACTATACTTTTAAAAGACGAAGATAAAGAGATAAACTATTCACATAAAATACAAATAATATATGTGAGTATAACCTATCTCAATATATAAATTCACTCTAGGAACATTTTCAATTATATATATATACATATATAACTGACTTGATCGTCGATTATTCCTCAGTGTCTTGAATTATTTTCAATCCCCTTCCAAAAAAACCTGCCCAAATCCAAAGTAATAACAGGTGTCTACAACCGACAAGTACAGTACAAAGTTCAAATACTTAGTCTAAATTTTTTCAAAAATTATTAAGGAGTTCCGGGAATTTTTTCCATTTATCATTAGTTAAAAAATTTTTGCATGGTACTAAACACTATAACTTTTATAGAAACTTACAAGAATAAATCATAATTTTCTTTATGGTAATACTGATTATAATTAATGTATTTTGTAATAGACTATTTCCTGTAATAACCGGAGCACTGGATGTAGGGCATGTAACGTTAGCAAATATATTTTTCCAAATAATTTAGTTTTTTTTTTTATTGCAGAAAATATTATTATCAATTTTTGAAGTCCAAGAGTTCATCGTGTTCTCCTTACAGAATCTATTAATTACAAATCTCATCTATCCATTAAAAACACATCAGTCACAAACCAAGGTCATGGGACGAAAATTATCTCGTAAATTATCAAGTCTGAACGTCATATCTATGAGTTATTGTTTTGTATTTTTTTAGATTTAGGTTAAGTAATTTGTAAAATAATAAATTATTAAAATTAAGTTTATTTTATTTCATAAAAAAATACGTTTTGACGTAACGTTTAGGTGTTAACGTTTTGAGTAATATAAACACTAAATAAAAAAAGAAAAGTATGATTACTGTTAAATTTTACCGTTATTACACGTTAGTTAAAGCAAATGAGCCAAAAGTTCCTTTCGTCAGTGCTGCCAGATCTCCAAGTTTGGATATTTATCAATTATAAAATTTAATATTACTTTTTGCTTTAAGTCTATAAGACTAAGTAGATTTTTAATGTAAATCAAACGATAGTTTTGAGTTTTAAGGAACCTCTTGTTAAAGGATAGATCATGAGAAAACATAATATGAAAAGAATGGTTGTCATTTATTAAATTTTAAAATCTGTCCAATAATTTATAACCAACCTGTATTATACGAAAACTGGGATCAGTTGGAAAACTATATTGAAAGTAATAGCTTAACTGTTCATTAAGTCCACTGGATGTACAGAACCAATTTACCGAGTCATGAATTTTAATTTTCGTTTGATTAAAAACAGGTAGCGTTCAATTGGGTGCACCCTTTCCCCACACTGCCGACATCATGGACTGTTCAATACGGTCTGCTCTGTAATTTAAGAGGAAATTTGGATACAATAATAATAGTTTATCATTAAGAGTTATACAATATAAATGTTTTGGGCTAAAATTTAAATTAAAAATATATTTATATTGTTCTAAACACATGCAATTTAGTGAGACAGGTAGACCTTTTCAGTCTCATGTTGGACTCATATAATTAAAACTAAGCATGTTTTACATCAATGTAGTTTTATCGATAAAATACTACAGATACATTTTACTCCTTTCCTAAAATAAATTAACATAAAAACTGTAGGCCTAGTCTAAATTACTTGATTTGTAAAAATAATTTCAATAAAAACTACAAAAAATCCGTAAATTTGTGTAACATGATTTAGTATTAAAAAACTTATATACTGGCAACTTTCAATAATTATTTTTGTATTGAAATTTATAGAAACCGCACGTTAAATATATTTGATTGATTTATATGTTTACCATTAAAAAAAGATTAAAATAAAAATAACATTTTTCTAATTCAAGTTTACTTTAGCTTTAATAAGTGTGTGTTTAAATCTTCCCAATGCCAAAATTTCTTCTAAACGTTTAACCTAAATTCTCCCGAAACAGTTCCATTTGTAAAAAAAATTTTGATGAATAATGCATTCCTACTTTATTTATTAGTAGTTAGATTTGGTTACTTCTGGCACAGGTCAGCTGCCCCGGAAGCCACGTGCCGGGGCACACAGCTTCCGGTCGTATATGAAGGGTGCAGAGAAAGAACGATTGATGTCACAAAAACTAAATTTTACAGGACAGGTATTTTAAACTTTAAAACCTTATAAAACAACCAGGAATAACAATAAATAATTAAAAGCTAATGTTTTCCTATCTACAACTAATCTATTATTAATTTAAACTGAAGTTGTTTTATTAAAAACAATATAGTAGCTTTTATTAATAAATAAAAAAATACTTGCTTGGACAACGAGCTTTTTTTCTCTGTAAATTAGGACAATAAAAACTGTTGCAAATGAAAGCTTGTTATATATTTAGAAATTTCACAAAGATATTAAGTTTAAACTTTTATTAATGCTATATATATATATATATATATATATATATATATATATATATATATATATATATATATTATTTTCCCTATAGAAAATACGCTATTACGGTAGTAGCCATGGTAAGACCTTAGCCTGGTGCCACGTTACTTTTTCATTTAGAGGTCCACAGAAGACAAAAAATCCATTAGTTTTCATATATATATACACATATGTATACATAATAATATATATGTACATATTATATTAATTAGTATTGTCAACTTTTGACAGGGATCTCCGATTTTGGTGAAATTTGGCATGAAGGTGTAGGACTAGGTCTATTTTAATGAATTCGTGAACCAGCATAATCGGGTCATGGGAACGGGGTTTTTGGGGTTTCAAAAGGGTCAAAAAGGACCAAAAATTGTTAATTTCAACTAAAATCATTTAAAGAGTTTAAAAACAAACAATTTAGTATCCTGAAGTTTTAACTTGGCTTATTAGGTTACGGATAAAATTCAAAAATAGGTCTTCCATGTTATTCTTATGGGGAATTAACAAAACCCTCTATCTCACATATTGACATAACTTGATCAAATTTAGAAAGTACTAGGTAGGCTTCAACTTATATTTACTTAAAGCAGCCATATGGCGGCAAACCCACATCCTCGTTCCCATGGTTTTTATGGGGGAAGTTAAAAAAATCAAATCCTGTAGGATATTCACTGAGTACGCAGGTCTGCTGCTAATAGTGCCATACTATTACCTTTTTTGGTAGAACCAGCACTCACATTCAAGTTCGACATATCATCACCATCATTATTACCATTACTCATTGTAATATTAAAAAATAAACTTTAAAACACAATTAAGTTGAAGAGCACTGTTGTAGGCTGGCTGGCGTAACAGTCAGAGAATGGTGCAAGATACAGCGTGCATGCGCATCAGAGGGCGCCAGAGCGCTTAGTGGACTACAAGCGTTTCTTCGCTGTTCGCGAGGGACAACAAGCACTAGTTCTCTGTATACCAAATATTTTTAGTTGATTTTTAAGGACCCCGATCATTATTTTGCTGTAATAAAATCATGTGGTTGTAGAACTCACATTTCCCTACACAGTGGTGGTATTAGTTAAATTTTGAATATTTTTGGACATCAAGCGTTTTTTCTCTGTGCCCTTCATATTAAATGAGGGGGGAGGAGGTGGGGTGAGCGTTTGAAGTAGATTTGCGCATAAATTAAAAATTATGTTCAAAACTGAAATTCAACAATTTGGGGTTGAACTAAATGTGCGCATAAATTAACCAGGTTCAACTAAAACTTCGCATAAATTAAAAGTTAGTTCAAAACTGAAATTCAACAGTCGAACAAAAGTAGAAGTTAGTTGAAAAAAGGAGAGGGGATAATTGCTTCAAGGTCATCCGGAGGAAGTTTTAAAAAAGACTGAACTGCTAAGAGTTCAGTTTAACATCGATCGTCGTACAGGTCAGTCGAAACCGACGAGCGACCGAAGAAGAGCTTCAAGATCATTCCTCGCCGTCGAAGATACATCCGAAACTTGGACGGGGTCCTGTGGATTCGGTGAAGGCGAAGTTCTCGGAGGATTCTCCCTCGGGTGAGTAGTAGACGATATTTCGTGAACTTGTACTTGTTCTTGGTTTGTATCCATCTTCGTGTAGTGTAACTTAGAGCGGAGTAGTTGTTAGTCGAAGAGCGTACAGGAGAATGAAACAGGAATTGTCGTGAGCGCACTTATATAAAGAAGGGTGGGGGTAAAATATGAAAACCTGCTGAACACAGTCGATAGGTGTAACAAGTTCGAAGTTGTGGAAACGTAACATCGAACGCAAAATGTTGTGAATAACATTATCATCAACGTGAACCTGCGAAGTTCTAGCAGAGTATAACGGGTTAAAACTTAATTTCTTCCTCACTTTTGTTAAATTAGTTTTAGTCTTTGAAACCGATGGTTTGGAATTATTTCGTAATATATGTTGTGTCCGCAAAAGTTTCAATTTCAAACATTGCGTATCCATCACAAGAAGTATGTCAGATGTGTAGAAGTGAGAACAAGACAGATGAATGAGATATAACGTCGAGCACGCGAAGGTGATTCAAACAGGACGACATGTGCTAATGTAAATGAAATTTCAGGTTAGTAGCAATTAGACTTGTATAATGAAGTTGGCGAAACGTATATGTAATGAGTAGGAAGGATGCGAACAACACAAATGCGAGTTAATTAATGGTCGCGGCGCGATGAACAATCTCCTTTTATAACAGCTATCGCGTGAGAAGATCAGTTCCGCATGAGCGCCCAAATGGAACCTCCCGTGTTCACTCAAGCGGAACCCCCCCCCCCGTGTTCACTCAAGCGGAACCCCGCCGGGTCGATGACCGGTCAATGGCCGGTCACGACCGGTTGCTAACCCCATCTAATTACCACACTTCACATCCCATGCCAGCCATGAACTACTATTGTTTGAATGAAACAGAATTAAACATGGCAGCCACCATGGAAAATTCTAACCTCAAACCTTGGTTTTACGTCACTGCGCATGCGCCGCTCCCACTCCTTCGTTTCATTTTTATGCTGCTATAACTTGTACTGGAGTGAGCCAACTTCACGCTACGGCGCCTAGTCCTGTATTACTCACTTTAGCGCTACTGCGAATGCGCCTAGTCCTGTATTACTCACTTTAGCGCTGCTGCGAATGCAACGAGTTCTCCGGATCGGAATCACTCCTCGCTATTGCGCATGCGTCGAGTCCTGTATTACTCAATTTAGCTCTACTGTGCACGGAAAGTTCTAACCTCAAACCTTGGATTTTACGTCGCTGCGCATGCGCCACCCCCACTCCTTCGTTTCATTTTTACACCGCTGTGAACTGGAGCGGATTGAAGATCGTACTGGAGTGAAATGAGTCCCCCACCACTGCGCCGATTACCCCCCACCACTCGAAAACCCGAGGAGCGATACGAGCCCGATCTTCGCGTCAGTCGTCAACGAATTTTCATAGCGAAAAGTCGTTGACGACTCGGTAAGAGGTTCAAATATATAGTAGGCCTATATATATTTGAACTTCTTATACTACGTTGCGTTCTTTAATGCAATGTGATATGTGTGTGTGTGTGTGTAAATATTAGTTGTAAGTTGCACTTAATTTAAGAATTAATTTGCGCATTGCGATGTTAGTTATAAGTTGTGTTTAGCGTTAAGGTGTATTAATTTTAAGAATAATGATGGTATTTGGTTGTGTTGAATTATTTGATATTTAATAATGATGTGTTGTTAGTTTTAAGTGTTGGTATTAATAATTAATGTTGTTGTTTTGCCTTTCAGCTAGATGATAGGGGGTAGATTAAATGTAAATTCAGAAGTTCGGTTGAACTTCACTTAGAAGGGGTGGGACATCCGCAAATTGTAGGTAGCGGACTAGGTTTTTGCATTTTGTTTAGGAATATGATGGGTGGGATTAGTTGGGTGGGTGTTGCGTTTCTGCATTAGCTGTTCCAGTTTCCCTTCGAATTCATGGTTACGGATAAACCCGGACCGGACCGTTACGGATAGACCCGGACGGGCCAAACAAAATTGCGTCGATGTCCCTCGCAGAACGTAGGCCTAACTAGTGGGTTGGGAGTGGGAACCGTTAGGCAAACAGGGTGGTGGGAACAGTTACGACTGTTCCCATCACCTTGGTTCTTTATAAGTCTTGAATGACCTTGACCCACTTTCGGAAGGGTCAATGACCGACCCCCCCCGCGTGTTCACTCAAGCGGAACCCCCCCCCATAAAAAATGGAGATTAAATCCCCCCCCGAAAATTAAAATGCCTATAACTCGATAATGGATTAACGGATTAGGACAAGCGATACATCATTGAAAAGGTCTATGTAAGACGAACATTTTAGTCAAAGAAGAATTTAGTTATCTTATTTTAGTAAAAAGTTATGCGAATTATTTGAAATAAATACCCCCTCTCTTTCCTTCCCTCCCACCTTCCCCCACTTAACGGCTGATAACCCTTCTCATTAGCATACCGTTATAAAAGACGCATCGACCACGGCTAACGTTTCATTCTGATTCCAGACGTTACGCTGCGAACTGCGAACAGAACTACCACGATGTCATCCCTGCCGACTACAACTTCCACTACAGCCTGCTCTTCTATTACAAGTTCAACTTCTACTTCTATTACGGCTTCAACTCCAGTCAAGAAAACTCTTCGCTTGAAAAATGCTCCCGACTGGTATAAGAAGCAACTTCTTAAGTATAAACATTCCTCACATTAGTAAGGTATAATTTTTTAAAACTTCGTTTGATTGACCTTGAAGTTACCCCCACCACTTTTTGTAGTACATAAAACTGACTATTCAACACTATACACTCTTATTCTTTCACTGGACTCAGCAGCGTCAACATGGAAGAACAAAAGTACAAGTACGAACCTCGTTACTGTTGTGAACAACAGTGTACAGATTTAGGACCAATGATGGTGGACGGGTTAGCTTGCACTAAATGTGAATTTTTTGGATCTTGTTACTGCAAGTGCAAAACAAAACAACTACCGCCACCGGAATTGCGAACTTTCAAATTTTACAAATCAAGATATTTTCATACATGCTGTCCTCAAAGATGTTTCAAATTTCATCCTCTCGATCTAGCTCATTGTCAACGCACCAAGTCTCATTAAGATGATTTTTGTACACATATGATAAAAAGATGTAAATACAGATCAGATTGGTATTCCGATCCTGTAGAACCATCAAATGTGTAATTTCAGTTTTACACTCTTTTTTAAAACTTCAATTGGATGACCTTGAGATTTCCCCCACCATAAGTCTTTTAGATTTCCCCCACCATTAGTTTAAGTTTTGTATCTTATTGAATCCACCTTTGAATTATTTCACTTCCAACACTCTAACTGACAACATGGGATCGCCTTTCATCAAGTTTCAACATATAATAACTGACAGGGAAGAATTGGAAGAAATATTTCAGAATTTGCTCTCTATCATGGATAGATATCCTATGAGATGGATCAGACTTGATATTCAATATTTACGTCCTCGTGAATTTTCTTCATCATCCAGTGAGGACGAAACAACACCTACTACTTCAGCTAAGATATTTGAATTGAAAGACGAAGAAGAGGAACTTAGCTATTTACTTGGTCACAAGCTCATGCTCACCGACAAATAAGCCTCCTTCCTAAGCGCCGATCTTCATTCAATCACCGACTCTCGCACGATGAACAACTCTCCGTTGGCACGAATGAATTCTAGTTTCGAAGTAAATTCTAAAGAAGATTTGCAAGAAATATTTAATACTTTACACGAAATTGTTAGTAAATTCAACACTGTTAAAATGAATCTGGAAATAACTTACGCCTGTCCTATTTGTGATAAGGTTGAAAGTTCTGATGAAGATAGTTTGCTAAATCTTACTCCACTTACACCTCTACAATCAGACACGACAACAACAAGTACGGAAGCAAATGGTGAGCAACCTCCTTCCCCCACCACTTCTTTGTGATTCAACTTCCCCCCCTACTTCTTTGTAATTCAACTTCCCCCCACCACTTCTTCGTTTAACTAACGTTCCTCGCTTTCACTTCTCATTCCGTCTCCAACATTTGAACTATCAACATCACTTGTTTCAAAATTTCAAACACCAAAACAACACTAATGATGGATATGATGGATGAAGTTTCCTTCGTCACAAGGATGGAAGAGGAAAAAATGAAAGAGGAAAAATTGAAATTGGAAATTAAACGATTGCAATTGGAACGGGAAAACCAACTCGAGATATTACGTTTCTTCAAACTTGTCAAATACGTCATCTGGGGACTCTGCCTTTACCTTCTCCTCGTCGTCGGCGTTTGCTTTTACAACTCCGTATTTCATCACAAAAATTCAACCTGTATTGCACATTGATTGTATTTGTTTTTACGAATAAAGTTCAAAACTTAAATCTACCTATCCCGCTATCACCGGATAGTTCAACTCTCAGAACTATTTCCTGTGGTAGCGGGATAGGCTTTTTTAAAACTTACTCGGGATGACCTTGACATACTTTCCGTAACCCAATTATCAAGTTGAGTTTCAGTTTTGAACTAACTTTTAATTTATGCATACCTCCCCCTCATTTAATATACGACCGGAAGCTGTGTGCCCCGGCACGTGGCTTCCGGGGCAGCTGACCTGTGCCAGAAGTAACCAAATCTAACTACTTTTATTATTTTATTCTACAACTCAAATAATATTTGTAATTGTAAAATATAAATGTTTTTTTAGGTAAACGCCAAATGGTGACGTGTGAGAGGGATGATGGCATAGTTTCATAATAGTTCAATGTAATAATTTGCATTCTACACATTAAAAGGGTTGGAGGTTCTATAACAGCTTGACCTAGATATAATTTAAAAATTAAATAAAATTAACTATAAAATAAAATTGGGAATCCTTCAATGGAGAGTAATGAACTAACATAATTTGTAAATGTTAATACGAGTATGTATAAATACATTTGATATTGAAGCCGTAACATTTTAAATAAATAAAAACTATTGAACTTTTTTAATGAAGACTCAAGCAGAATCCAAAAAGAAGACTTATTAAGTTATCAAGTCCAATAAGGTTCTTGCTATTAATAGTAGGATTCCTTCAAAACTATTTAAGTATGAAACTTCAACATACCAGGAGGTAATAATGTTCATAATGAAGTTATTTGGTACTACACGGCATATTTATATTAAAATCGTTTTTTATTTAAAGTTCATATTAAAAGCTAACAGAAAGTTTTTAATTTAGAAGAATCTAGTTATGATTATTAAACTTGTTTTGTCAAATTTCATTTTCAAGTTGTTATATCTAACGGTAACGAAATACAGTAGAGGAGAACATCAGTGAAACATGTTATCAAATAGATAAGGAGGACCTTTGTTAAAAGACAGATTGCCATAGATACTGGTTCAGATGACAATCCTGGAAATGGTGTTGAAAAGTATTTACAAACTATTTTAGCGAATTTCCCTATAGGGAATACGCTATTACGGTAGTAGTCATGGTGAAACCTAGGTCCGGGACCATAATACTTTTTCGTTTTGAGGTCCCCAGAAGCCAAAAACACCATTCGTTCAATTTCATATATATATATATATATATATATATATATATATATATATATATATATATATGTGTGTGTGTGTGTGTGTGTGTGTGTGTGTGTGCCCGTGGTCCCGATAACTTTTGACAGGAACCTCCGATTTTGATGAAATTTGGTATGAAGGTGTAAGACCAGGTCTATTTTCATGAGTTCGCAAACCAGCATGATCGGGTTATGGGAACAGGGTTTTATGGGGTTTCAAAGGGGTCAAAAATGGGTTTTTGGCATTTTTGGACCTTAATTTTCAAAATCCAACAATTTTAACTAATTTTAACTTCGCTTAACAGGTTATGAAGAAAAGTTGAAAATAGGTTTCCATTGTTAATGTTATGGGAAATCAACAAAACCCTGCATCACGCTTCTTTATTGGAATAACTAGATAAAATTTGGTATGTACATTCACTAGGTAGGGTTTAACTGATATTTGCTAACATCACCCATATGGCGGCAAACCTACTTACTCTGTCCCATGGGGTTTAAGGGGAAAATTAAAAAGTGCCGAATATTGATAGAATTTGATATTAACCTTACCTAACTATTACATTTCCTAACAAAACTAACATTTTCTAACAACATCTCATGGCAGCAAACCTACATACTCATTCCTATGGTGTTCATGGTGAAAACACGAACTCTCAAGATTCTTTGGAAATTCGCTGAGTACGCAGGTCTGCTGCGACGGGGGTATTGATGGAATAAACATATTTTTCATACAAGTTATTATATTTGATTTGTGCAGGTTTTTTTGGAAGGGGATTGAAAATAATTCAAGACACTGAGGAATAATCGATGATCAAGTCAGTTATATATATATATATATATATATATATATATATATATATATATATATATATATATATATATATATATATATAATTGAAAATGTTCCTAGTGTGTATTTATATATTGAGATAGGTTATACTCACATATATTATTTGTATTTTATGTGAATAGTTTATCTCTTTATCTTCGTCATTGAAAAGTATAGTGTAATAATATTTGGTACAAAAATAAAGATAAGCCAAGCCATAGCTAGAAGAAGTAGAAGAAGTAAACAAATAAACAAGTTACAAACTTTAATTTGTTTAACAATATCCAAGTAAATAATATGAGCTTTGAATTAGACTTTGCATTATAACTTTCCTATGGTTTTGTACTGCGTAAAGATTTTTATGGATTCAACCAAGTCTTAAGAAATTGCTAATAGATTTTCTGCAATGAAAAAAAACTAAATTATTTGGAAAAATATATTCGCTAACGTTACATGCCCTACATCCAGTGCTCCGGTTATTACAGGAAATAGTCTATTACAAAATACATTAATTATAATCAGTATTACCATAAAGAAAATTATGATTTATTCTTGTGAGTTTCTATAAAAGTTATAGTGTTTAGTACGATGAAAAAAATTTTAACTAATGTTAAATGGAAAAAATTCCCGGAACTCCTTAATAATTTTTGAAAAAAAAAAATTAGACTAAGTATTTGAACTTTGTACTGTACTTGTCGATTGTAGACACCTGTTATTACTTTATGATTATATTGTAAAAACTGTGAAATATGAAACCTCTAACATTAAGTGCTATCTTAGGATATATATTTTTTAATACATTTCAAATATTTAGGTTGACGCCAATCTTACACCAGAGTTCCAGAAGTCAGCATCGTTGAAAAAAGAGTGGAGAGTGTGATGTTAGTTACGTCCATGTAGCTAGCAAGTGCTGTGTTTGAATTTTAAATAAAACTTTTATTCAATACTTATCACCTATTTCGTACTATTTAGCACTAACAAAATTTACCTCATTGAAAACGGAGTTAATAATTGTTTTAATTCTCCGGCCCAGTTACATTCTAGACAACCATGTCGAAGTATTATCATAATTTTGGACATTCTATGGTTGAGTTTGATTAGGTTAAGTCAGGCTATGATATTTAAGACAGAATTGGCTCTGTTATTTTCGTTAACTCATATTAAAAGTAAAATTACGTTCAAATTAATGCATAACAAAAAATATTAATAAAAAAACCAAAAAATAACCTCGCCCACAGCACCTCTAGTAGCGAAATGGTGAGACTGGCAATGAGTACCTGGCCTTGAACAACCTTTTTAATCGTAAAGCAGACTTATTGTTCTCAAACAAGCGATATCAATGGAATCAAGTTTGATATGTCTATTCAAACTTTTCCTAAACTTACTAAATATTTATTTCATAGCTTAAATTTTAAAATAAAGAAGAAGAAAGAGAAATAATACAATCCCTTTATATTGAACGCCAACCTATGCAGTCACGGGATAATATTTTTTTTTAACTCCTTCAGAATAACATTGACATTTCAGTTTCCCCCATCCGCCAAATTTAATTGATGCGAAATCGTGACTTTGGGCAAGCAGACATAATTACCCATTCCTACCAATAGAATACAAATAAACTTTTTTCAAAATCAAAATAGAATTCTTTAAAATGAAAAGGATGGTACGTATAATTATATGACATCCATAATTATACAAGTAATAATGGATGTAATAGTGTGTTGCGTTATTGAGGGTCACTTGCCTTGCCCTATGATGTTTTAAAGGGTCATGAACGCGACTGAGTCTTCTTTATTACCTTCAGACGCCCCACAACAGCCAAGACCAACAAAGCGCTAATGGTACAACATGTCACTCCAACTGCATATTTGCCTACACAATATGTAACATTTTTATTGAAAAGTCTCTTTCTATTTTATTTGTAACCGTCGAAAACGTGTTGAAATGATTTATTCGCAAATAAACGAATGTCTGCAGAAAGTTTGGTAAAAAACTCAGATTGTAATACATGTTTGAAAAAGATACATATTAATATCTTACGTTTCTTTCCCATCCTTATTTTTTTAGTTTTCGTGTTTTTTGTTTGTTTTATAAGTGAATAATTGATGAAAGTAGTACATGCATGGAAAATGTATGGAAAGTAACCTAATTTGTGTTTTGTAATATCTTGAATTCTTAAACATTCTCCTTCAAGCGGTATGAATTTCAAACCAACTTAAACATTCTAAAAGGCAAGGTGTTTTTGAAAAAGAACAATCATCCAATAACCAACTGATTGTAACCGGTCAGTCAAAACCTCTATTTTACCAGGTCACTAAAATTGGCTATTTACTTTTATTCAAACTTACAATTGGCTGGTCAAATATATTACACTTAATTAAAGAAATAATATACAACATACATATCCAAGTTTCTTATTATTTTATAATTTGTAAGTCATTTAATTCATATTATAGGCAACACTATTGCAGAAGTATAATTTCAAGTACATAAGGCAATACTATTGCAAAAGTATAATTTCAAGTAGCCCACATAAACAATCTACACTTCTTGTAATATTTACAAAAGTTATTTTAATTGAAATGTAGTAATCACCATTGTGTATTTTTTTATTCAAATAAAATTTAGCTTTTAATTTCAGAATGTTATTTTCTAGAGTTTTCTCTACTGTGAAAGACTGAAGTGTCTAGCTGTGAGGTGTAGGTCCAAGAGGTATTTGTACGACAAAAGTGGGACAAAGTTAAGATACGGTGCACTTTCAAAGTTTTTCAATCTTGCAGAGCCAGGGCCCCAAAGAGCACTTTCAGCGTTAAAGAACAAATTGTTTGCATTACTTGTACAACACGATAATTATCTAATAATTATATTAAAATAACTAAAAATTTTAAAATAAGGGAAATAATTGTATGATTTAAATTATAATACATAGTAGTTTTGCCAAATTTAAAACTACTTTGTTTCTTGTAATTAGCGGCTAAGCCCTCTAACCTCAAAAACCATTGTGCAGAAGTTGGTTCGCAAGTATATGCAACTTGTTGAATAATTTATTCTGTACATAATGTATAAAATTGAAAAAAAGTGTTATAAATATTATAGTGTAGAGTAAAAGGTGTCTCGTTCGTCTGTTATTATTATTATGATTATTATTATTGTTAATGCATAATATATTAGTCAATGTGTACAGTTCCACAATTTATCACAAAATGAACAGTATTAAACTCAACCTTTTCTTAATAATTCAAAATACCATGCAATTTATATGATACGGATACTTGTTAATGTAGTTTCAAAATGATAGTTTCATAAATGTTCAAACACGAATTGTACTTAAGAAACAACATATCACTTTTTATAAAACAAAGACAAAAGTCCAATTCATCAAAGTAACGAATGTTGCCGTTCTAATCACAAATTAGAACTTAGTTTATATAAGACTTTTTCGCAAAAACAAACTTTATGTAAGTTATTTAAAAAAACCTAATGTTTTGTTAAAAACATAAACTTCTGCTTTTAGTGTATGATTCATAAAAGTGTAACTCTTACCGAAGTTACTAATTATAAATTACAAATTTCAGGATTTCTATGATTGTTTAAAATTTTCATAGAGGTTTTAAATATTCTTTAAAAGTTAACATAATGTAATTTTGGAATACTACCAGGTGGAAATGAAAAACGTTTATACCTACTGTAAAACGGACTTATCAAAGTTATTAGTCATAAAGAATTTAATTTCTTAAGGAAAAATATATAAATACTCATTGCTAGATTGAAATGATCATTTGAGAATTTTATTTTTGTTATATTTTCTAATTTAATTATAAATCTATTAAAAGCTTTTTTATCAAGTTTTTGCATATGTTTAAATTAAATTATCTTCAAATTTGATTATAAATATATATTTTTAAATCTTTAATTATATAGAAAGCCGCAAAATTATATTATATTAATTATATTAATTAATGTGCTAAAATTTTAATACATTAATTATTCTCTAAATTTATTTTTAAGTTTTATATGTTCCACTGATTTTGATTGAACACATTTGGAAGTCTTTGAATAACGCAATGTATTGGTACCAGAAGCAGACGACATCTTACTTCCAACCTTATGTACATCCGGTATTACGTCCCCATGGTAATTTTGATAATCAAAGACACTTTTAATGCTATTCATGAGTAAATGATTGCCTAAATAAATTTATTTCCCACATTTATTATGTTTCTTATAGTACGGTTAAAATTTAAGAACAGATAAAAGTTAGTATTTATGGTTTTTGGACCTTTGATGGGTTAGAGTCTCGCTGAGACTTTCTATCTTACTTTAATCGTCATTCTATAAATTATTGTCGTCGCTATAAATAGCTATACCACTTTAGGCAACACTTATAGCAGGAAACCACAAAATAATTTGATTATGTCTCAATAAAACAGACACCTCAGTAGAGGGAAAAAGCCACTTTCAAAACCAGCCACGTGCCGCCGGAAGCCATGTTCCGGGGCAGGCGTCTTCCGGTCGAATATTAAATGAGGTTGGGGGAGGTGGGGTGAGGGTTTGAAGTAGATTTGCGCATAAATTAAAAGTTAGTTCAAAACTGAAATTCAACAATTGGTGGTTGAACTAAATTTGCGCATAAATTAACAGGGGTTGAATTAAAACTTCGCATAAATTACTGGTTAGTTGAAAACTGAAATTCAACAACTGGGAGTTGAACCGAATTTGCGCATAAATTAAAAGTAGGTTCAAAACTGAAATTCAACAACTGGGAGTTTAACTAAATTTGCGCATAAATTAACCGGGGTTGAATTAAAACTTCGCATAAATTAAAAGTTAGTTCATGTTAGCTGAAGAGTGTACAGGAGAATGAAACAGGAATTGTCGTGAGCGTGCTTATATAAAGAAGGGTGGGGGTAAAATATGAAAACCTGCTGAACACAGTCGATAGGTGTAACAAGTTCGAAGTTGTGGAAACGTAACATCGAACGCAAAATGTTGTGAATAACATTATCATCAACGTGAACCCGCGAAGTTCTAGCAGAGTATAACGGGTTAAAACTTAATTTCTTCCTCACTTTTGTTAAATTAGTTTTAGTCTTTGAAACCGATGGTTTGGAATTATTTCGTAATATATGTTGTGTCCGCAAAAGTTTCAATTTCAAACATTGCGTATCCATCACAAAAAGTATGTCAGATGTGTAGAAGCGAGAACAAGACAGATGAATGAGATATAACGTCGAGCACGCGAAGGTGATTCAAACAGGACGACATGTGCTAATGTAAATGAAATTTCAGGTTAGTAGCAATTAGACTTGTATAATGAAGTTGGCGAAACGTATATGTAATGAGTAGGAAGGATGCGAACAACACAAATGCGAGTTAATTAATGGTCGCGGCGCGATGAACAATCTCCTTTTATAACGGCTATCGCGTGAGAAGATCAGTTCCGCATGAGCGCCCAAGTGGAACCTCCCGTGTTCACTCAAGCGGAACCCCCCCCCCCCGTGTTCAATCAAGCGGAACCCCCCCCCCATAAAAAATGGAGATTAAATCCCCCCCCCCGGTGTTCACTCAAGCGGAACCCCGCCGGGTCGATGACCGGTCAATGGCCGGTCACGACCGGTTGCTAACCCCATCTAATTACCACACTTCACATCCCATGCCAGCCATGAACTACTATTGTTTGAATGAAACAGAATTAAACATGGCAGCCACCATGGAAAATTCTAACCTCGAACCTTGGTTTTACGTCACTGCGCATGCGCCGCTCCCACTCCTTCGTTTCATTTTTATGCTGCTATGACTTGTACTGGAGTGAGCCAACTTCACGCTACTGCGCCTAGTCCTGTATTACTCACTTTAGCGCTGCTGCGAATGCAACGAGTTCTCCGGATCGGAATCACTCCACGCTATTGCGCATGCGCCGAGTCCTGTATTACTCAATTTAGCGCTACTGTGCACGGAAAGTTCTAACCTCAAACCTTGGATTTTACGTCGCTGCGCATGCGCCATCCTCACTCCTTCGTTTCATTTTTACACCGCTGTGAACTGGAGCGGATTGAAGATCGTACTGGAGTGAAATGAGTCCCCCACCACTGCGCCGATTACTCCCACCACTCGAAAACCCGAGGAGCGATACGAGCCCGATCTTCGCGTCAGTCGTCAACGAATTTTCATAGCGAAAAGTCGTTGACGACTCGGTAAGAGGTTCAAATATATAGTAGGCCTATATATATTTGAACTTCTTATACTACGTTGCGTTCTTTAATGCAGTGTGGTATGTGTGTGTGTGTGTGTGTGTGTGTGTGTGTAAATATTAGTTGTAAGTTGCACTTAATTTAAGAATTAATTTGCGCATTGCGATGTTAGTTATAAGTTGTGTTTAGCGTTAAGGTGTATTAATTTTTAAGAGGTGTTTAGCATTAAGGTGTATTAATTTTAAGAATAATGATGGTATTTAATTGTGTTGAATTATTTTGGTTTTTAATAATGATGTGTTGTTAGTTTTAAGTGTTGGTATTAATAATTAATGTTGTTGTTTTGCCTTTCAGCTAGATGATAGGGGGTAGATTAAATGTAAATTCAGAAGTTCGGTTGAACTTCACTTAGAAGGGGTGGGACATCCGCAAATTGTAGGTAGCGGACTAGGTTTTTGCATTTTGTTTAGGAATATGATGGGTGGGATTAGTTGGGTGGGTGTTAGAGTTGCGTTTGTGCATTAGCTGTTCCAGTTTCCCTTCGAATTCACGGTTACGGATAAACCCGGACCGGACCGTTACGGATAGACCCGGACGGGCCAAACAAAATTGCGTCGATGTCCCTCGCAGAACGTAACTAGTGGGTTGGGAGTGGGAACCGTTAGGCAAACAGGGTGGTGGGAACAGTTACGACTGTTCCCATCACCTTGGTTCTTTATAAGTCTTGAATGACCTTGACCCACTTTCGGAAGGGTCAATGACCGACCCCCCCCGTGTTCACTCAAGCGGACCCCCCCCCCGGTGTTCACTCAAGCGGAACCCCCCCCCCGTTTTCACTCAAGCGGAACCCCCCCCCCGAAAATTAAAATGCCTATAACTCGATAATGGATTGACGGATTAGGACAAGCGATACATCATTGAAAAGGTCTATGTAAGACGAACATTTTAGTAAAAGAAGAATTTGGTTATCTTATTTTAGTCAAAAGTTATGCGAATTATTTGAAATAAATACCCCCTCTCTTTCCTTCCCTCCCACCTTCCCCCACTTAACGGCCGTTAACCCTTCTCATTAGCATACCGTTATAAAAGACGCATCGACCACGGCTAACGTTTCATTCTGATTCCAGACGTTACGCTGCGAACTGCGAACAGAACTACCACGATGTCATCCCTGCCGACTACAACTTCCACTACAGCCTGCTCTTCTATTACAAGTTCAACTTCTACTTCTACTACGGCTTCAACTCCAGTCAAGAAAACTCTTCGCTTGGAAAATGCTCCCGACTGGTATAAGAAGCAACTAGACTCGAAACCTTCAACTTCTGGAGCTCCTCTTCCCCCGGCCAACAATAACGTACCTCGCAGCATATTTTCACCGCCTTCGTCTTCAAATGACTCCATACCGCCTTCAACCAACATGCCGCCACCACAGAAGCCAGCTCCTCGTCCTAACGAACCGTCATTTGAAACCTTGCTTCATCGTCTTAGTACACCTGTCATTCCACTGTCACCATTGCCTCCTACCCCACCACTTACTATTCCTAAAGATCACACCTATCCTAAAAATAAATCTCCTAAGTCTGCTCCTTCAGAGCGTTTCCAATTATTAAAAGAAGAGCGTCGTAGGGCATTTAGCCGCCCCACTACTTGCCCTGAAGTGCTCGCTAGGGGAATTAAGAAAGGATCAGCTTGTGGTAGGAAATGTGTTAAGAACGAACGTTTCTGCCGTGTACATATCGTGAAACATCTTTCCGAACCACAACTGACAGAAATCCCCACTGTTGAAGACGATCCTAAAATAATATCCATCAGAGGAGAGAGGCTTAAGAAAGGTTTGAGATATTTTTTTCTAAGTGTTGTTGACCACCAACACATATTGGCAAAATGTAACGGCAATAAATATAAAATTAAAGTTCCTGACAATTTGTGTAAAGAGAAGAGATTTAACAATTTAAGTTCTCAAGACTTTCTCCTCAGGGATAAAAAGGATCGTATTACAAGGTGGGGACGTAAACAGTAAATTCACATAGTTTTTCCAAATTTTGCTAAAAAAATAATGGGGGAGAAACACAATGCGTTATAGCGTTGTGTTTCTCCCCCATTATTTTTTAACACTCTAAGTCTCGTGACCTACTTTTCTAAGGTCGTTGTACAGTTATATGACCTGTCTGACTTGCATTGTTTGCTGGTGTAGCTTCATATAGCGTGCAAAGAATGGTTCCTAATGAAATCTCATCAGCATTCAAAGACAGAGACTGTTGTTTTGCAAGTTAATTAGTCTTGAAATAATGAAGTAGGAAACGTATATGTAATGAGTAGGAAAGATGCGAACACCGCAAATGCGAGTTAATTAGTGGTCGCGGCGTGATGAACATTTGTCTTCATTATCACACAACGACTATCTCGTGAGAAGATCAGTTCCGCATGAGCACCCAAGTGGAACCCCCCCCCCCCGCCGTGTTCACTCAAGCGGAACCCCCCCCCCCATAAAAAATGGAGATTAAATCCCCCCCGTGTTCACTCAAGCGGAACCCCCCCCATAAAAATGGAGATTAAATCCCCCCCCTCCCCCCTCGTGTTCACTCAACCGTAACCCCCGTCCGCCGGGTCAATGACCGGTCAATGGCCGGTCACGACCGGTTGCTAACCCGCTACTGCGCATACAACGAGTTTTCAGGATCGGAATCACTCCATGTTATTGCGCATGCGCCTAGTCTTGTATTACTCAATTTAGCGCTACTGCGAATGCAACGAGTTCTCTGGATCGGAATCACTCCATGCTATTGCGCATGCGCCTAGTCCTGTATTACTCAATTTAGCGCTACTGCGAATGCAACGAGTTCTCCGGATCGGAATCGCTCCATGCTATTGCGCATGCGCCGAGTCCTGTATTACTCAATTTAGCACTACTGTGCACGGAAAGTTCTAACCTCAAACCTTGGTTTTTACGTTGCTGCGCATGCGCCACCCCCACTCCTTCGTTTCACTTTTACACCGCTGTGAACTGGAGCGGATTGAAGACCGTACTGGAGTGACACAAGTCCCCCACCACTGCGCCGATTACCCCCACCACTCAAAAACCCGAGGAGCGATACAAGCCCGATCTTCGCGTCAGTCGTCAACGAATTTTCATAGCGAAAAGTCGTTGGTGACTCGGTAAGAGGTTCAAATATATAGTAGGCCTATATATATATTTCAACTTCTTATACTACGTTCTTATACCTCCCCCTCATAAAAAATAAAGATTAAATCAACCCCGCGAAAATTTAAATGCCTATAACTCGATAATGGATTGACGGATTAGGATAAGCGATACATCATTGAAAAGGTCTATGTAAGACGAACATTTTAGTAAAAGAAGAATTTGGTTATCTTATTTTAGTCAAAAGTTATGCGAATTATTTTAAATAAATATCCCCTCTCCTTCCTTTTCCCCCACCTCCCGGGTCAATAATCGGTCACGGTCAGCTGTTACCCCTCTCATTAGCATACCGTTATAAAAGCGGAGCAAGCGTTGTTCACTCCTCATTCCACTTCTACACGCCACTCTTGTTGTTTCGTCTCTGCTCTTTACAATATTACTTGCTTTAAAAATGCCTCCTCGTCTTAGTGAAAATTTCAGTTCTTCCGAAATTTCTGATGTTTTTGAACAACCTGAAGACACTTTAAATAACGACAGTGACAGTGAAGATGATGATGAAGATGATTATTATAGCGTTAAAATTAGTGAAGAACTGAAAGTTATAGCAATTGATCCACAATTCCCATTCGATACAATAGAAAAATTCATGTCTGAAGCTCATAAATGGTTGGATTCAGGATCTTACGTACGAATCGGCTCTTTTATATTGTATGATGATTGTAATTCTTTTCTTGTAACACCAAATGATAGAGACCGCATGCGGCAGTGGGCGCAAACAATGAAGGAGTGCTACGAACAAGGTGTAGATGTTGGCGGCTATTTTACAGCGCAAGTGGTTTAATAACCAAATTACCCTTCCCCCACCCTACACCTTATCCCTTCCCAATCCTTATTCCTTCCCCCTCCCCATTTTTAAAACTCATAAAAGGCGGGCTATGAACATCCAGGTTTCTAGTCTGTACTTGCACCTTGTACCGTCAAGATGCTTACCACTTTGTCTTTTAATAGTATTACAGACACTGAGCAGAAATTCTATAGAAAATTTTGTTCTCTACTTGATAAACCGCAAAAACTACCGCCAAATACTTTCACCTACAAGCTACCTCTGATGGACAAGGATGATGTAAGCAAAATACCATTAGTTCAAGCGAAATTTCTGGAAGAAAAAAATCTTGTTTATGTAAGGGAAGTGTATCATAATGAATATTCAAAAAGATTGGCTTACGAATTCATTAAGGAACATGCAGGACGTGAAAAAGAACAGTATCCAGGACCATTTGATTTATATCTTTTTGAGAATGGAGCTAGTGTAACGGTAGAAATAAGTATCAAATTAATGTAATTCTCCCTATCAAGTTTGTGAAGTGAGGGTTTGAAGTAGATTTGCGCATAAATTAAAAGTTAGTTCAAAACTGAAATTCAACAATTGTTAGTCGAACTAAATTTGCGCATAAATTAACCGGGGTTGAATTAAAAGTTCGCATATCTTCCTATCAAGTTTATGAGGTTAGAATTTTGTTTTGCTGTGAAGTTATTGAAATAGTATTTGTATAAGGAAAATTCATATTGAAATACATGTTGTAATTTAGTCGTTGAGATGTGTACTGTACGAAAGCTGGATTTATAGTGAGTCGGCGCGACAAATGAACTTGTATTTATGCAGATTGTTAAAATGGAATAAAGAGATGATAGTAGCAAAACGCTCGAAGTAGAAAGTGTGAATAATGTTATATAAAGAAATAATAGTTAAACAAGGAAAATATTGAAAATTCAAACTGGTATTAAAAAATATGAACGGACAATCAATTTTGTAGAAGGTTAATATTTTGTTGAAAACGTTTGATTTTCTTGGATAGTGAAGAAGAAGAAGATGAAATAGTGGTAGGGGGACCGTTATAAAAGGAGGAATGTGAGAGCCCATTTCATTTCTCTGCGAAACTTCGAAGAGTAAACATCTCAACATGTATCATTGCGATAAATGTTCGGAATCGTTTCACGATGAAATTCTATTAGACTGTCATAAAGAACTAATTCACAACAACGCAGAAGAAAAACAAGAAGAACAAGAAGAACAAGAAGAACAAGAAGAACAAGAAGAACAAGAAGAACAAGAAGAACAAGAAGAACAAGAAGAACAAGAAGAACAAGAAGAACAAGAAGAACAAGAAGAACAAGAAGAACAAGATGAAATATCAGCAACATCTTCAACTACTTTACCGAATCTACAAGTATTTGCTTTACCCGGTAAGGTAGTAATGCATCATAAAATTAAAAATGAAAACTTGAACTTAGAAGAATTTATTAGAGAAGCAAAACCAATTGTAAGTAAAACTTTAAAAGAAGAATTGAAAAGATTGAACTTTCTTAAATTTGGTTTACTACTAGAAGCTATGTTTATAAATGTACAAGAAGAATTATCATCAAGAGGATTCATAACAAAAAACCGAACTATCATGGAAAGTTCAAACATTGATTCAATAGTAGAGAACTGTATAGAAGAAATATTAACAAAAATTCAGGAACACGAAGGAAGAGGATCTGGATGGAGTCTTACAAGCATTGAATTATTAGATATAAGAGTACACAAACATGGTTATGGATTAATGGGATCTAGTTATATTCCTTTGCCACAAAGAATCAAGGATACAAGATCGTGTATTAATGTGAAAAATCAAGATAACGAATGTTTTAGATATGCTATGACATCTAAGTTTGTACCAAATCATTTCGATAAACCTAACAAACACTATGAAAATCAAAGACATAGGTACAATTTTCAAGGAATTACTTACCCTGTATCACTAGGAGATATATCAAAATTTGAGAAGAAAAATCCCGGTACGTCTATCAATGTTTTTGCATTAGATAGTTCAAACAAAGTGTATCCTTTACGTATTGCAAAAGAAGAGCTACCAGATCATACGGATTTACTACTACTAACGCGAGGAGATGTGTCTCACTATGTGTACATAAAGAAATTCGACTCACTTGTTAATAAGCAGCTTTCTAAAGATCGACACAGAAAGTTAATTTGCAAGAGATGTTTCAGTTTTAAACGAGATAAACTACACGGAAGAGAATGGTTACAAGAGCACAAAAGACTATGTAACAATAATTATGAAGCAAAGATTAATTTACCTTCGGAAAACAGAGCATTCGTTACATTTCAAAAGGTTTATCATCAATACCGTATCCCTTTAGTTGTGTATGCGGACTTTGAATCAACACTTGTTCCAGTTGAAGATGAAAATTGTGAAGCAAGAAAAAGTGTCAAGTATCAAATGCACAAACCAAACAGTTTTTGTTTAATGGTCAAATCAACATTATCAGAAGAACATTTGAACAAATATGGATTAACTTCAGAACCTCTTACCAGTATATCGTGGTGAAAATGCGGAAAAAATATTTCTTGATCACCTATATTCAATAGCTGGAAATACACAAAGATTATATACAAATATTGTACCAATGTAACCGATGGACGAAGAAGAAGAAATTCAACATGAAAATGCGACTCACTGTTTCTTGTGCAAAAATGATTTTACTATTGAGAATTATAAAGTTAAAGATCACGACCACCTTACAGGTTATTACAGGGGTGCTGCTTGTAATAAATGCAACTTGAGCTATCGTTTACCACTATTTATCCCTGTGGTTCTGCATAATCTTAGTGGGTACGACGCTCATTTTATAATACCTGAACTAGGAAGAGACGACGGTAAAATCGATGTGTTAGCTGAAACTTCAGAGAAGTTCATAAGTTTTTCCAAAGAAGTTGGAAACGTCAAACTAAGATTCTTGGACTCCTACCGATTTTTGCCGTCGAGTTTGTCCAAACTTTCTGAAAACCTAAGGAAACAAGATTTAATCGAAACGAAGAAGATTGTAAACAGCGACAAATTGGATCTGGTACTTCGAAAAGGTGTTTTCCCATATGATTACATAGACAGTTTGGAAAGATTTAATGAAACATCACTACCTCCAAAAGAAGAATTTAAAAGTAAGCTGTACGACATGGATATATCTCAAGATGATTATAATCACGCATGCAAAGTATGGAACGAATTAGGATTTAGAACATTGGGAGAATATTCAGATTTTTATGTTAAACTAGATGTGACTTTATTATGTGATGTGATGGAAGAATTTAGAAATACGTGTTTTGCGGCATATGGATTGGACCCTCTTCATTCGTACACTTCGCCTGGACTAGCGTGGCAAGCCATGTTGAAAGAAACAAATTGTAAAATACAACTTCTTACAGATATAGATATGGTTTTGATGTTAGAGTCAGGAGTTCGAGGAGGATTGACGCAAAGTGTAACACGTCATGTCAGGGCAAACAACAAGTATTTGCCCGATTATGATGCATCAAAACCAACAACATTCCTGGGTTATTTTGATGCAAATAACTTATACGGATGGGCAATGTCGAATCCCCTTCCATATGATAATTTCAAATGGATAGACCCAGAATCAATTGGAAACATAATGGATATACCGAAATATGGAGAAACTGGTTACATATTTGACGTCGATTTTGAATATCCCGAACATCTTCACGACGAACATTATGATTTACCACTTCTTCCGAAGACCGAAATTTCTCCAACTGGAAGATGGCCAAAATTATTGATGACTTTAACCAACAAGTCTCAGTATGTCTCGGTACTACTGGATGATACAACAGGCCTTAGAGTTGGGATTAAGAATTACAAAAATTAATCGAGTACTACAATTCTCTCAATCTTGTTGGTTAAAACCGTACATTGACAACAACACAAAAAGAAGAGCCGCCGCTACATCAAGTTTTCAAAAAGATTTCTTCAAACTAATGAACAACGCAATATTTGGCAAGACTTTGGAAAACAAAAGGAAACATAAGGATATCAAATTGGTAACTGATCCAGTAAAATTACAGAAATTAGTGCAACAACCAAACTTTGGTTCATCTGTAATTATTAATGAAAATCTAGTTCTTATTTCCATGAACAAGAAGTCAGTTAAAATGGATCGTCCTTTGTATCTTGGAATGTCAATCTTAGATATTTCTAAAACACACATGTACGAGTTTCATTATAAGAAGATGGTTAACTATTATGGAAGAGAGAACATTGGTATCGCATATATGGATACGGATGCACTCATTTACTGGATTAAAACAAATGACATGTACGAAGATCTACGCACCTTTATGTATAAAGATGATTTCGACTTTTCTGATTATCCTAAGGACCATCCAAATTACGACTACGACAGAAACAAGAAAGTATTGGGAAAATTTAAAGATGAAACAAATGGTGTGCCAATGATGGAAATTGTAGCATTGATGTCCAAACTGTATTCGTTTCAACTGTACATAAACGAAAGGAACGAACATCAAGTCACGAAGAAAGCCAAAGGAATAACAACCTCTTTCCTGAAGAAGAACGTACAGTTTGAACATTATAAAAGATGTTTGTTTGAAAATGTTGAAACAACTGCTACATTTAACACCATAAGAAGCTTCAACCATCGTCTTTTCAGTGTGAAGCAAACCAAATCGGCATTGAGCTATAAGGATGATAAGAGATACATCCTTGAAGACAACATAAGAACTCTGCCATTTGGACATTACTCTCTAAACCCTATCGACCAGTAAACCTATACTTCGTCCTCTACCTTCTTCCTTTTTTCCTTTCCGTAAAGAAGAGGGGACATGGCAAGCCCAATGCCATGTTCCCTCTTTTTTACACTAATATGAAATGGCCTTGACCTATATTCAAACTATATAAAAGAGAATGAACTGTTGTACGGATCAGTATTTTTACAAGCGGTGTGCAAGCAAGTGATGGAAATTGTAGCATTAATGTCCAAACTATATTCATTTCAACTGTACATAAGCGAAAGGAATCAACATCAAGTCACGAAAAAGGCCAAAGGAATAAAAACCTCTTTCCTGAAGAAGAACGTACAGTTTGAACATTATAAAAGATGTTTGTTTGAAAATGTTGAAACAACTGCAACGTTCAACACTATTAGAAGTTATAATCATCAACTCTTTAGTGTCAAACAAACAAAGTGGGCATTAAGCTACAAAGATGACAAGCGCCATATTTTAGAAGATAAAATTAATACTTTACCGTTCGGCCACTACTCCCTGAACCCTATCGACCAGTAAACCTATTCTTCGTCCTCTACCTTCTTCCTTTTTTTTCCTTTCCGTAAAGAAGAGGGGACATGGCAAGCCCAATGCCATGTTCCCTCTTTTTTACACTAATATGAAATGGCCTTGACCTATATTCAAACTATATAAAAGAGAATGAACTGTTGTACGGATCAGTATTTTTACAAGCGGTGTGCAAGCAACACCTTAAGATGGAAAGTGTGAAGGACAAGATTGTAAATGAACTACATAAACCAGCAAGAAGAAGATTTCCAAGAAGAAGTACAATTATTAAGGGAATGAATGATCTTTATCAAGCTGATCTCATTGAAATGATACCGCACAGTAAATTAAACAAAGGTTTTAAATATATTTTAACAATTATAGACTGTTTTACTAAAATAGCTGACGCTTTACCATTAAAAGATAAGACTGGTAAAAGTGTTACAAAAGCTATGGAAACAACGATACAAAGAAATAAATTCAAAATCAAACATCTACAGACCGATGATGGAAAAGAATATTTTAATAAAGACTTTGGAGCTTTGATGAAGAAATATCAAATAAATCATTATTCTACAAATTCTGAAGTTAAAGCTTCAATAATTGAAAGATTCAATAGAACATTGAAAGGAGCGATGTACAAACAATTTTCAAAACGAGGATCATACGTGTGGTATGACATATTACCACAACTTATAAAAGAGTATAACAACAAATATCATCGTACCATCGGAATGAAACCTATCCAAGTAAACAGCGCTAATGCTAAGGTTGTATTACAACGCATCAGAAATAATACAACACCTAAATTGGAAAAGTTGCAACCAAAAAAGTTTAAGGTCAACGATAAAGTTCGTATAAGCAAATACAAAGGTGTATTTAGTAAAAGGTATCTAAAAAATTACTAATGAAGTATTTACAGTTTATAAAGTGCAACCAACTATACCTGAAACTTACTTATTAAAGGATAACAAGGGTGAATTACTTCAATGTGGATTTTACGGACATGAATTGTTGAAATCAAATGTCGGTGATGTATATCTTGTTGAAAAGGTTTTACAAAGGAAAAAGGATATGGTTAAAGTCCGGTGGTTAGGATTCGATAAAAGTGAAGACTCTTGGATTCCTTCAAAAGACTTGGTATAGTAATTTAATAGCTCAATGTGTGTTTAACCTTGATACAAGATGGAGATTGTACAACAAAAAGATCGATTTAATATCAATAATATTGATGAATTGACGGTTGACAATGATAGGTTAAATCATGGTAAACATGGTGAATTACTAAAAAATACGATAAGATGTTTAATAACTGGTCCTTCAAATTGTGGAAAAACAAATGTTGTTTTTAACCTTATAACTAATCCTAAAGGATTGCGCTTTAACAATATATACATTTTTTCAAAATCATTGCAACAACCGAAATATTAATTATTGGATAAAGTACTTGCAAGTGTACCTGAAGTGAATTTCTACAAGTTTAATGCCAGTGAAACAATTATGCAACCAAATGAAGCAAAACCATTTTCTATTTTTATTTTTGACGATGTGTCTTGTGAAAATCACGACACTATAAGGAATTATTTCGCTATGGGAAGACATCATAATATCGATAGCATTTATATTGGTCAAACATACAGTAAAATTCCAAAACAACTTATAAGAGATAATGCAAATATGTTGATTATCTTTAAGCAAGATGAAACAAATTTAAAGCATATATACAATGATCATGTAAATGCGGATATGCCATTTGAGAAATTTAAAGAAATGTGTGGCAAAGCATGGAATGAGAAATATGGCTTTCTCGTTATTATGAAGGAAGAAGATATTAAAAATGGTAGATATCGTATAGGGTTGGATAAATTTGTATTTATGCGTTGAACTACCGATGCTACATCTAGTTACACGTTGAACTTCACAGTGTAAACATGGTGAATCAAGAAAAACTATTGAAAGAAATAAAATCACTCAGTGATTCTATTAGGATGAAGAATCGTGCATTGAGGATGGGTTTAAGTGAAAGAGAAGAATTTCTAGAGACTACATTTAAACCTATTACGGAACCTTTAAAACAGATATCAGAAACTATCGGTAAACCTCGTTATGAAGGAGATGTTTTACTACCAGTTTCTAAACAAGAAGTACAAGCATTAAAAAAGAAGAAGATGATGATTCATATACAAGTGCTAGTGAGCAAGAAGAAACAAAAGAAGAAGAAGAACCAATTGTTGAAAAGGAAGAAGAACAGCCAATACCTGAAGCTGAACAATCTATTCCAAATTTAACTCAATTGAGTAGCGATATATTACAACATGGACCTCTTGGAAGAAAATATATAATGAAAATGCTACATGATATGAAATCAAACCCGAATTTGAGTAGATCACACGTATACGGAGCAAGAATTGATGGGAATGAATTAAAGATCGGCGATTCAAAGCTTGAAATAACACAAGACGATTACATCATTATTGGTGAGCATAGATATAAAGGAACAAAAGGACTATATGAATTAATTTTTAAAAACATACCACTAAGATATTCATCCAAAGATTTAAGTGTTTTTAAGGAGATACTACAAAATACTAACGCTCATAAAAGAAACTACTTAAAGGATGCAATGATTAATCGTTCACGTGCAACAAAATATAACATCGTTATAAAAAAGTTGTTTCCTCCACGAAAATTGCCAACATTACGTACTGCACCAGCGGTGAGACAACCACTGAAAAGAAAATCGTTATCACTTATGGATTTATCACTTCTTGAACAACATGGTAAAAAGAGTAAAGGAGATACTTCAACATCTGGCAAAGGATTGATGAAAAATCTATACAATACGGATGTGATTTACTACAACGACATCAATAAATTGGTTGATAGAATGAGACTATTGCATGAAGCCATGGAAGCCGGTCATACAGGTTTAAATAATGAATGGGCAGCTCTGATTGACGAACTCAGGAATCGCGGCATAATCGTATAATTGTCCGCGGATATATAAGAGTTGCAGGCGTATAATATGTCAGTTCTAACATGAGCGTCGACAAGTTCGGACGATACTCCGCGTTAGGAGTGCAAGTTCGAGAAAACAGAAAAAGAAGTGGATTACCGCAAACACCCGAAGGTGACTATAACATAAATAATAAACGTTTAAAGTTTGTTAAAGATCCAGAAGAAGATGGAGATGCAACAAATTTAAAAACAGTAAAGGAGGAAACATCTACAAGTTTAAAACTCGACAACAACCAACTGTATGATGCAAAATCTCACAGAGTTATTAATGTTGCAAAACCAGTCAACAATGGAGATGTTGTTAATAAAGGCTATTTGCTATCTGCGATGGAATACGCTTTACTGTTGGAAAAGACTAAAAGTGGAAAAAAGTACAATGCTTTAAATTATAAAATAACTAATGTGGCAGATCCAACCGAGGATACAGATACAATCAATAAGCGTTATTTGCACTCTGTAATACCAGAAAAGAAAAAAGATGGATTTTCCTTCTATAAATATACTATAAACGATATTGGATATCCTAAAGAAGAAAGTGATGGTGTTAATATAAAATACATTAAAGATAATTGTATTTTATATAATGGTGCTGTTATTGATTGTCATGGAAAAGTGTTGTCCAATCTGAAAGATGGTTCAACTCCATCGGATGCTGCTACCGTGAGACAAATGAATTAAAGCTTGAAGAAAGGAACATCCGCTTTTGTTAAACAAAATCAGGTGGTGTCAAAGAAAGGTGATGAGTTTATGCAAGGAAGTGAAAAGTTTACCTTACTACAACTACAAAATGACAAGTGGGATGGAAAAAATAAAAGATTGTCAAATATAAGTTTAGGCACGGAAGAACATGATGCTGTTATTTTAACACAAGTGCCACAACTATCAGCTACTGGTGTTAACTTTATATGTGGAGGTAGACGATTAACCCATGTAAAATCTGGTAAAGATGATAATGATTGTGTTGTTGTGAAACAAACTATAGTTTTAGATAAAATAAATAACTTATATGATGGAAAAAATAGAAGAATATCTAACATATCAGCAGGAATAGCTCCGAATGATGTTGCTACTATTAATCAAGTTACAGCAACCTCTAATAACGATCCATCTGTGTATACATGTAATGGTAAACGTATCACAAATCTTGATAATCCAACAGATTACAAAGATGCTACTAATGTAGAGTATGTAATGAATCTTGTAGGTAATGCAGTTGTTGATATGCATAATCATATAATTGGTAAATCAAATCACGATAAAATCGAAGGTGCTAAGAGAGAAAAATGGATTAAAGATACAATTATCGATATATATGGATAAAGCTTGTGAATATTTAAGTATGGAATACACAAAAAAGGATTCATTATCATAAAGTATTTCATAGAGTGAAGACGTTGGTTACATAAAACAGCATAATGAAGACCGTATCGCTCAGTCGTCGTCAAGACAGCGGCAAGAGAGGACGTGGTTTAACATCAGCTGCATTATCCCTGCTCAGACGGATTCCAATTGGTGCTGTTGTGAATCGAGCGATAGACGCTTTACCATACGAATTACATCTGCCCGGAGGTTATCAATATTGTGGACCTGGAACTAAGTTGTCAAAACGTTTAGCAAGAGGAGATCCTGGAATTAATAAATTAGATCAAGCTTGCAAAGAACACGATATAGCATATTCAAAGTATAAAGATTCAACAAATAGATCAATAGCGGATAAAATTCTAGCGGAAAAAGCTTGGCAAAGAGTAAAATCAAGTGACGCAAGTATTGCAGAAAAAGCAGCGGCTTGGGCAGTAACTACAGCCATGAAGACGAAAGCAAAGTTAGGTGCTGGAAGACGTCGCAGAGGAAGACCTGCAAAAAGAAGCGCTCCCAAAAGAGGTGGAAACATTAAAAAAGGACGTCGTAGAACTCGTAAGGCAAATGTAAAGAAGACTTCTGTTTGGCAAATGGTAAAAAACGGAGCAGGTTTATACCTAAGACCATACCGTGTGTACTAAATAAAAAGAATCAATTGATAATTCCAAATAAAGCCTTAACAAATCATCAGTTAAATGATTATGTAAAATGTTTGAAAATACCATTTTTTCGAGGAGTTTTTATGAAAGATGCATTACCAACTAAAATATGGGAAAATGAAACTGGAATAGTAAATTTGGATTCCACCTATGGTCCAGGCACTCATTGGGTATGCTATAAAAAGCTCGGACAAACCGTTTACTACTTTGACAGTTTTGGCAATCTACCACCGCCAAAAGAACTGCAACATTATTTTCGAAACTCCAAAAACATTTTTTACAATTACAAAAGAGAACAACCTAACAATACTGAAATATGTGGGCATTTATGTTTGGAGTTTCTAGCGAAGAGTGTCAGTCAGCTTTAAGATGTCATCATATACACTGTCACTGAGTGGAAATTCATCCACATTGAAAAGTACGCTGTTCCCAGCATTGCGTCTATCCAAGGAAAGATTATGGGAAGCGGCATTACTTGATTTGACTACCTACAACTCAATTCCCAATGTTACGGAAGGAAAGAACAATTTACTACATTATTATGAAACTAAGGATGCTTCAGGAAAATACTCAGAATTGATAATAATTACATTTCCTACTGGAGCTTATGAAATCGATGATATAAACCAATTACTACAGAAACAACTCGGAGAAGAAAATATTACCGTTAAAGGAAACAATAATACTTTAAAAGCAGAAATAACTTCGAAATATTATATCGATGTCAGCTTGGAAAACTCCATTGGCAGTTTACTTGGATTTACAGATACAAAAAAGAAAATCTTAACTCGTGGAACTACTCATTCAGGTAATACAACTGTTACAATATTGAAAGTCAATAGTATCGATGTAACGTGTAATATTATACACGGATCGTATAGAGAAGGAGTGAATCAGCATATTTTACATACATTTTATCCAACAGTGGCTCCTGGTTTTAAAATTGTTGAGAAGCCACAAAACTTGATATACCTACCGTTAAACACCAGTTTCATTTCAGACATCGTACTGAACATATTGGATCAAGACGGTGTTAGTGTTGACTTTAGAGGAGAAACGATAACTATACGGATACACATCAGAGCGGCAACATAAAAGTCGACATGGGATTATCATTTAAACCGCAACGGAAGAGTCGGGAGCTCAGTAGCTCCTCGACATTGGAAGAGTTAACATCGGACAACATTCGTTTTCTACAGAAGATTGGATTGAAACTTAACAACGATGGATATCCTGGATATATCTCAAGGACCGACATTCGACGAAACACTATGGGAGAAGGAATATCACACGCACAACCCTTACACTTCATCAAAATTAAACAATAACGATGAAATAAGGATTCCCATTCAACAACAAGATATTTACACATTACCGTGTGAAAGTTATTTATACATTGAAGGACGGGTATTAAAATTGGATGGAAAAACTGCTTCAACAGTTCCTTTTATAAATAACCCGATGGCATATCTTTTTGATGAAATAAGATATGAGATATCAGGGGTGACAGTTGATTCGACAAAAAAGGTTGGTATAACAACGACATTGAAAGGATTAACATCATTAACACCGCATGAGAAGAATTCAATAGTCACCGCCGGATGGGTTGCCCCTGATAAAGACACTATAACACCGGATTCCAACGGTCACTTTGATTTTCATGTACCTTTACGATTGCTTTTGGGATTCGCTGAAGATTACAAACGAATAATAATAAATGTCAAACAAGAATTGGTATTACTCAGATCTTCAACTAACAAGGACTTGATACTTGCAGACCCTGCAACTACGGAAGATAAACTGGAATGGCAACTACAATTGGATAAAGTTGTTTGGAGAGTACCTCATGTAAGATTGGCCGATGAACATAGAATCGTATTATTGAGAAAGTTAAAATCTGACCGTGATATTGTGATGCCATTCCGAAGTTGGGAATTCCATGAATATCCTACACTACCTCAGACAGAACGACAAACATGGACCGTCAAGACATCAACTTACTTGGAACGAGCAAGGTACATAATACTCGGTTTTCAAACTAAGCGAAAAGATGTTATCACTGCAAATGCCGGGCAATTTGATCGCTGTAAAATAAAGAATTGTAAAGTTTTTCTAAACTCTCAATTCTTTCCGTATGAGAATTTGAATGTCATGTTCAGCAAAAAACGTTTTTCCATTTTATACGATATGTATGCAAGATTTCAATCGTCATATTATGGAAAGACTAATACACCACTATTATCACCTGACCAGTATTATTCCAAGGCTCCGATAATTGAATCGATTGTTCAAAACAAAATGAATCGGTAAAATCATCAAGTGTGGATATAAAAATTGAAATGGAATTTGAACAACCAGTAGCGGATGGAACTTCAGCATACTGTCTAATTCTACATGATAAAATAGTTACTTACACACCGCTGACCGGAATTGTGAAGAATGTACTTTAAAAAGAATTAGTACAACGACTGCAGATTTTTTGAGGTTAGAATTATCTGCTTCAATTTTTGAGGTTAGAATTTCGTTTGTGAAAAACAAGTTGAAAATAAACATTTATGTGATTGTATAAATTTCAAGGATTTCACGAAAAACATAAAAGCGAGAAAATCATGAGTGGAAAGTTCATTTTATCTTCGACCGTCGTATGGGAAACATCGTTCGCAAGATGAGTTCTACTAACGGAGAAGAAAATACACCTCTAATGGATGAGAATAGTTCAGATATAGAAAAACAAGTTGAACGAGAAATGGACGAGTTCCTCAAGTTTAACAAACATAAGAAGAGAGAAGAAGAAAAAGAAGAAGGAGAAGCTGAAAAAGAAGTAAAAAGAAAAAAAGTTGAAGTTAACATTACAACAAATATTTTAACAGAAGTATTTCTTCGAATTTTCTACCCCATTTCTTCATGCATGACGAAAAGTATTTCAGTTGGAATTTTAAAATCATTGGATTATTCACCGATTGTTATTTTAAATCATGGAAATAAAATGGTTACATTCACTGAAACTTCTTGGGAATCATTTATGAAACATTTACATCTTTTGGAATGCTGTTTGAGTAACAACACATTTGGAAGAAGAACAAGATTAAGTTTATTGGAATCAAATATTGAAGTTGATATAGTGAAACATCGTGGAGGACAAATGGTTCGCTTCAGAGATTTAACTAGACATGATGTAAAATTACATTTGACTAAAGAAGAATTTTACACTTTAAGTTGTACTACCGGTCCCGTCACCAGATATTTGAAACAACTAATATTTTCAAGTGCAATAATCAAAGACTATCTAATCGATACATTGGACAGACAACCTTTCGTTCCAATTTTATACGGTCCCGTGGATACTTCAATTTTTAATCGAATACCTCAAGAAGTGGATATGTGGAGACAATTGAACAACTATCACACCAACTTTAATATCAACGAAGAAGCGCAAGAAGTTAAAGAAGAACAATCGTGTTTGTAATACAAGTCAGTTGCTGACGAGACTTCATCATGAACAAACGGGTTTCGTTTTCTAATGCGCCACATATAATGGAAGTTAAAAAAGGTATAATTGAATTTCAAGCTTTTCGAGGAAATGATGGAAATTTTATTATAAAAGAATTAGTAATTTTGGATATGAACACATCTGTAGTTTATCATTACTTATTCAAACCTCCATTACCATTCAATAGACTAACAACTAAAGCGAAAGTTACAAACAAATGGTTGTACAAACATTTTCACAACTTAAGATGGGATGAAGGTTTTATTAATTATAACATGATGCCGCACATTATGAATCATTACTGCAAAGAGTTCAAAACTATCTACACAAGAGGATTGGAAAAAGCTAATTGGATACAATCATTTACAAGCAACGAAGTGATAAATGCAATAATAGATAGAGATTTCCAATGCTACTTCAATGAACTTTGTATTTCATCAAAGAGTTTTAAACATCGAAGGTCACAGTGCGCTTTGAAGAATGCCTACCGCTTAAATAATTTCCTTCAACAGAATGGTGGGGGTAATGTCGGTAATAAAAGTGAGAGCGCTACCATGACGCAGCATGAGTATTACTCGAACCTCCGAAGAGACAACATCTCCGACGGACATTATTATTAACAAGAAGATTAACAATAACATCAAGATGGCATCGCAGAACTTTCTTCAAAATTTGGTTGATCAATTCAACGCTTATTCTAAATCAACAATCTTTTCGACGAAGAAATGTTCTGAACTAAAAGAAGAAAAACATTACATCATACATACAATCAAGAAGATGGACACTTCAATTGGTGATGCTATTAATTGCACATTGAGCGAGGCGCCGTATACAGTTGGTGACGAACCGAAGTTTCAAATCTTCCTACCGAAACGGTTTGTACAACTTCTACAAAATGAAGATCTTCGAGTTATTCAACCTGGCGCACTCTATTTAGTTTCACACGGACCGAGTGGAAACAACTCAACTGAACTAACTATTCATGTAACACCTACTACTAACTAGTTTGTACATAACATTGTAAATATATGTGTTTGTAATGGTTTCTCAATAAAGATGATATAAAACAAAAAAAAAATAAAAGAAGCAACATATTGTTATGTCTTTGTACATAGCAATATGTTGCTTTTTTTTAAATTCCACGGGATGACCTTGACCCAATTTTGTGTGATAATAAAAGTGAAAATCAACTTGTGAAATTCATCAGTCTACGACTACCTTTCGTACCGTACACATCTCGCTCTCTATAACTAAATACAAAACTTCAACATGTCCCTAAAGGTCAAGTGTGCATCTTACGATACCAACACCATTACGAGTTTTGAACAACTTGAAGATTTAACCAACGAAATGCGAGTTTTACTTACCGGTGGTTATCACTTAACTGTTGATGTTAGTGCTACTAATGTAAGGATGTTTACTAAAACAAAATACTGCGATGATGAAGTATTTCTTTCTACACAACCTACAACATCTTCATCGCCGACTGGTCAACATAACATCAAGTTCCACAAGTACTACCAATGTTAAATAACTTTTAACAAATAAAACTAAGGAATCACGTGATCAATGTCAAGTTGATAAAAAGGGTGTGATACTTGGATAACTAATCATTCGCTTCCCAACTCTCGCTGCGTCAACACCTATTTTTAAAGATGTTATACAGAATGATGATTGAACTTGATGGAAAGATCTATGGAAAAGATTACAACACCGTTGAACAAATGACAGAAGATTTAGAAATATTAACCCGAGAAGGATATCAGGCTAAATTAATTTTAAAATTTCCTGAAGTACATCCACTATCAACTGAAGAACTTATCGCTATGGCTAAAGCGGAGAAAGAGAAAAAGTCTGAAGAAAACAAACAGAAATAAACTTCTTAAGCATCAATTTTTCTTACATTAGTAAGGTATAATTTTTTAAAACTTCGTTTGGATGACCTTGAAATTACCCCCACCACTTTTTGTAGTACATAAAATTGACTATTCAACACTATACACTCTTATTCTTTCACTGGACTCAGCAGCGTCAACATGGAAAAACAAAATTACAAGTACGAACCTCGTTACTGTTGTGAACAACAGTGTACAGATTTAGGACCAATGATGGTGGACGGGTTAGCTTGCACTAAGTGTGAATTTTTGGGATCTTGTTACTGCAAATGCAAAACAAAACAACTACCGCCACCGGAATTACGAACTTTGAAACTTTACAAATCAAGATATTTTCATACATGCTGTCCTCAAAGATGTTTCAAATTTCATCCTCTCGATCTAGCTCATTGTCAACGCACCAAGTCTCATCAAGATGATTTTTGTACACATATGATAAAAAGATGTAAATACAGGTCGGATTGGTATTCAGATCCTGTTGAACCATCGAATGTGTAATTTCAGTTTTACACTCTTTTTTAAAACTTCAATTGGATGACCTTGAGATTTCCCCCCAACATTGGTTTTTTTTAGATTTCCCCCACCATAAGTCTTTTAGATTTCCCCCACCATTAATTTAAGTTTTGTATCTTATTGAATCCACCTTTGAATTATTTCACTTCCAACATTCTAACTAACAACATGGGAACGCCTTTCGTCAGGTTTCAACATATAATAACTGAGAGGGAAGAAATGGAAGAATTGTTTCAAAACTTGCTCGCTATGATGGATAGATATTATATGAGATGGATCAGAATTGATGTTCAATATTTACGTCCTGGTGAATTATCTTCATCATCACAGAGTGAAGAGGACGAGACAACTACTCCAGCTAAGATATTTGAATTAAAAGACGAAGAAGAAGAACTTAGCTTTTTATTTAATCATAAGCTCACCGTTAAATAAGCCCCCTCCCTTGGCGGCGTTCCTCATTTACTCGCCGACTCTCCAACGATGAACAACTCTCCATTGGCAAGGATGAATTCTAGTTTTGAAATAAACTCTAAAGAAGAGTTACAAGCTATTTTTAATATTTTACAAGAACTTGTAGATAATTTTACAACTATCAAAATGAATTTGGAAATAACATACGATTGTCCTATTTGTGATAAGGTTGAAAGTTCGGACGAAGACAGTTTACTAAATCTAACTCCTGCACCATCTGACACTACTGACGGTAATAATGAAGAGCAAAGTCTTTCCCCCACCACTTCTTTGTAATTCATCTTTCCCCCCACCACTTTTTTTATTTAACTAACATTTCTCGCTTTCACTCCTAATTCCATCTTCGACTTTTGAACTATCAACATCACTTCTTTTAAAATTTCAAACACTAACACAATCATGATGGATATGATGGATGAAGTTCCCTTTGTAACTAGAATGGAAGAGGATAAATTGAAATTGGAAATTAAACGATTGGAAATGGAACAGGAAAACCAACTCGGAATATTACGTCTCTTCAAACTTTTCAAATACATCATCTGGGGACTCTGCGTTTACCTTTTTCTCGTCGTCGGCGTTTGTTTCTACAACTCCATAGTTCATCACAAAAATTCAACCTGTATAGTTCCTGGTATTGCACATTGATTGTATTTGTTTTTACGAATAAAGTTCAAAAGAGCCTTCTACCTATCCCGCTATCACCGGGTAGTTCAACTCTCAGAACTACCCGGTGATAGTACCCTGTGGTAGCGGGGTAGGTTTTTTTAAAACTTACTCGGGATGGCCTTGACATACTTTCCGTACCCCCATTATCAAGTTGAATTTCAGTTTTGTATTAACTTTTAAATTATGCGCAAATTTAGTTCAACCGAGCGCCATCTCCACTCCCCCCATTGATTAATTCACCATCTGACAGGCCGGAAGCCCTAGGCCCCCATTAACTGGCATCTACAGTCACGCATATATTTCGACGAGTCATGTTTCTTTCTTCATTCTCGTTCTATCCACGGAACTTAACACTTCTATTTACCTTCTCTCTCTCTTGTTATGGCTGCGCAATGTTTGAACTGACTCTTATTTTTGTTCAACTGTTGGAGTTTTGTTAACACCATCGAATTACAATTTTGAACTAATTTTTAATTTATGCGAAGTTTTAATTCAACCCCGGTTAATTTATGCGCAAATTTAGTTCAACTCCCAGTTGTTGAATTTCAGTTTTGAACCTACTTTTAATTTATGCGCAAATTCGGTTCAACTCCCCGTTGTTGAATTTCAGTTTTCAACTAACCAGTAATTTATGCGAAGTTTTAATTCAACCCCGGTTAATTTATGCGCAAATTTAGTTCAACCACCAATTGTTGAATTTCAGTTTTGAACTAACTTTTAATTTATGCGCAAATCTACTTCAAACCCTCACCCCACCTCCCCCAACCTCATTTAATATTCGACCGGAAGACGCCTGCCCCGGAACATGGCTTCCGGCGGCACGTGGCTGGTTTTGAAAGTGGCTTTTTCCCTCTACTCACCTCAACCAGGATATAAAGTCACATCTTTCAGGTCACCACAATACAACACTTCCACAATGCTACCAAACACAACAACTCCATGTAAACTGAAGGATGTAAAAGCTGAAAAAAAACACCTGCAAAGCTTGTTGTACGTTGGTTATTATAAAATTCTACTTAATGTTTACAATTTGTCTCTCACACGTTCTATTTGTGTACAGTATTAAACATCGATATTCTATGTAGATTTTGAAATAAAAAGAATGCTGATCAAAATAATATCCCTTTGAAATCCACGTGTCAAGTAATACATATACGAAATAAACTAGGTTAATGACTAATGCAATCCAATACCACACCATTGTGTGGGGTATTTCGCTAACACTCTAATATATTGTAAAACCTCCAACCCATTGAATTGGCTATTCGATTGGTCATTTATTGGCTTGCTGAGTTGGATTTAAAACCTCAGTTTGTTTATTTCTTTTAATACCGTTACGGTTGTTATAAATTTGACTGTTTTTGTACATGTAAAATAGTCCACTGCTTTTTAAAAAAATCATTTAATAAAATTACTTTTTAAAATTCACACAATTATCAAAACACAATTAAAAATAATATAATAAATAAAATAATGGTATTATAAAAATCAGCCCGTTCATAAAAAACAATTTAGTTTTTGGTTTACAATTGATCAAACAAAAAATATTAATTTTAAAATAATAAATTTTGTGTAACAGTGCAGTAACATATTATGGCACAACCCGATTACACAACTAAATCGTTTTGGGCCTTTGGAAGAAACAATAAATCTGAAACTTCTTAAGCGTGATATGAGTTTATTAAAATTTAAAGAATAAAGGTTTTTTGAAAATACTTCATACGAACACTTACGACCAATGCAATCGGATTTGAATTAAATAACCTATTGTATCTTGGTTGAAAGTATTTGTAATGCTTAATGAGCAATATGATTTATATTAAATGAATTTACAATAGAAATAGAAGTTGGGGCTTGTGTGTCCAGAAGAACCTTAATAATCAGAAAACTAAATTATTAAGGTTTAACTTTTTTTTTTTTTTTTTTTTTTTTGTAATAAGACGAACGAGTTCCAATTAAATATACATTCTTACAACTATTTCTTCTCCAGGTTTTTTGTTACATTTTTTATTTAATTTTGGTTTAATTAAATAAACATTTTACATACAACGGTTAATGGCCGTGTCAAATTGGAAACCAAGCGATAAATATATCAATGTATTTGAAATCAATAACTACTATTCATGACATGTATTATGCAGTAAGTTCGTAGCCAAGAAAAAACAAACGCGTATCACTATTGTTTTTCCTTTTTTTTCAAATATGCATGTAAAAGTAGTAACCCATCAAATACATGTTAAATTCATATTTGGTTTCTAACTGAAATAGATCGAATAACCCAATATATTACAACAGTACTAAATGTTAAGTTCGCAAAAGTACAATGACTATTTTATTCTTATAATTTGTCTTTTAATGGTCTTCTAAATTGTCGTTATACTCTAGATTAGTACAATGACTGAATGTGAAATGAGAGATATTGATTTACAATCTAAATTATTACTTCGATTGTTATTGGTTTCTAAAGTGTTTCACGTAAGGATAAGAAAACAACGTGAGGAAAAAATATTCAAATAGGTCAACGGACTTAGAGATCCAGAGAGTTGGTTATAATAACGTTTCGTGTGTGTATGGAATGTTAGCTATAGGGCCCAATGCTTGGGGACCGTGAGAGACTAGGTTGAGCAAGGTAAAGGTGTTGATATGTGTTGTATTTATGTTAGTCATTACATGTGTCCTTTATGTGAATTGATAAATGCTTAGTGCTAGTAAAGGTCAAGAATATATATACTTTGTTAATTTTAGACTTTTCATAGGATATACTTAGTTTCAATACTATATTTTTATTTAAATATTTACAAACCCTTAAAACTCAATTTAATTTACTAGTCTATTTGCATTCTGCCACTTTTATTCGTGTTCCGCATATACTAAGTACTGATAATGCCACTCGATTATCCTTTAAAGTGTAAATACTGTACATTCGAAGTACAGTGCACATTATGTATGAACTTTCCTGGTTTACAAATAGTAATTTATAACTAAAACTTAATTTTAAAATAAAATATTCATTTAGAAAAGGAATTATATTGTAAACGGTAGTTACAACTAAATTATCAAGGGTGCATAGATTAACTCTGACATGAAGGACAGACCTACTCTTAATACTCTTCTTTAGACGTCGACAGGTGTCTTTTTTATGGACGAGAGTATGTAAAAGGACTCATCAAATATTAGACACAAAAAACACTAAAGATAAGACTTATGGGAAAAATTTTGAAAATGTATTTAGAAGAAAAATCAATTTCTAAAATTACACGGACCTGAAATACATACATTATAGTATATTGTATTGTATAACAAAATGATTTAACTTGTAATTTACAAAATTTTTATTCAACTTTGTTTTTAAAAATAACTGTACATTTAAGTGCAATATTAACCAAATGTGATTTTTTAGTGAGAGGACAAATAATGCTTTTACACTCATATATGGCCAACTTGTAATGACGGCCTACCACAATAAAATATGGTACACTACAAAATACAAAAACTCCTCTTTCACTTTTGGATACTTGCTTGGGATCGCTTATTGCATTGAATCAGCACTAGACTTACTTTTACTTTTACCCTTTATCACTTCGAATCCATTTGTTTTTAAAGATCTAAACAGCGATCATGTCTAAATACGTCATATTGTATGGGAGGACTTTCTGGACGAAATTGGACAAGCAACCCCAGATGTAATTACCCTTCAACATGTTCATGCAGACCATTCGTGACAATATCATGTGCATGTATGACTAAAAATATCGAATCTACAGCTCCTATTTCTCTTGCCCTGTCTGGTATTATTTGGTCGTTGCATCAACTTGTCTCAGATAAATTGCTTTTCTGTCCTATGCCAAGAGATGGAAAGCTATAACTCCAGTGATTATGAGGACAACCGGTTTGGATACCATCCAAAAATCAGATGAGAACCTGAGTGCTGCTTGAACCTGCAACATAGCGAGCCTCGTTGTTTATACTTCCCTATTGAGAGCATCTGATCTCACTGCAGAGCTGTAAAGTTACTGGTGTAGATAGCCAGAGGTGTTTCGTCCAGAATCTCTGATCTAATTAGACTGTTGAAGGCGAAGTTTAAAAGTTCCGGGCTAAATATTGAGCCCTGTGGTCCCGGATGTAACATCCATCGTTCACTGCCCTTTAAAAAAATCACTGATATTTTTCTCATGTTTATTGTTGTATGCAAGTTATCTCCGATGAGCCGCAATAGATATGGCAGAAGACGGAAGGTGTTGCTCAATGTTTCCAACATAATTACCCATCCCTCCGAGTTAAACTCATTTTGACATAAAGTATAACATGATGATATGCTTTTTTTAATTAATAGCCAACTTAGAAAGACAATTGTTTATCAAGGGCCTAGGCATATGTGTATTTAAATCACTTAAACAAAGTATTTAAACAAATCTTAAATTTCAAAATACTATTTAGCTTTCAATGGTTGTAATCATCATTAAAAACATGTAGACTGTATGCAAAAAGGATTAGCTTCATAGCCCCAAGTAATTACAATTTGCAACAAAATATTTGCATACAAAATATTAAATTTGATTTTTTCTATACATGTACTGTTGGATTTTATGAAGCAATTACAGTTTTCAAGGGCGTTTTGGTGTTTTACTTAATATTTTTATTGTATGGATAGAGTGACTATATCTATTTCTGTCATTACAGGTGGGAAATTTGCTTTCAATGCTTATAATGGATGGCCCAACACGGCGCATGCATCCAATTAACACCTCAAAGCAATTAACAAACTTCAGGATATAGATAAATATAGATGTATTTGTGAGGACAAAAAGCCATTACATCGGTTTATATCTTTGTGAGGTGTTCAAAGTACAATTATTTTTTATTTCACCTCTTGTCATTACCTCAATAAAAACTTGAATCAAGATTAGTTAAGGAAATATAATATATGCCATACTATTTTAGTGTTTTATACACATAAAAGAAAAGAAAAAGAATAAGGTAAATAAAGAATAAAATAAGTATCAATTAATTACAATAATTATATACTATTCACATACATAAATATACTTTTTTTGTCCTTATGAGAAATGAACTAATCTATAAATATAGTAGTTGTTTTGTTTATGTATGTGTAGTATGTAAATAAGTATGTGTAGGATTATAAAACTCTTTGTATGAATTAAATAGTACAATATTTGTGTAGGGGGCCAAGTAAAGCATTTTGGTCAAATAACTGTATCCCAACCATTGAAACTATTCAATATAAAGTATAAAAGAACGGCGTATCATTTGATTCCATTTTTACACTTTGTGTTATTATGGCCTAATTTAAATTAAACTTACGGTATACCGATCTTCAAAAATAGAATAGTCCAACAGTGAAAAGTACCCCTAAAATAAGTCACTCATGTTACCTTAAAAAGGTTTTAACTTCCCACAGTATTCTATCGGCCAAAGGGTTTATTTTGAAGAAAAAAACTTCATAAAAACTGTGGGATGTAATCTTGAGGATGAAGCGGTTTTTGGTTCAACAATCTTGTGGCTGTCATCGTTCATCTTGTACGAGAGCTCGTCCCACCGTGACGGCGGATAAGGAGCTCGTTAAGGAGAAATAATGCTTTCGTGCTTAAGGATAGCATAGCTTAAATTCATGATATGCTGTCACAAATTTTTAAAGTGTTGATATCATACGTTATTAAATTACAATCAAGAAATTTATACAGCCATTGTCCTATGTTTAACGATAAATAAATAGTTGAATAAATGTCCAACGATAACATTGTGTGTTCTTTGTATGTACATAAAATGTTTAAATATTGAGGCTTAAAATGGGATTGTAACATATAATTACCTAAAGAGTTTTGTGCAAGGTATTTTATGTAAATGAGTAGTTTCCGGTAGAAAGTTTTAGTAAATAAAATAAACTGTATCAGATATCTGAAAAAAAACTTTCCTCTCCAGCAATAAATAGCAAAAATTTATAATTGACAATACTGACCAAACCTTGTTAGCTCAGTCTGTGGTGTTGGATGGCCACCAAGTACCGTGCTGAGCTGCAGCAGCATGACTTCATGCACTCGGCTGTGCCTTTTACAACGTACTGGAATTACCGCTTAACATGGAATTTAATTTATTTTATAGCTTCAAGTACGCATTTAAAATACTGGTTCACTTAATTTTAATGCATTTTTTTGGCTCTTCGTCCCTATTTAACTACAATTTTTTCATGAAAAACGTTCGGGCCAGATTTTAAAAAATCGGAATTAAGATGAACTTTCCTTTTTTTTCTTTTTTTTGGTTTTTTTGGTTTTTTTTTGTTTTTTTTGTTTTTTTTTGGTGGGGGGGGTTTAACAATTTAAAGAATTAATGAAAGAATCTGCGATATGTTGGATGGGACTTACATATAAAACGTCATCAAAATCTGTCCATTGGGACTTTCTATATCTTTGTTAGGTGATCTAAAGACACAACCAAGGCGGACTCACTCTGAAAACTACATTTTGGGATTGGGGGGGGGGGGGGGTGAAAAACCAAAAACATCTACCAAAACTCTAATTTTTAAATTTTACGAAAATATTACTTTATTAATAGGGACGGTATAGAGGGATAAAGTATAAATGAATACATTATCAGAATATTGTGTTTAAAATAATAACTAGGGCTATGAATAAAAAATTGAAAAATGTCATTGGATTTCATGTCTCTTCTTAACATTGACTGATGACGATCAACATTTTTTTGTAGTTACATATTAATATTTATAGTCGAAAAATTCTTCACTGGCTTAAAAAGTAAGTTATAATTATTGTAATTAATCTTATTTATGGAAAAATATTTTATTTGGCAGAAGAATTGTTTAAATAAGCTTTGAGATGATGAGCCATTATTACATGAATGTTTATTTATTAAAATTCAACAGCTGAAATTAAAGAATTCCCAGGACTACATTGCACTAACATTTTAAATGTTTACTATAACGTTTTTTTTCAAAAAAAAAAAGGTTAAAAATGTAAAGTAATGAATATTTTAAGCGATAAATGATCCACAAAGCTCAATAGTTAGTGCCTTTTAAAAGAAATAACATTTGAAAATAAATTAATAAACACATAATTATTTTTAGTTTTTAATAAGGATCCGATTCATATTTTTAATAATATTCAATTAAACAAAATTTTGCTGTAAGAAACTCCAAAGTTGGGGCACTGCGTACTATCAACAATGTAAAGAGGTTTCTTATAAAACAATAACAGTTACACAATATTGCTGTTCTGTGTGAGAAAACCAGCCTTGCGAAAAGCAGCCTCACTCAATCAGCACCTCTTTTTGCCCCAACAACTTTACAATTAAAGGTCCAAAATACTGGCACAAAACACTGAAGAACACCAACTTTAACAATAGCCACAGTCTTGCCAACCTCTGCAGTAATATTATTTAAATTTTTTTTTAAATATATGAACCTTTTACATAGAAATGTAAAATAAACCAAATTTATTTTAAAATAAAATTATTTCATGTATTAACAAACTTGTAGTTAATTTTTAGATGACTTTTATTAGACATTTCTTATAATACATAAATATATATATTGATGTATTATAAGATATATATATCAATATGTTTTATATCAAACAATCCTTAAAGACGTAATAGACATAGACATATCTTTATTTCTGAATAATGTACATACAATTTGTACATCTCAGTCGTCATGATAATTACAAACTTAGAATTAAAAGAAAATAAAATCTTGAGTTTAAAGGATTTTGGTCTTCTAATACAAAATTTTCTTTTTATAGTCTAAATCAACCAAATTACGAGTGAATCTCTTTTATTGAGTTTACATATAAAAGTTAAGAGTCATTTACTTAAATATCATAAGACTACATTAAACAGAATCTATTAAAAAAAACTTTTTTTACAAATTCAATACTTTGGGTTACCTAAAATGTTATTGGCAATATATGATAAATTATTATTTATTTGTACCCTATATTGTTTCCGTATAGTTTTAGGCAAAGGGAAAATTTACCCCTTTGACAAACAATAATATATAATAAAACCTACACATTGACATAAAAACTCCCAAAGGTGGTATAGGAGTATATGTTACACTCAATTGCCTAATTCGGACAATGCCCAAAATTTTACCCACCCTGCAATGTGGACAATGCAATACCCACATCTTAGAGTGAGCATTTTATTCGGACATTGGCCGAAGAAAAATACCCGTGGAGTGGGTAATTGTGGGTGCGCAATAGACAATAGACAATAAGCTTTATTAACATAACCTTGGAGGCGACGTCGCAATGTGGGTATTGTAGTTTTACTCAACCGCTAAAGATAGTGTTTATTTTGACATTTGCGCTTTACAAATACCCATCCCGCGGTCTGGGTACTTTGCTTCGGCCATTGTCTGAATAAAATACTTACTCCACGATGTGGGTATTCCGCTTTGTCCACATTGCCGAGTGGGTACAAATTTCTGACATTGTCCTAATTCGGCAATTGAGTGTAACATATGTAAAACGTTTATTTTAATTTACTAAATTTAGACCATTAGAACAAAAAACTGTTGCTTAAAAACATTGTAAATCTTGCTGAGGTTTATTTGTAATCAACGTGGCCACCAGTGAGGTCAACCACGGTGATTGCAAAATTGCCGTCGCCACATTGCTGGGGTATACTGGGCCCGCAGTGCCGCACTCATCTCCTGCCGGATATTGTGAATCAGATGTCCAATCGGTGACATAACCAGCCCATTGCAGCCCAGGTTCATTTGCACAAACATGCTATGTTAGTCATAGTCTGGAACTCCTCTCCACAACCGCATGACTGGTCTTCAGTCATTCCCCATTTGCATTTCCAATAATTTACAGTGCGGAAACTATTGAGAACAGTCCACTGTTTCCGTGGAAGTACTGTCATACCACCTACTGACAAGGTTGGATCAGCAATTAAAAAGTGATTCCGACCTTGAAAAGAGTCCCAGGAGGAAGTCTAGTCGGTATGGATGGAAAATTTTGTCTCCGTCAACTGGGATGCTGTCTGCAGTGGTGGATTTCGGGACCTCAATTGGTCCATCACCTGGGGTAGGTAATCATGGATGGGTAGCTGTACAGGTTAACAATTTAAGGAATCAATAAATGCATCTGTGATATAGTGGATTCGACTTACATATAAAACGTCATCAAAATCTGGGACCTTCTATATCTTTATTAGGTGATCTTGAGACACACAAAGTCGAAGATATACTCTGAAAACTACAAATTTTGTGATTCGGGGGTGGGGGGGGGGGGGGGTGAAAAACCAAAAACATCTATCAAAACTCTAATTCTTAAATTTTACGAAAATATTACTTTACTAATAGGGACGGTATAGAGGGATAAAGTATAAATGAATACATTATCAGAATATTTTGTTTAAAATAACAACTAGGGCTATGAATAAAAAATTGAAAAATGTCATTGGATTTCATGTCTCTTCTTAACATTGACTGATGACGATCAACATATTTTTGTGGTTACATATTAATATTTATAGTCGAAAAATTCTTTACTGGCTTAAAAAGTAAGTTATAATTATTGTAATTAATCTTATTTATGGAAAAATATTTTATTTGACAGAAGAATTGTTTAAATAAGCTTTGAGATGATGAGCCATTATTACATGAATGTTTATTTATTAAAATTCAACAGCTGAAATTAAAGAATTCCCAGGACTACATTGCACTAACATTTTAAATGTTTACTATAACGTTTTTTTTCAAAAAAAAAGGTTAAAAATGTAAAGTAATGAATATTTTAAGCGATAAATGATCCACAAAGCTCAATAGTTAGTGCCTTTTAAAAGAAATAACATTTGAAAATAAATTAATAAACACATAATTATTTTTAGTTTTTAATAAGGATCCGATTCATATTTTTAATAATATTCAATTAAACAAAATTTTGCTGTAAGAAACTCCAAAGTTGGGGCACTGCGTACTATCAACAATGTAAAGAGGTTTCTTATAAAACAATAACAGTTACACAATATTGCTGTTCTGTGTGAGAAAACCAGCCTTGCGGAAAGCAGCCTCACTCAATCAGCACCTCTTTTTGCCCCAACAACTTTACAATTAAAGGTCCAAAATACTGGCACAAAACACTGAAGAACACCAACTTTAACAATAGCCACAGTCTTGCCAATCTCTGCAGTTAAATTTTATAATTTTTTTTTAAATATATGAACCTTTTACACAGAAATGTAAAATAAACCAAATTTATTTTAAAATAAAATTATTTAATGCATTAACAAACTTGTAGTTAATTTTTACATGGCTTTTATTAGACATTTCTTATAATACATAGAAATGTAAAATAAACCAAATTTATTTTAAAATAAAATAATTTAATGTATTAACAAACTTGTAGTTAATTTTTACATGACTTTTATTAGACATTTCTTATTATACATCAATGGTTTCAATTTGTTCTGGTCAAAAATTACCACACACATATATAAATATATATTACGTAATAAATAAATAAATAAATAAATATATATATATATATATATATATATATATATATATATATATATATATATATCAAACAATCCTTAAAGACGTAGTAGACATAGACATATCTTTATTTCTGAATAAAGTACATACAATTTGTACATCTCAGTCGTCATGATAATTACAAACTTAGAATTAAAAGAAAAGAAAATCTTGAGTTTAACGGATTTTGGTCTTCTAATACAAAATTTTCTTATTATAGTTTAAATAAACCAAATTAAGAGTGAATCTCTTTTATTGAGTTTACATATAAAAGTTAAGAGTCATTTACTTAAAAATCATAAGACTAAATTAAACAGAATTATATTTAAAAAAAACTTTTTAAAAAATTCAATACTTTGGGTTACCTACAATGTTATTGGCAATATATGATAAATTATTTTTTATTTGTACCCTATTGTTTCCTTATAATTTTAGGCAAAGGGAAAATTTACCCCTTTGACAAACAAAAATATAATAAAACCTACACTTTGACATAAAAACTCCCAAAGGTGGTATAGGTGTATATGTTACACTCAATTGCCTGATTCGGACAATGCCCAAAATTTTAACCACCCTGCAATGTGGACAATGCAATACTCACATCTTAGAGTGAGCATTTTATTCGGACATTGACCGAAAAAAAAATACCCGTGGAGTGGGCAATTGTTAAGTGCGCAATAGACAATAGACAATAGACAATAAGCTTTATTAACATAACCTTGGAGATTAGTAATAGCTTCAGTACATTAGGAAGGTATGGAAGGTCTGGGAGGTTGAGGACTGATTTTCATCGCTTTCTCCAGTTCAGGAACTCTTTCTCGGAGTTGAAGGGTGTTTCTACCAACCACGCATGGAGCTTTTTCTTGAAAGTCTTATTCGGTTCCCTTTTCAGTTCATCCGGTAGGTTGTTAAAGTAAACAGCTCCTTTGTAAGATGGCTTCTTGGCAGAAAGGGTTAGATGATGCACAGGCAGGGTGAATTCAGCAGCATTTCTCATGTTGTAGCTGTGGGTGTATTTGTGTCTGTTAATGTTACTGAACGTTACATACAGTACTACTTTATTGATATGCAGGGCCACCATAGTTAATATACCTAACTCCCCGAACGCTCCTCTTGAGGTCCCAGGTCTGCCAGGCATCGTATTGCCTTCTTTTGCTGAATGAGCATACTCTCTCTAGATGTATGTTGTCCGCTCCTCCCCATATCGTGATCCCATACCTCAGGTGTGCCTCGAAAAGTGCATAGTAGGCTGTCTTTGCTACTTGGGTCCCGTACAGCTGCCTTATATTAATCTTTTTATGACATAGATCCCTGAACTCAGTTTGTTGCAAAGTTGTTCGATGTGTGGTTTGGAAGTACAGCAGGTATCCAATAGTATGAATAGGCATTTCCTCTTTGCTTCATTTTTCAGTCCTGGTATCCTTCTTCATGCTTCTCCTTTGCGCTGAAATTTTATTGGATAGTTTTCCCCTCATTCAACACTAGGTCATTGTTCTTACAGTATTGTTTGGTCATGTTGAAGGCGATGATGTCATTACCAAAATAAACACGGTCTTCGGCGGTTGAGTAAAACAACGATACCCACACCCCGACGTGGATAAATTTGATTGCCCACGTCACGATGTGGGTATATTTGTAGTTTGCGCAAAAGCCGAATACCCTCTATACATATTTTCTAAGAGGAATCTGGAATAAATCAATTAAATAAAAACTATTTCTTTCGCTTACAAATATTTTTTTTTTAAGAACACTAAAGTAAAATGCCACAAGTAGGTTTACATTAGTACTAAAATTAGCTCAATTGATTTAAATTTATTCAAAAATACGAATAAACGTGATGCACATGAATGTTTATAAAAAAGAAACGTACAGTATTATAACATATCAGTAAAATGCAGTTAATTTGAAAGAGATGTTAGATAGTTTTTACTTTCTCCCCCCTATACCATAGTATATGGAGAAAGTATTGTTTTCGTCAAAATTTTCGAATTTGAGTTGTTGGTGGATTTATCCATTTTGGTTCCCCCTGAGTCCAAAAAAGTGGTTTTCGGAGTGATGTCTGTGTGTGTGTGTGTGTGTGTGTGTATGTGTGTCAGGATGTAAACAGAGCTAGAGAATGCCCCAATGGTCCGATTTTAGTGAAATTTGGTATGTAGGTCCAAACCCACGATAATTCCAGGCGTTTTTTTCATTTTTTTGAATTTTTGATTTTTAAGGGTAGTTTACCCCCAAAAACCCTCAAAAATCGTCAAAAATCACAATTTCTCAAAAACGGCTCTAACGATTTTGATTAAAATTTTGTGGTTTATTAAGCTTAAAATGGTGAATAAAATAACACCACCCGCATCTCCGAGAAAATGCGCGTTCAAAAGTTATGAAGTAAAAAGTGTTTCAAAAATCAATTTTTTGAATTTTCAAAATAGCTGTTGCCTCAAAATAAATTTTACTTATCACCATTAAATCAAGCTCAAAAAACTAAATAATCCAGTATTTTGAATTATTGCTCTACGTCAAGTGGTTGCGGAGAAAATTCAATTTTTCGTTTAGCGGTAAACGCAGTACGTTGTCACAGACGCGCGTGGGGTCAAACGAGCGCTGCTCAGCTGGTAGCTATCCGACTGAGTCATCAAGACATTAATGTTTGGAGCTTTTAACACCTTTTCTATATAGTTGGGAGAAAGTATGTGTCAGTTAACTGATACTGTTTATTAAATCATTCTTATTCCAAACAAAACACAACAGCACTTTAAAATAAGTTAAACATGAAGCTCTGACTTTTATTGATTTTATTGCTAAGAGTGGTGGGTGGAGAGGGTAACATGTTTAGACCTGCACGTCTGGCCCTTGAGAAACGCTATTCGGCTGTAGGGCAAACCACAAATACCCACACCGCGACGTGGGCAACAAATTTACTGACGTCGCAATGTGGGTATTGTGGTTTTACTCAACCGCCAAAGATAGTGTTTATTTTGACATTTGCGCTTTACAATACCCATCCCGCGGTCTGGGTATTTTGCTTCGGCCATTGTCTGAATAAAATACTTACTCCACGATGTGAATATTCCGCTTTGTCCACATTGCCGAGTGGGTACAAATTTCTGACATTGTCCTAATTCGGCAATTGAGTGTAACATATGTTAAACGTTTATTGTAATTTACTAAATTTAGACCATTAGAACAAAAAACTGTTGCTTAAAAACATTGTAAATCTTGCTGAGGTTTATTTGTAATCAACGTGGCCACCAGTGAGGTCAACCACGGTGATTGCAAAATTGCCGTCGCCACATTGCTGGGGTATACTGGGCCCGCAGTGCCGCACTCATCTCCTGCCGGATATTGTGAATCAGATGTCCAATCGGTGACATAACCAGCCCATTGCAGCCCAGGTTCATTTGCACAAAACATGCTATGTTAACGGTTGCTATGTTAGTCATAGTCTGGAACTCCGCTCGACAACCGCATGACTGGTCTTCAGTCATTCCCCATTTGCATTTCCAATAATTTACAGTGCGGAAACTATTGAGAACAGTCCACTGTTTCCGAGGAAGTACTGTCATACCACCTACTGACAAGGTTGGATCAGCAATTAAAAAGTGATTCCGACCTTGAAAAGAGTCCCAGGAGGAAGTCTAGTCGGTATGGATGGAAAAGTTTGTCTCCGTCAACTGGGATGCTGTCTGTAGTGGTGGATTTAGACACCTCAATTAGCCCATCACCTGGGGTAGGTAATCATGGATGGGTAGCTGTACAGCAGATAAGATCTTATTATTTTCCCTAGTAAGTGCCTCCCTTCGTCTTATTTTAGGTGGAGAAATATTACACTGCACCGGGAGCCAAGTTTAAAGAGCTGCCATGAGTTAATGGTTCTCATAGTTCTGTTTAGCTGGACGTCGATCTCTCTGGCATGCCCACTGTTCAGCCACACGGGAGTACAGTACTCAGCAGTTGAGTAAACCAGCGACAAAGCAGTGGTTCGCAGAACTCGTGAGTTAGTTCCAAATGTGGAGCCAGCAAGGTGATGGACAACATTAATCCTAGCTCTAACCTTGGCTGCTGTCTTTTGTAGATGGCTTTTGAATGTGAGACACCTATCTAAAGTAACTCACAGGCACTGTGGATGGTCATTGTGCTTTAGCTCAACTCCGTCAAATACGATTTTAAGCTTTTAGTGGGCCAGTCTTTGTTTCAAGTGGAAGCAAGATACCACAGTTTTAGTTCTGTTTGGATTTAGCTTCCAGGTTTTAAAGTATTCACCAAGGGTCTTGAGGTCATTTGATAGTAATTCCTCAGCATGTCGGAAATCCTTGTGCTGAAAGGCCAGTGCAATATCATCCGCATAGGCAAACTTTAAGGAGAGAGTGTCAGGCATGTTGAAAGTATACACATTAAACATCAGTGGAGCAGGCACTGACCCTTGTGGTAGGCCATTCTTTAGTTGCCTAAAAGTACTTTCTTGAGCCCCAAATATAATTTAATCATCCTGTTGGAGAGCATTGAGTTGTGAAGACGCAATAGGAAAGGGCAAGGATTCAGTTTATAAAATTTTATAAGAAGGCCTTTTCTCCAGAGAGTGTCATAAGCTGCAGTAAGATCTATGAAAGCTAGAGAGGTTTTCAATCTTCCATCAAACCCATCCTCGATGAATGAAGTAAGAGCTGGAATATGGTCACAACAGTTGCGCCCAGGCCCAGCTTGTTCGACAGGGGTGCTGAGATCGAGAACAGGGAGGATCCTGTTGTATATCAACCTCTCGAGCAGCTTATAACAGACACAAAGAAGAGCTATGGGTCGGTAACTATATGGCAGTTGTGGATGTTTACCGGGCTTCAAGACAGCTATTATTTTGGATCTTCTAAATATACCAGGCAAGGCGCCAATTTTCATTATGGTGTTAAAAACTGGAAGAAGCCAATTTTCACTCTGAAGAGATTTCATTAAAATCTTCTGCTTTGCCAATTGGCATTGCATTAAACACCAATGCGTATCCAGCTAATCGCCAGTGAAAGGTCTAGAGACTTTCAATGGTGCTTGCCCACTTTCCATTATTTCATTAAGCTTAAAATCTATTTTCCTGTCTGCAGACGTACGCACAGGCTTAAACAGACAGGAGAGGCGTTTAGCATTTACACAAGGGTGAGGTTGCGAGACTGCTTGTTTTTCATTTGGCTCACCAGTGGAGAGCTTCCTGAGCAGAGACCAAGCTTTCCGACTACTTTGGCTGAAGTTCATATTCTCAACAATTTTCACCCATTTCTCTTTCCTAGAGCTGTTGAGAGAGTTAAGGAGTTGGTCCGTTACTTCTCTGTCGGCAGTGTTAGTGATCTCACTGTAAAGGTCTTCGCACTCTTAGTTCCATCCTGGTAAGTACTCTTTCCTTAAAACCTCTTGGGATAGACGCTTTGGCGAAAGACAGAACAAGTCGTGTGAACCGATCATATTTTTTTTATAGGAGGGATGAACCTACTACCTTAGTCAAGCCTGGAGGAGAAGGCCTCCCACTCATCTTTATTAAAGTTCCATATGAGCCCAGAAATAGATCTTATTAATGGAATTTGAATTCCCATAGCTATCAGTACAGTCCTATGCTGAGAGTGAAGAAAGGCACCTAGGACCTTCCTAAAAGTTGGTATGGGTGTTGCTGATCGCTCGCAATAACAAAAGCACAAGTCTGGAGACATCATCACGTGTACGACATCATCGGGCTGAATGGAAAGTGTCTGGGTCCTTGGCATTAAATACCAAAAAAACGGTTGTTATTTTCAGCCCAGTTTGTAATACTAGTGTCATTTTCATCATCGGAAAAGTATCCCCAAAGTGTGTGATGATGTTAAAGTCAGCTACATATACCACAGGATGTTTAAATAAATGTTGGGAGAGCTGTATCTGACCACTGGATGTTCGATGGTTTGTAGACATTTACAATGGTGCTCTCAGATACTTTAACAGCAATAATAAATATGTTTTTCACTCAACTTTTGTGGGAGACTGACACATCGTCTATGTCCTGCCTAACGTAAGTCGCCACTCCATAAACCCTGTGTCCTATTTCATCCACAAGCCTATATCCTGTGATGTTGCCCCTCGCACTGTTCTCTAAATCTTCTACATGTGTTTCTTGTAGTGCGAGGATATCGACATTATTTTCTCCCAGAACCTTGCTGAAGCAGTCAATTTGGATTTGCTCAGATCCTCTACGTTAAGATGCCTATATTTCTAAAATGGCCCTGGAAAGAACCGTTTGGATTTGGTCTGGTAGCTGTCATAGCTGAGAGATCACTCGCGTGATAGTTCAGCTTCTAAAATTTGCTATTCGTTTAGCCTCACTCAGATGAGTAAGTGCAGTTTTAATGGACTGCTGCGGACGCGAAAAACTTCACTCCCCCGATTTAAGAGTAAAATCTTAAATTTAAGCATAGGTTCAAACGTGCATCAAATTAAAGGTCTCACTGAGCTAAGTACAATGCCTAAAACATTAGGAGTCTTCCAGGTGATAGGAACTCATTCACACTGTTCTTTTCTCTCAACCGAGGTTATGAAAAAAGAATTTTATCACGTGGAAGTAGTAGCAAGTGTTATATACTTAAAACTTTATCTTGTGCAAGCATAAATAAAAATAGTAATCTCTATAAAGTTAACAAAAATTAAGATTTAACATATTTCATTGAAACGCCTTGACTTTAAGATAGTCAAAGATTTTCTCTCGAAATATCATCTTCAAAAGTTAAGATAATCAGTCTTTAAATACATATTTCATAAGGTGTTGATAGAAATATTAAGTTAATATCAACTTTATTTTAAAATTTAATTTTTCATATACTTTTGAAGCTCTTTTTAACACCATAAGTTTTGTAAACGGTCAAAAAAATAACTAAAATTAGTAAAAATAAAATTGGATGAGTTTTAGAGAAAGGATACCTTTTTTTATGGATTATTAAAGTACAATATAAAGATATTATAAAACTAAATACTGTCATAAGTTGAAACCTCATACAACTAGTTTGAGGTAAACCGCTGGTTTGTTTGTTGTATTTTCCCCTTAATACTTCAATTAAACGTTTATAAATGCCTGGTGACTGGAAAGTGATTATAGTACAAAATTGTAATACAGCTTATTTTAAATTAAGTAAATATTGAAAACTTTATCATTATCTGAAAACTCATCACGTTGTATGAGTCAGTTGCAACAAATCTAATATTTAAGTTATATAAATTAAAATGAACCTTCAGTTGCTTTTCCAGTACAATTTTCCGAAGTCACCTTGTTATTTGTTACCTTTACTGTCGCTTGTTATCTTTCTGCTGACGACGAAATAAAGTTGGAGGCAATACATGTGAAGATATTGGTGGAGTTTCGAAAACAATGTATCTACTGGCATCCACCTTGTAAACTAAGTTAGGTACCTGATTCAAAAAGTATCAAAAGCTACACATTTTATAATTTTATGCAATATTTTTCACATGGTTTCTGCAAACGTTTATAAGGCTCCAGTCTCAACACAAAATGTTCCTATGAACAAGTTTCGCACTCGGCAAGTGAAATACTGTTTTGTGTTTTATAAGAGATTTAACTTTTTATAAATAGTAAGTAATAATCCGACAGGTAAATTATCCCTTTTTAAATTCTTATATTTTCTATGACATTAAAAGTAAGGCTTTATATAAACTGTTACATACTAGAAAAGGGACATAGCGTAAAATTTTGAAATTTTTTTTGTGGTAGATTCAGAAATAAAATCTAACTTTTTTGCATTTTATTTTTATTTTTTAGAAAGGAAACACGTAGTATCAATGGGATAAGTGTTTACAAATGTTCTTATAAATTTAAATCAGTACAATTTTTTAAGTCATAGCGCGATTTATATTTGCACATAAAAGGACTTAATCAATAGTAGCGGACACGAAATTTCTCGGGTGGGTGAAAATGCAATGTTGCCGCATAATATGAGACCAGAAATGTAAGGTAAGGTCAAGATTAAAATAGTTTTTGATAGTAAAATAGCATCATGTCATAAAACAGGCACAACAATAAAATAGATACAAGACTTCAGAATAAATTTATATATTAACGTTGAAAATTATTTACTTTAAAACTAATTCATATCGGCCATTGGGCTACTACGCCCTACATGCTTTTAAATTTTCAATGTTAATCTTAAGGGAGAAGGGTGTTTATTAATTGAAACATTAGATATTCGTTGTAATAACAAAAGCAGTAAAACAGGAACAGCAATTTTTTCTTAACTAATTGTTCCCAGATCAACTGACATTTGGTCAAATTTCAACCAGTGGGCGATCTTTAGTACACATAATTAGGAAGCATTAAATTTGTAGATATAAATACAATGCAATTAATGATTAACTGAGATCTCTAGGAATTGATTCAAAACCACTTAAATGCTACGTTAGTGCGGTAAAATTTCTGTAAACTAATTCTTTAGTCTCAAAATAGGGAAACCTCATGATATGTTCTACCCGATCCATCCTCAGAGTGTCCTAATTTTTTCATTTAAATAGAAAAAGGTTTCAGTGATGGGCACAGGTTTAACGGATTCAATAAGCCAGAACATATGTAAACTTGTTATTTTTAAACAGATGATTGGTTTTTTAATAAATGAAATTAAACAAGAAGACAAGTGTAGGCCAGTAGTGTAGCAAAAAAATCAGATTCACCAAAAAAAATTGCTACAATAGTTTTTTCGTTTTTACGGTTTATTGATGTTCCTATATGATTATCCTAGATTTTAAGCCTCGTTGGAGCTGATAAAAAAGGCAGGGGGGGAATATACACAAAAGGGACATTTTTGCATTTTGACAGTTACATATCTTAAAAGGTTTAAATATTGAAAAATTTGGCAGGTATAAAAGTTAAAGAGCATAAAATTCTTCATGTAATGAGACTAACCGCAACTTTTTTGTAACACCCGTTGTCATGATACGACACATCAAACTGCTAGAATTTTTCAAAATTGTCTCCCAAAAGGCGTATTTTTGTATTTTTGTAATTTTACGGTTAGATTTCATAAATTAATGATAATATTAAAGTGTAGCTGCGAAAAAAAATTAAAGGGTCATTGAATTCCGTATTTAATGAGACCAACATCATATATTTTGTACCACCCATTCCCAAACTTCATCACATTAAGATTAACGGAGATGAATGAAATGATTAATTAAATAATATTAATTGTGTAGACCTATATTCATTCATAAAAATGATGACTCAATTAGATCAACACAATTATTTAGTACTTTTATTTGATTAGTTAAACAAAATAATTTTCAAATAATAATGAAAATAACCGTAGATGGATTTCAGTTATATTTTAGTGCAAAGTGTACAAAACATGAATTTAGTAGGGACAAAATGTGATGATTGGCCAAAATCTGTTTTCTTTTTTTATTTAAATAAAATAATTGTACTATAAAATTTCAAATTACTCGTAATTAAAAAACTTTTAAATAGATTTTAATATTTAAATTTGTGTAGACTATTTTAAACGAATGATTTATATCAAACTTAATATAATTAAATAATTCAATATAATTTATATTAAATTATCTTAATAGATATAACACTAGATAAAATGTTTTTTGCAATGTAACCACTGTCCGGAGGCTAATGTAGGCTTTACAATATAACTTAATGGTTTAAAACAACCATCACTTTTGCAAGAAACAGTAAAACTATTACTATTAACTACTATTAAACTATTACTATTACTAAAACTATTACCTGTTGATTTTTCAAACTAAACAACGTGGACATAACAATAACTGATTTTAAAAAACAAAACATGTCAAGTGAATTTTGGAGCCAAAAACAATAAAATTCAAAGTATAATTTTACATTTTAGTTATAATTCCACCTCTCATTTTTAAACAATACACTTCACCGCATGACACATGGAAACTCAGTTGCCAGTTGTGGTTAACGTTTAATTAATTTTGTCATTCCTCTCATTTCAGATTTAGTTTGATTAAACAAAACTAAAAAATGCAATATATATGTAAATACTACACGTATTTATGTATAAATTTGGCTAATTGAATTTTGTAATAGGTTGGGCTCTTTACACTACTACTGTATCTTTTTAAAATATTTTAAAATTCATTCTAATGTGCATGTTTATCATTATGTAAGTGCATATCTTAATTCTGCTGATTGCGCTTCAAATGGTGTATCCTATAGGTGACTGATTACCCCGAAACTGAAATCCTGTAAATTAATGCTCAATTAGAATAACTGACTTATAAACCGGCTTACAATTATACAGGGTGTACATAAGCTTCCGCAAGAATTTAATATTTTCTGAACGATAACAGATAAATCAAAATATTTGGTTCATCGACATCACGCCTAAAAATCTACTTTTTGAAAGAACTCTCAGTTTATTGTCATATAATTGGGACCTCCCACAAGGAGTCGGAAGGAAATCTTAAATGAAGTATAGGTCAATATGTATATCAAATTAAAATACTCTAAGAATAAAGAATAATGCTGCAAACCCTTCCTCAATAGGACAACCAAGTAAAAAATTTCAGGTGACCATACTTTGCATTAAAATCGTATTGCTGAAAATAAAAAATGCCATAACTCCAAATACACTTTACCTTTTCAGGTTAGATTAGTAGCAAATTGCTTAGAATCAAGGCTCTTTAATAATTTATGATATGACGTAGGCCAACAGGCCAATGAAATTCTCCCCAAGACTTCCTTTAATGATGTATGATATAACTTTTTTAAAGGCCTTTCCATTCTAAGCGATTTGCAACATATCTGACCTAAAAAGGTTGAGTATATCGGGAGTAATTGCATTTTTATTGTCAGCTATATGATTTTAATGTAATGTTTGATCGTCTGCCATTTTTAACTCGTTCATCCTATTGAGACCGGGTTTGCGGGATTGTGTTCTATTCTTAGAGACCTTTAAATTTATGTATATATTGACCTATGCTTACGATCTCCTCCTGACTCCATGATGTGTCAGAAAACTGAGAGTTCCTTCAAAAGGTCAATTTTTAGGTGTAGTGTTGATGTACCAAATATTTTGATTTATATGTTATAGTTCAGGAAACATTAAAAACTTGCGGGAATTTAAGTACACCCTGTACATGCATACGAGTATGCACATTACCGGGTGTCCATTTAGTCTTGCCCTGATTTCAAAGCTTTGCTGTTCGGACTCCATTATAGCCAGAAGCATCTTACATTTCTTATTTTCAAGGGTATTTAATCTAGTTTATTTTATCATTAATTTGTTAACACCTAAATTTAGCTGATTGACATTAATGCAGTTTACTTGTAATCCACTACAAAAACAAATCTTGGTGGCCCGACTAAATAGCTACCTTATTCACCACGCTTGACCCCTCTGAATTTTTTTGCGTCCTCTGAATTGTCGAAGATTTGATTTATTATTCCCCAGTGCCTAATTTAGAAACTCTAAAAGACAAAATAATAAATACAGTGACGTCCGTTTTTCAGGAAATGTGACCTGAAACCAAAAAATGGTTGTTAATAGAAAATTAACTAAAAAATCGCCTAAAAGATTTAAAAGATTTAGCCAAGGTGCACACATTGTATTGTGTAGATTGTATTGCACATTGTGTATTGAGTTTGTGCATAGCTGTAAAAATCTTAAGAAGTGACTTGTTAAAACTGAATATAAAACTTTATCTTACCACCAATTGTTTTCATGCTATTCGGTTTCTTTATCAGGGCAAGACTTATATACTCGTGTATATATATATATATATATATATATATATATATATATATACATACATATATATATATATATATTCATACACACATTTATGCACGAGTATATACAGAGAATTTAATACACCCTCGAATATAGGTTATTCTTTGTAATATGATATATCATTTTAGAGATTGAGTTTGACTTTTCCAATGATGAGTTACTAGCCATAAAAATTACTTAAAAAGATTTCATATGTAAAATAAATAAACCTAAGTGAAAAAAGTACTTTACAAGAGGTTATGGGCGTTGTAGGTTATAGGCCTATCCACAAATCACCGTTTTTTCAATTATTACTTTTAAAATAATTACTATTTTTATAATTTTATATTTGGTTGAAGAATGTATATTTTATGTATTTTAAAATAGTCATATCGTCCATAATTAGCTTAAATATATACGAGTTTTAAGCTCGATGTGTAATGCATGGACAATATATTGTGGTATTCAAAGTTTAAGTCAACGTCTCGACTGTACAAGGTTCTTTGGTTTATTTTTAGAGGAAAAGCGGCAAAGGACACCGGGCCTTAAGGGATGTTTGCTACAAGAAAAAATATGACATTCTTGTGTAAACAAGCCAAATTCTTATATTCCCATCTATTTATTTCTATGTTATTATAAATGAAATAAAGTTATATATTTTTGTCAATAAGTTTAAATATTACCATCCATTTCACAAAAACAAAACTGAAAAAATCCATTAAAGTTGTAATTAAAATGTATATTTGGTTCAATAACCGTTATTAAAACAAGTATTCAAAATAAATACGTTGTGTTTAAAAATGAAACAGCAAGTTTATTGTTCTTACGATAGGAAATCTTAACTAAATATAGGTCTAAATATATAAAAAAAATTTACGAAATGAAGTATAAATGAATATAAAATTTTTTTATTGCGGCTTAATGCATTTGCCATGCACCCCAAACAGATATAATTAAATTCGTATCCTTAAACTATAACATTTTTGCCGTAAATTAGACTATGTTTAAAATATTTCATTCCACAGCTTCCATAATGTGAGCCATGATTTATTGAAATAAGGCAGGCAAACGTGGGACTTAAAATTGTGTCTCAAGTAACCCTAAGGAAAAGAGGCACTTTAATTATAGATGAAGCAAATCAGTAGTAAATCTATTGAGCAAATTTCAAAACACCAATCTATTTTTCTTCAGGGGCCCCCGCACCGGAGTGGGTTGCCACGCAAAAAGCGCGGTCTCGGCGCCAGCCCTACAATAGGACTTATATCCAAACTGTTCCCTGAGAAGCTTTGTGGCCATGACTAGCCTCAGGTAAATCACAAGCTTATTTATGATCCCATTTCCATAATTTTTACATAGTTGAATTTTAAAATAAATTTTCTAAAAGTACATAATGACATAGACTTTGGTTCCTTGTAAAGTCTTTTTGCAATTTAAGTTAAACAATTTTAAACGGCCGCCATTTTGAAAATATATATTGAAAATATTGGTTATTTTTTCAATTAGGCCTTTGAGTAAAAAAAAGCTGTATACTAAGTTTCAACTTAATAAAATAAACCACTCTTAAAATCTATAATTTAAAAATACAAAATTAAGTCTTTATGGTTTGGAGTTTTGGAAATTTTAAATATGAGATTTTGTTTTGTCTTTAGGTCAGGATCAATACCTAATAAGGTTAGTGGAAAGTTCAGGGACACCCTATATACATTTAACTTGGCCGATGAATTGATTTCATGTTTTAGTATTTTGAAATATGTTCATCCACATTAAAAGACACTGTGTTTTATAGCAATCATTGTAAAGTACAGCTTTACGTAATACTTTCCTTTAATACCGTTATGAGAAATAATTGATTTACAACTCACATTATAGTAGTATTTAAAAAATATTCTTATTCAAGAGGATTTTGAACTCCTTGGATTATAATATACACACAAAAAAAACATTTTTTGGAGTTATTTAAAGTGGCCATCGTTTTAAAGTACACTTAAAACAGGGTTGCAATTGAAACATAAATTAGATTTCATATAGGAAAAGAACTTGTCCTAAGAACTATAGAGTTAAACATATACATAGTCAACATATAATATATTATTAAGTTCTCTCACATATTTACCTCACATAGTTATAGGGAGGATTTTGTCCTGAAAAGCAGCGATAGGTTAGCTCTGAGAACACAGATAGAACATGGTTCATCCCACCAATGCATCTGTCAGCCACAGGCAGGTGACGGGACCATAGCGACCGCCTACCCTGGCCTGGACATTGACACCAGCTACCAGACTAACATTGTAAACCGTCGAGTTATATCAACATTCTAATAATGTTCAAATTTTTGTGAAGAGGAAACTACTTGAGGCGTTACCATAGCTTAATTATTGATAATTTTTTATTACCGTTTTTTTAGAAACATCCCGCTTGCAAAAATGCTTTCCCTTCACTTCAGTCTTAACTCATAAAGAAATTGACAGTGGTTTTTACTAATCAACGAATAAAATAATATATAAACAGTTAAAAAAAAAAAACCACTCATGTGTGTGCAATACTTCGTTAGAAATTATTTTTCACATTTTTGTGACCATTTAAAGCCTTGGTTAGACAAATTGGTGTATAATGTGTGAATAAAGGTGTACAGCATATAAACAAAACTTAATTACCTAAATAAAAATGGTATACCTAAGGCACATACAACACATCAAGTGAGTAATAAAAGAGCGTACAGTATATAAAAGTAAACAATTCGTACATTCTACTGAAATGAACACGGGTCACGGGAGAAGTAAGTAAGACGTACGGTACTGTAGTCTGTGTGTAATTGTGTAGAGCACCGGTTGCGGGAAGGCACATTCTAAGGTATTGTTTATAATTAGAAAGGCAGAGCCTGCTCAGAAGGACTGCTCAGTGTGAAAATGATAATGAGGTTCTTTCCTTCGAATTCTTAAAATTCTTGTTAATGATACACATACACTTCTCGGTATAGAATGACACAAGCATGCTGATATAGTTAGAGGCCTCTAATCATCAAAAGAGTATCATAAACCTAGCGAATGTTACGTTCAACTTTGTCAACCTTTCTACTCTGTGAGAGCATGTTAATTAATAAACAATTTTATCTTTCTATTTCCCCAAAGTAAAAAGAATCTCTGGAAGGAGTTAAAGTACATTTATTCGAAGTCATTTATTGTTTTAAATTATTAACTTAATCTATAATTAAGGATTACGTCAGTGTCCCTTTTTTATTTTTTAGATTTTCATTATTAAATTGAAAACAATAGGCCTAAATAAAAAATAAATTTTACTTATAAATTTAATTGATTATGACGCTCAGAGCAGTAATTTAATTTAGTTAAATATAGTAAAAGTTAACTTAAATGCTCTCCATAAGTGTTAATTTTTTGTACAACAATATCTATCTTTATTATGTTGAAAATATAAGGAAATATCATAATATACGTTTCCGATCAGAGCCAAAGTTTACAGTGTTTGTATTACAAGGTTATTGGTAATAATTGTAAGAAAGAAATAACAAAATACAAACAGAAGTCTAAAAATGTTTAATATTCAAGCATAAAATTGAAAAAATGAAACAATAGTATAATAGGTGTCAATATTTAATAATTTATATTCAAACTTTGAAATTGTGGTCATCGGCAACGTTAACAAGAAATAAGAAATAAAAAATTCGATTATAAGAACGAATCTCCAGGCTATTAAGCAATTTTGTAGTAAAGCTACACGTAACTTAATGTTACTTAATGTTTAACGTAATTAATGTTTTGAGAACTTTCACTCATAAAAATTATCATTTACGCATAAATTTACTTCTTTCCAATATGGCAGGAAAAATAAAATTTGAAATTTTTTTTGTGATTATGAACAAAAATATTCTTAAAACATTAATTTAATACGTTTTTATTCTTGAGTATTTTTTATTTTAATAAATGGTTTCGGAGATATGGGCAGATAAAGTTTGCCCCATGTTATTCTTATGGAACTAAAAATTAACTTTAATTGCCTCTAGATCCCTAACCGTTAGGTTTAGAAAAAATGTCAAAAAATAACGATGTCTTAAAATCACATGAAAATGTCAAATACACCATAAAATGTAGGGTGTTCTATAAGAAATTTTAAAGTTGACTGCCATATTGGAAAAATGGCGGGAAATTTTGAAAACTGAAATACATACCTGAAAGCAAAATACAAAAGTAAAAGAGGTCCCCAATAAGAAGTATACTGTCAGATATAGGATAAAACAGTTAGCTATTGGATCACTTTAAGTAACTCACCCTGTATATATAACAAATCTGATCGATTTAGACCAGTCACACCGGTCATCATCAGGCCCAAACCGAGACGTAAATAATAAAGATGGTTTCCTTTATTAAATACCTAAAGTTACTTAAGTTAAGTCTCCGATGTTACGGGAAACCTAGAAACTTCGATAAAATAATGAAAAACTACCAAAGTAACAAAGGATTTTAAGTTTTGAGGAGACCTTGACGTTTATAGCGTTGTTGATGAACTCATTAGTAACATCATTGTCTATGATGTTATTTGTTGGCCGTCATATGATTTTCGTTATTTGCTGGTCTAATCTAATCGGTTTTCTAACGTCACTTCCTTTCCTGATAACCATGACGTCACTCAGTGACCTTTGAACTGAGACAAGTGGCAACTTCTTCGATTGTGTTTTATAACAATACTATACCCCATTGAATTACAAGTCGATACAATATTTTTAATTGAAAATATTCACTTATATTTTTACTAATGACATTTTTAAGTTCGTCATAGTTCACGAAGTTATTAATTGTATTACAGAAACTAATTGGACTAAGATTTATTGAAGATCAAAGATATATATTTACGCAATTGACTTAAGCACAACAATAACACTTTCAGTGGTCTTAATAATGTTTATCTGAACGTAGAGTGTCTTACGTCTACATGTCAAAACACGGGGCAAGTTAATACCGGGGAAAGATGAATGGTCACAATTCGGAGAATAACTCGACAGTTCTCCACCAGATGTCGTCCCATTCCTCATGCCTCTTTTGACATTTTAATTCTTTATCCAGGACATACACAACACCCTTGATATGTTATTACTTTTCACTTTTGATATAGCTTTTCTCTATTTCCTGTCGTCTGAGCTTTAATAATGAAATTTTATTTTACAAATGGATGGCACTAAATAAAAAGAACGTTATGACAAGAATTCATAAGAAACGTTGTATGCCACTTACTCTTGCATGATTTTAACATTTTTAATAATTTATTTATTCGAATCATTTTTAGGAGGCGTTTGTAAAATAACCACGCGATAGAAATGTGGTGTGATTAGATTAAATTTTGGAGGATATTTTTAAGAATAATTTTAAATTAGTAGTTAGTGGAAAGTATTAATATTCACAGTTAACATTTATTTATTAATGGACCCAAACAACAACAAATTCAAGGTATGTTTACAAAACAAGGCTTTGCAAAAAAATTTAAACTTTATTAAAAAAAACAAAAAAAAAAAAAATAAAAAAAAAAAAAAAACTAGTTGTGTCATGAAATTAGTTAATTACTCCACAAATAAATACAAAATGCTATATTAAACTGTAATAACATTGATAAATATAACTAAAAACTCTGAATTATGTTCTAAGATTCTTAATACTAAATTTTCCTTATTTGTTTTGTGTTAGTTTTGTTGTTTGATTTTAAGATTTAGTTGTTGCAATATTATTTATTTATAAAACACGTGTATTGTTTGGGTTTCCTACTTCGGATAATTCCTCAAGAGGTATAAAATTAATAACACAATCCGGATGAAATAATTAACAGAATTTTACATAACTGTATGCCAGTTTGTAATAATTTTAAGATGCTAAAATGATTGGGAAATAAATAAATTGAATGAATATCTAAAATTTATATTCAATTGGTTTGTTTACATACTAAACTTTGATCGCCCAGAAAATGGATCATCATTTTGACTACACGTTTATTTCAATTACTATTTATTACAGTTTCAAGCCTTAATAAGTAGTGTAAATAAAATATAATTGTCTGGAAACTTTATATGTCATCTAGGGAGTTAAAACTATCTAATTCACAATATTTCAAATAATTAATACCTCAATTGATCCAATAACGCAAAAATGTGTATTTAAATATCCTATTGCAAACCTGTCCAAATGTATGAAACAAATAACTTTCAATTAGGTTATTTGTAAAATAAATTGTGTTTGCAGTTCTTTTTACAGTTATGTATCAGAAAATTGGACTTTGCTTAATCGATTCCGCACTGGAGTGGGAAGGTGTAATTATTGGAAATACAAATGGGGAATGGCAGAAGATCAGTCATGCAGCTGTGGTGCGGAGTTTCAGACTATGACTCACATTGTCACCAAGTGCCCTTTGAGTGCTTTCCCGGAAGGGCTGGTGGGCTTGCATTGTGCAAGTGAAGATGCACTTAAGCTCATAGGAAACACAAACTATAATGCCTTTAATACATTCTCAGATTTCTAGAGTTTATAAAATGTCGTAGGATGTTTGAAAAACATCATGATAATACAAACACGATTTCGCAATATAATAAAAGCCGAATGTAAGAAATTACTGGGTTATGAAAAAAATTCTCTTAATGTTAAAGTATTAATGTTTTAATGTTAGTTTCCCATGGGTTTGTAATCTTTATGAAAAATCTTTCTACGATACTGAACCATCATCAATAGTTTCTTAGATAATCAAGATAATTATTGAAGAAAAAACTCTGTTCTGTCTTTTACCTACGGTGAGGTATTAATACTGTGATACGACTTTGATATCAACAAAGGGCCAAACATGTGCAGCCACCTAGGATATTTAAAAGCCAAAGTACGAGTAAACATTGGAAGTAGCCATAAAAAACTGGCCCAAATAAATGTCTATAACAATCACTTTTAGCGAATTTCCCTATAGGGAATACGCTATTACCATAGTAGCCATGGTAAGACCTAAGCCCGGGACCACTTTACTTTTTCATTTTGAGGTCCCCAGAAGCCAAAAACACCATTCGTTCGTTTTCATATATATGTATATATATATATATATATATATATATATATATATATATATATATATATATATGTATATGTGGTACTGATAACTTTTGAAGGGGACCTCCGATTTTGATGAAATTTGGTATGAAGGTGTAAGACCAGGTCTATTTTCATGAGTTCGCGAACCAGCATTGTCGGGTTATGGGAACGGGGGTTTTATGGGGTTTTTAATGGGTTTTTGGCATTTTCGGACCTAAATTTTCAAAATTCATCAACTTTAACGAAACCATTTAAAAGAGCTTAAAAAAAACAAACAATTTAGTATTTTGAATCTTTAAAATAGCTTAACTGGTTATAGAGAAAATTCAAATCAAGTTTCCCATGTTATTCTTATGGGCAAATCTTTAAAAAGTTATATATCGCTTATTTATCAACATATCTTAATAAAAATTTGTGTGAACCTTCACTAGGTGGCGAGTAATTAAGATTTGATCAAAAACCCACATGGCAGCAAACCTACATGATAAATCCCACGGTATTCTCATGGAAAATAAGTGTATAATGGGAGCAAGAGAGATGAAGATAATAAATAAGGTATCTGTTCCTAATCAGCTGATCAGCTGTCTTCTGCATATTTGTCAAATTTGAAATGTTTATGTTTTGTTATTTGTAAACAAATCATTCCTTTTGCATTGAAGCTTTGGATGTCCACTTTTATTACTGTTAAAAAAGTCATTTATTGCAATATAAATATTAATATATAAATTATTAAACAAAAATAATTTACTCAGAAATATAATGCTCATTTCCTTGTAAAGATTATTAATTATATAAGATAGCCAAAAAGTTCTTTGATGTTGAAACAATAATTCTTTGGAAATTCGCTGAGTACGCAGGTCTGCTGCGACGGGGGTATATATATCTATATATCTATCTATCTATATATCTATATATCTATGTGTCCGTGGTACTGATAACTTTTGAAGGGGACCTCCGATTTTGATGAAATTTGGTATGGAGGTGTAAGACCAGGTCTACTTTCATGAGTTCGCGAACCAGCATTGTCGGGTTATGGGAACGGGGTTTTATGGGGTTCCAAAGGGGTCAAAAATGGGTTTTTTGCATTTTTGGACCTTGATTTTTAAAATTCATCAATTTTAACTGAAACCATTTAAAAGAGCTTTAAAAAACAAACAATTTGGTATTTTGAATTTTTATCATAGCACAACTGGTTACGGGGCAAATCCAAAAATGTGTTTTCCATGTTATTCTTAAATGGGAAATCAAGAAAACCCTATATCTTGCTTATTTATTGACATAACTTAATCAAATTTGGTATGTACATTATCTATATAAGGTTTAACTTATACTTGCTTACAAAACCCATATGGCGGCAAACCTACATACTCACCCCCATGGGGTTTATGGGGAAAATAAAAAATTGCCAGAGTTTGATACAATTTTGTGTTTACATTCACCAATTATTGATTAACTTAGATTTTCTAACAACACCCAATGGCAGAAAACCTACATACTCGATCCTATGGTGTTTTTATGGGGAAAGTAAATAATCTGAAATTCCATTGGAAATTCGCTGAGTACGCAGGTCTGCTGCGACGGGGGTATTTCGTTATGCAGCATGCCATCTAAGATGAAAAAAGAACTTTTTTAAGCCTATTCGGTACATTCTATGAAAATATATTTTTTTGAGCCTTCTCGGTTAAAGGTCAAACAAATCAACAAATGCAAACTTAGTTGGATTTCAAAGTCTGCTGAACCTGTAGGAAACATTATAACAATAAATTCATCTGATTTGACTGTGGAAATTTCATTAAAGACTCGTGGAGTCATGATGTCTGAACAAAGATTAAGTTAAGTTTTAAAGCCACCCTCTTTCTGTATCTGCTTATATCTGGAATGTCTCAGGGGTTTCTCCATGACTTCATTTTCTTTAGTCCGCCGTTTTTTTGCAGAAAAAATAGATTATTTTTGTCATCGACTTATATTATACCACAGACTCCTTTTATATCTTTGAGCTTGGAGAAAAATACCAACAAAATTACCTCAACTGGTATAGTAGTAACTTATATCAGAAATTAAAGCAATTAAAACTTTCAATACTATAGTTTTAACTCTTCCCTTTGATTGCATGATTAATTCTAATTAATCAAGTTCTGTTAATAATTTTAATTCGAGTTTGAAACTTTGCACATAACTAAAAGTGAATTACACTTTAATACTGTTCAATGTGAGTCTTTGCTTGGTTAAAACATTTTATGATGGTTATTTAACATTGAGGAAATAGACATGTCGTATCCCAAAATGCAAGACTAGATTCCCTATAAGTATGAGTGATGCTTCTTATAAATTGCTAAAAAAAAACACCCTCCTTGTCATTTATTTAATGGGTGATTTAATACTCACCTCGTATATTTAATAGTCATCAAGTTTACTTCTGGTCACATTCATTATGTTTGTATATATATATTTTTTGCTTTCATGTTTTTTTACAAAAGAAAACCAAATCCATATGCAAACCTATAGCAATCAAATTTCCAAGTTTGAGAATAATGAATAAACTTCACTATCAATTGATTTGGCTTACGTCCCAACTCTCTTATATGGAATAAATATTTCGAATTATTATTTTTAAAGCATTAGAAAGATTAAAGGTAAAAAACTTAACACCCATTTTTACTTAATTTAGAATATCTTTTTTTAATAATGTGTATTTAAATAATTTTTTTTATAACTACTTTCCACTCGGCATTTTGCAATTATATAAATTTGTAACATTAGTGATTTTTTATTTTGTTTAAATTATGGTAATTTTAAAACGATTTATATAATATTTTTACTATTCAAAATATATCAATGCACTAATATTTATAAAATATTGTAGCTCATAAATCAAAGTGGACCCGTCTAACCGTGAATACTAAACATTTATCATTCAGTTCGAAATTAAATAAAGTTCTGACGAAGCTGGAGATGGCAAATGAATAATAGAATGGAAATGATGTATTTATTTTGACTTTGAATGAAAAGCTTTTCAATAATGAGCAGTGTGATAAATTTGTCAAAGTGTTATTTTAGCATTATTACAAAAGTGAATAATGATTCAAGTTTGGAAATAAAATCTTTAAATTTTCTATATTGCAGATTTAATAAATTTACAATTAATTACTCTTAGAGTTTCTATTTTATAAAAAAATGTTTGGTTTTTATAAAGAATACATTTAAATAATCTTAAATACAGTAAGATAGTTTTGTTTTAAATTTTTACAATTAAAATTAAAATTTAAAAAACCAACATTTGTTTTGATGATTCTATAGTACTTAAGACTTACTTGTTTAAACACTTTTTCTATGAAAATTTAAATTGTGTTATGTGTATTATTATAAGTGACAAGTAAAGTGGTATTATGAACCAATAGAAGTTTTAATGTAACATTATACCGGGTATCCACAAAGTCTCGCCCTTATTTCATAGTTTTGGTGTACGGGCACTATATCCACATGTATCCGACCTTTATTGTTTTCAAGGGAATTTAAACTAGTTTTTTTTTTTCATTAACACTTAAACTCAGCAATTGACAACAATGCAGTTTACTGATAAGGCACTACAAAAACAAATCGGTATGTAACGGCTAAATTGCCCTCGTTCACCACTCTTGACCTCTCTGGATTTCCTACTTCTCTGTTTGTTAAAGATTTGGTTTATTCCAGTTACAAATTTATAAACTATTAAAGAGAAAATAAATAAACGGAGTGATGTCCAATTCTCGGGGAGTGTTAACTGAAACCGAAAAATGATTTTCAATAAAAAAAATATAAAAAAAACGAACGAAAAAGTCACCTAGAAGATTTACGGGTAAACCAAGAGCACACATATACGTGTAGGGCCCATTGACTTTGTGCATAGCTGTAAAAAAAACTTAACGCTTGATGAAACTGAAAATAAAACCTTTTCTTAATACCATTTGTTCTTTAATTTTCGGTTTCTTTTTCAGGGCAAAATGTTACGGACACCCAGTTTTTAACGTAAAGTTTTAAATAACCCTTTCGATGAATGGTTAATTTAAGCAGTATTTTTTAGTACAAGAACTCTTTTATTAGCTATAATGTGTTAGCTAGGTAATTGACTTCAACCCTATTTTAAATGAATTTAGAGAAAATTTGTTAAAAATAAGTCAAACGTTTGTTTTTAATAGTACGTTGTAAGAACATTGAGATGAGTTATAGAATAATCAAAATGTATGCCAAAAACAAAACTTGTATTTTTAATTTGACCTTACAGTATTTGATATCGGATATTAATACATGTTAGTGATGTAAAAAGCACCTGAACATTTTTCACATTCAAACAAGACTAGAAACATCAACATCGTGGGTAAATAGTTAAAGTTATAGAATGCTTTGCAGCTTTATATCATTGTATGAATCACATAAGTTACAGATATGAGCTATGACCATATAACAGCTTTGACTAAACGAATGTCCATCTGCACTGAGAAAACAAAAGTGCAATTGCTTCTGAGGTGAAAAATCTATAAGTTCATTGCTGCTTTCCACCACCATAAAACCACAGAATATCTATTTTCAATGGGTGTATTGCAAATGAAAAACCGAAATGAAAAACAAAAGTAAGCAACACTCATACTCAAAAGTATTTGAGTGTTGTAAACGTTTGTTTTTCATTTTTGATTGCAAACACTTATCATGATATTAAAAAATTTTTAAATAAAAATATTATAAAATACCTCGATAAGCAATAGTTTTGCTCCAAGCAACTTCACTTTCAGTTTAATTAAAATGTCAATTTTTATTTTGTGAAATTATTCGTATGGATGCGAACATTCACAAAAACTGTATTTCTGTAATTTTCATAACAAACTTATTCAAAATATGTCTTAGAAGTTCTTATAAGTGAATTATATTTTTTAATACTATGTTAATAGTGGTTTAAAATCTAAGTTTTGTTAAGTATTTTTTTAGTGATCAGTACTTTAGTGCGAGTTGTTACCACGCCACGATATTTAATACTCACTGATATTTTAAGGTGTATATACAAACAAACTTATATTCAAGCAATTAAGAAATTTAATAATTGTTTATCTATTATTTATAAGTTCCTTTTCGACCAATGTTGAGGCAACTTTCTGAACTTCCCTCGGAAATGGAACTTTTCATTGGTGGCTCTGAACAGAATGTCTGGATGCTTCACGGTGGCGTGGTTGACCCATTTCCTGGCGATCACGTACCGGAAGTCCTCTCCGCTTTCCTCTAACAAAATAACATTTAATATAAAAATATTCTACGCTGTTTTAAAGTGATGAAAATGTGAGGTTTATAGGAAGGCCTTTGAAACGGTGTATGGTATGTCCCAGGCCTATTAAAATGACTTCATATTCCAATTAGTTTTAGCTAATCCTGAGCTTAAACGTTGAGAATGTGTTTTCGAGCTATATTAGTTTAACTTTAATAAAGTACACTAAACATTGATATCTGGCTTTTTTACAATCTTTTTTTTTAGTTCAGGTTGACGGTCTTGTTCTTTACAAACGGGGACACTTGCTTATTTGGATGTACACTTCAATGTATGTTTTAATTTAAAATCATATTTTGTACTCCTTGTAAGCCAACAACCTGGGGATGGTTTATATTACATTTTATGGCAAACAGTTTTTATATTGAAAAATTATTACTTAGTCAACATTTGTAAACAAATGTAATAAGCCAGACCAGAGATTGTACAAGATCAGTATATACTTATGAATATTTTAGTGATTGATTAAACTAATAAATTTACTTATTTGAGCTAAAAAATTTTAATTATAAATAAAAAAAAATTAATGTAAAATTAACATTTGTATGAAAGTTTGCAAAAAAATACAATTTTTGTTTTGAGAAATTTGAAAAATAAAAGTTTGAAACAATGAAGTCCTAGTAAAATTTTAATATACATTGAATTATAATAATTTATTATCATTTTCTTGGAAACAAATTAAAACTAGTTTTATTAACAATATGTGTGTGATTCTCTATTTTGTGTAAAACATAATTGATGAAGGATGCGGTGAAGTTCACATGTGCTTCCAATTACTCTCTGAATTAAATTGATTAACACTGCAAAACTTGAAGTGCAGCCCGAAATGAAGATCATATCTCAGAATCTGTGCTGTAGGGGCTGGGTGTTTTTGAACAACACTTCAACAGTAATTGTAAAACTGTTTGGTCAAATACTTATGATCAAATAATTGAATTTGCGCAATAAATCAGTTCAGAATTTACAAACTGTCATGATTTCAACTAACAGTCGTAGTTTGTACCCTTATGGTAAACATTAATAGTTTTGTTCCAAGCCATTACAAATATTCAATGGGTAAACGTTTTTTATATCTGCTATGAAATGCTGCTCTCTCTTAGAGTACCATTATTTTCATAACCTAAGTTAAATTTCTCAATGATACAAATAAAGTATAAATTGTTTAGGTTTCATTCAAGATTAAAGCATCTATTTCAATTACTAAGAAATAGTAAAGAAGTCCGTTCTTTTAAGCGGCGATCTTCGCACTTGTCAATATTTATAAAAATAAATATTTATTTAACACAAACACACGACACATGTGAAAAAATAACATGAACGCACAAACAATTCGACGCTTCGGGAAACCAATAAACATGTTTCCAATTTTAAAGGTCCTTTTTTAACATAAGTCGACTCACAAGTCTGTGGAGTACAAGACTGTGGTTTGGTGCTTGGAAAGACTCACTAAAGTTAAGTTAAAAAATACGCATGAAAACGGGAACTTTTTTTTGGTTTCCCGAAACGTTGATTTGTTTATGTGTTCGTATTTTTTCGCATGTTTCGTGCGTTTGTGTAATGTTTAATTTTTAAAATTTTTTATTTTATTATTTTTTTATATTGACAAGTGCGAATATTGCCGCTGAACTTTACAATATCCTGGAGGTGGGAGAACCCAAATAAGGTAAAATAATTATAAAAAGAACATGATGATTAAATTTCAAATTAGTATAACCGATATTTCCTTAGTCAGTTTGTCATTCGTAACTTTTTAAATAGTGTATTGAAATATTTAAATTTGTTATTATTATTTATTTAAAATGTTAGAGCTCCTGAACTAAATAAAATTAGTCACTATGACAACATGTATGCAAACCCACTCAAATAAACACAGATGTTATACCCACAGATTACACGAGTGGTTCTGTATTCTCCCGACCCGCTTTGCATGTATTTCTAGTGTCCAGACAACCTCAACACAGCGCATTCGTGTTATTATCGTGATTAGATGTGTCTACGCCATTTGTTGGTTATGTAATATCATTTCAAAATTACGTAAATCAAATTGGTGATTTGAACAAATGTAAATACTTAGTTAATAGATACGTTTAAAAATTAAACTAAGAAAACAATATAAATGCTTTAAGACAATTCCCGCAAAATATATGTAAATTTGTTTATTTACTACTAAACTATGAAATCAAAACATAATTCACGACTTCCATAAATAAATATTTTTATAGATTCAATGTGATAATGTTATTGGGTTTAAATCATTGTAACTTTCACTTAATATATTGGCTTTGTGTTTATATCCCAGCGAAAATACCCTTAAATTGTTCATGACGCTTACGGAGTATTGTGAATAAAATTTTTAAGGACTGATATGCTACTTTTATTATGTAAAACAATAAACAATGTATAAGTAAATAACATTAAACATTCCCAAATAAAAACATTCAAATTAACATTTAAACTAATATTAAAGTTACCTGTATTTTTTCAATTCTTGGTTGCTTTTTGGGCCTAGAATTTTCAGCTAATTGTCTTCTTAAACCTAAGTAGGCTTACTTAATCTTAGTATCAATGAAAAAAATTATTTGTTCATATTTACCGCCTTCGTCACTACACACGTAGAGCATCCCGACATCTCCTTTGATGGCCACTATGGACGCTATGTATCCCATCTCACCATCTGTTGTTAACAATATTCGCTTTCATTAAAACTCACATTTGAAAATAATTAGCTTTTCCAGAAAATATTTAAGTATAGCAGATAAAACGACAACTGAAGAACTTAACCACACTTTCGAATAGTTAATACATTTAAATACTTCAACCCAACCGCTTGGTGTTTTATAAGATTGTATTAGCTTATGAATGATATTACAATAATATGTTATTTTTCTACGTATATAATATACAATGTAGAATAAAGTATTAAAATTTTGTAATGTAAAATTAAATGGCTTTTATAGGCGGGTAAAATGCATTACGTACACAGGTGGCCAGCCTGTAGTGTGGGGCTCACCTACAAAACGGGTTTACCCACTAAAAAAAACCTCCTCTGCTCTTTAGTCGATTCTTTTCTTCGGGAGGATCACAACTCCGTCTTACTGAGAGCAAGCGAGAGACCGTGATCGGACATCCAGGTGTTGACCACACGCATGCCTCCGTTCAACTTTAGTTTTGCCAGCTCAATGTTGCGTGCAGCCAATTAAAATGTAAAATTTAATGTTAAAGTAATAATTAGAATACTAATAAATTATTAATATTATTTATTTTCTCTCCAACAAAGTTTACTCATTAGTTAAATATACTCAAATAAAATATATCTAATTATGTGATAAAATTATAAATGTATCTTTGAATTATGCATCTTCCTACCATTTTTCCTCAGAAGTAGTGGTTTAAAAGGATAACAATGTATAAGAATCAAACTCAGAAATTCAGTACTACAAGAATATGTATTGAGCCACATATTTGAATCATCCATTCATGAATATATATTTCATGACACTTAACATTAAAATTTTTAATTTGCCTTTTTCACTTAAACTGAACGTAAGATACATACTTCTTAAAAAAAAACTTTACTAAATTCCGTTAAGTTTGGATCGTTAATTTACATAGAAAATGCTTATTATTTATATGGAAGTGGACCTTGAGTATTTTTGATTTCTTAATTTCATAGTATACCTGTTGTTATCTTCTGAAGTATACCGTCTCCAAGATCTCTTACTTTAAAACTCATTGCTGTTGGAGTGCCAAAGATTCTAATAACAAACATTAATAATAAAAACAATTATGTATAAATAAATATTATTGCATCAGTTTAATTAACATAACAATTAAGTTGTCAACTTCCGTTTATACGAATATGCTACAATGATGCCAGATATAATATAATTTGTATGTTGATTATGCTTTCCTTACTATCAACAACCCCGTGTCTTTAATCTTCTTATCACAAATTTAAGATAGCTGGAAAGTTATAATTTTATAAAAAAAAATTGTAAACCATAGTTGAGTTACCTTTTTTGTATTTGATCTTTCAAACTGAGAGTTTATGAAGAAAATTGTCTTTTAATTTTATAATAAGTAATAAACCATCATTTATAATCTAATTTAATATGATTTTTAGGAAATGTTTACTATTATAAGTAATTATAGGAGGAATATTAATTAAAGTCCCTATTTTAAGATTTACATCATCACTTAACAACCATTGACGATTTCTAAAAAAGAGTTTTGTTGTGTGTGTGTAGTGCCTCTGCGTTTGTCTTTGGATAGTAGCAGTGTCTCAAGGGTTTGATTGGGGAGTTCGTCCTGCTGATAGATCATGGTGTTCTTTTAAACATCCTATTGTCTCGTTGTTTTTAATAGGGCAGCAACCGTACAACAACCAACTTATATCCAGCTCAGACTAATTCTCGATAAATTGAATACAGGTTACTTTACCTCCGTCCTTTGTCAGCTTTTGTGTTAATCCTACAGGACTACCGCGGTTTCAGAACTACTGTTCCATCATCAGGTCAGATTTCAAGATAATAAAAGTTCACCATGTCTGTCGTCACACATTAAAAAAAATTATCTGACCTGATGATGGAACAGTAGTTCTGAAACCGCGGTAGTCCTGTAGGATTAACACAAAAGCTGACAAAGGACGGAGGTAAAGTAACCTGTATTCAATTTGTCTAATCAGCTTTGGAGGCTATTAACATGAATAATTCTCGATATTTAAATCACTGCATGCTTATGTTTCTAGAGTTTTGTTCCGAGAAATAAGGGGATCCGCCTCCTCCAAAAGTCAATTTTGTGAATTTTTGGTGATTTTTTTTTGGTTTTAATAAATTGTACATATTCTCAGTATTGTGTCTGCAAAATATCAAGCCATTCCGAGCATTATTTCTAAAAAAATTTGATGTTTTTATAGAACCGCGCGCTTCGCGAAAAGTTGGTACTATTTTGCGAAGCTAAACAGATCTTGCTTATTATAAATTTCATTTTCCATATTTGTTTATCACAAATTTATTAATAAAATAAGTGTATTTTATAAAAAGGTATATTTTGTAAAAATTATTTTATAAAAAAATATTTTATTTTATAATATATTTTTTAATTATAAAATATTTTTTAATAAAAAAGATTAAATATTTTTAATATATTTAATAAAATATAATATATTTAAATTAAAAAAAAATTATATATAAATTTTATATATTTTATTTTATATAAAATTAATTATATATAAACTTTTAATATATTTAAAAAACATTTAGTAAAATAATATTTTTTAATAAAATATTTTTTAATATTTTATTTTATAAAAGTATATTTTATAAAAAAGTAAGTGTATTTTATAAAAAGTGTATAAATAGGTAAAATAAGTATATTTTGTAAATAAAAACTTTAAACGCAAATTTCCACAAACTAATTTTTCCATGTTTTACTACATACAAGTTTGAATAACTTTTGAACCAGACTAGATAGAATCTTGAAATTTTTACCACTTCTAATTTTTGTATATGAGCTAGAATAGTTTCCAAGAGTCAAAAGTTGCTATATTTCATGCAAAATAAAACAACAACAAAAATTGTATTAGTTGAAAAATAAAAAAGTTATTCAAAATCTAATATATCGCGAAAATCACGCGAAAAAAAACAGAAAAATTTTTTGGAAAATTTTTTTTCTTTCTATAAATTATCTAGTTTATAGTGTAGAAAGGTAATATATGATTGTAATATTATTAAAAAAGTTTAAAAAAAGGGCTGTAGGAGGCGAATCCCCTTAAATAAAACCATCTGTTTTAGTTCTGATAGCAGTACCATTCACAAAACCTAATCTGTACAAATTTTATTGGTGATTTATCTCTGTATGTTACAATTAATATTTTGAAATACTTTAAATTTTGTTAATTTAGTAGACCTAATCTGTAACTAACTAGGTTAGTAGTAATCTGATTTTAGTCTTAGCCTTCTTAGCGACCGTTGTCAGATGTGCAGATGACCTCGAATCAACAGAAAAACGTTTGTCTACTGTGTTCACAGTTTATATTTATATTCATGTATATCCATGAATTTTTTTAGTAGTCGGTAATTAAAAATATAATTTAAGGTTCTACTTTTCAAGCTTACCTAATTCTTTATTTAAAATAGATTTAATTGTATCTATGACTTATTGCAAAAAATGTTTTAAATTTTTGTTTTGTCATGAAGTAAAATCTAAAAACATAACTTATCAATTTTATAGAGTTTAAAGTGGATTTTCGTATGTTGCAGATGATACAAAACGAAACAGATTTATCATTTAGGCCTACATGCACAAATTAAACTGGCTTCAACAGTGACGTAAAAGTTTTCTTCATCTTATATGCCATTATAAAAAGTACATTTTTGTAGTCTGACCCATCTAAGGGGGCTTTGCGTCTGGAGGGCATCTGCAACAAGGAAGGCTAGCTGCATAGAATAATTAGTTGAAGCAATAATATGCAAATCGAACTGTGTTGCCGCAGCCTTCCCGCAATACCTGTACCTGTCCCTTCATATTTTACCACAATATTAAAATATTTTTGTTGGGAAATTGACTTTGACCAAATTATTGTCATGAGTTATAGCTGATGAAGTTATCAGAAAATAGCAAATTAGTTTCAAATTTACTATCAGAAAATTGGTGATTAAAAAATTTCAAAAGTATCCATTATGATTGCTAAAATCGTTTAAGATGGCTTTAAAATGTTTTATTTTGGATACTTTGTTAATTTTATTATATTGTTACATGTATATCACAAGCGAAATAATTTAGTTTACTCAGGATTATATAAATAAAAAAGGCCTAAATAAAAAACATCCAATTGGAACTAGTGTGATTCAGATTATAAAAAAAATTTGTATAACTCCAACATGAGCCTACGGATTTCTTAAGAGTCATCTTCACTTTTGGGCCAGTAGCCAATTGTTGCGCAGTCGGCAATGTTAACCATACTTCACCATACGGTGTAAACCATACGGCTTTTAATGCAAAACATGGTATTTTATTTTCCTGCTTCAGACGCCGTTTTTCAACAGATTTTCTTTACACTTGGTAAGTGTTTAGTTGAATAGTCATATTAGGCTTCCCATACCTCAAAATATTGAAAATTTAACAAATATTAATAAGGAAATTCGAGTTACTTTGCGACGTCACAGAGAGTAATATTTGTTAAATTTTCGAAATTTCGAGGTATGAGAAGCCTAATATAACTATTTAACTAAACACTTACCAAGTTTAAAGAAAATCGGTGCGCAACAATGGGCTACTAGCCCAAAGGTGAAGAAGACTCTCAAGAATAATACTTGTATAAAAACATTGCTATACTAACGATCTAGCTTTGATGATCTCGGCGTAGATATTGTCCCTGTTTTTTATCTTCCTCAGGACCATGGATATGCTGTCGACCGCCTTGTACACCATCGCTGACGGCGTGTAGATATACTTGAACGTCTCCCCTGCCAGCTGTCATTGCAATTCACAGAGGTTAAAAATATGGAAAGAAAAGAGAATTACATGCAATTTTTGACTTAATATAATTAAACTATGAAAAGGGTTGTGTGATTTAATGGTATATATTTATAAACACATTCTATAACGTAACGCTCAGATCATTATACAGGGTTAAACAATCTGGAAACGGTATAATAAATTTAAAATAACTCAAATAACAAAACTGAAACTTTGCAAATAGTTTTTTGGTCGCAAAGATTACTACCCAAAGTAGGCCTAGTTATAGACTTGAAACTCCAAGGGGGAATAGTCCACAAGGCGTTTTAAATCTAAAAAATAAGCTTAGGCCTAAAAAATAAGTTCCTCTTGGAAGCGTGGACTGTACCGGCCCACACATTGTTCCATGGTATGGTAAGTCTCGGCATCTCATTGCTTCGTTATCATCATAGCGTTCAATGCTTGTCGCTAGTTTTAGTGAAAGTGGTCTTGTGATTAAATTTAGTTGTGCAATAAAAACCCATGGTTAACTCCAGGAACAATGTTCAACAACTATTGGCCTACTTGTGCAAGAACAAGTGACAGCAGCATTTCGGCCCGACGACGAAACGTTATGTTCAAGAAAATGCTGAGATATATTTCAAAGTCCGCTTTTCTAGAGTACCTAAGGAAGACATTTCCGTTATAGAATTTGGTTTTATTGTTTTACACGTGCTTGGTTATACGTGCTATTTTTGGACCTACAAATTTAATGTGTTGTAGGCACCTTGTTATTTTAAGTATCTAATTTTATATTAATTTGTTTTAGTTCCAAATATATGTAGAAAACTTTCAAATTTTTGGTTTACAATACAACTTTTCCAAATGGGAAAAATTGTTGGCAGTTTTTTATGGAAATGGTTTAGTCATAAAAGGTTTTTTTTGTAACTAATTGGGTCCAGATTATTTGACAATTACACAGATCACAAGTCTGCTATGGTACTCACCGAGGTGACATTGAGCCCGGGGTTGCTGGGCAGAGGGTAGCGACACTTGCCCACCGGTAGCTGCATGTTGGCAGCGAGGGCGATCAGCGGGAACGCCGACAACACCAACAGTGACTTGATCATCGCCACTCGGTCCTGCTCAACAAATTACTATTGTTTATTTATAATGTGAAAGGCCACGCGTGGCCAACTAATATTGAAATTATGTTCGGAAAATAAATATTAATATAAAATAAACAAAAATAATAACACACGTTATAAAACATCTTAAATGTAATGTATACATTGAAGAATTCAAACCTAATTAATGATGCTTAACAACTATCTGATTTTTGACAGTCATACATAACAATTACGGCCCCAGGAAGCTGTTAACGAACGCTGGTGCCTAGGGGCGCAAACGTGTTTTACTGATGATCTCAAATCCTCGTGGACAACGGCCTCGCTTGTTGAGTGTCAATTTTGCTTTTATAACTATTTTTAAATACAAAGATTCCAACTTTTCACATCTCGATTCTCTTTTTGGCACCCTGCAATAATTGGTTATGTTTCACATTAAGTGTTAATTTGTAACCAGGTTACTTATTGTAAGCGCTCATGGCAAAGTTGTGGCACTGTGGTAATGTCTAGTTAGCCAAATTACACGTGCCACGTCAGCGTCAATGTCGACATAACCAAATATCAATACGTACCCGACAACCATTTCGTGTATAAATGGAAACTAACCATTAAGTTAAAATAAAATGGTAAAACTTAACGTAGTATTTATATTTTCTTTCAATAGTAAGTTTTTTAATATTAAAATATAAGTGTTTAGGATTAAAAAATCTTCTAGTTAAGACCTGACATATTTAAATTGCGTCCTTACTATTTTTATATGCTTGTTTTTACACGCTTTCTAATAACCTTTACCTCAAAATCTCATTTCTGTACTGATTTAAATCTACATTAAATAATAATTTTTTAATGAGGGTTAAACAATATTGTGAAAATTTCACGGTTTTACTTGATACTAATAATTTCTTTGAGTTTCACTGTTTCAAAATTATAATTAGTCTCATTAAAATCATTTTGGAATCATATTGTAAAATATTTTTACAATATGATTCTTCATGATTGTATAAATAATGTTACATCCCCAAAATGAATCAATTTCTCATTATCTCTTACTGGAAATTCAAAGAAAACAAATCACTCCAAGGGCATATAAACAAGCTTATTAGCTTGTAGCCCCTGAAATGTTGCTAGAAAGTTTTTTTTCATTTACAGCTTCCATCATAAGCTCTGAAACTTCCACAAATTGAAAAAGTTGCTACTTACGGTCTCAATCGACTCTGGGGAAAGGTTTATGTAGCACGGCTCTCAACTCGAACTGCTGCGCGCGCGGTGACGTAGATAATTTGTTGGCCCAGCTGCCGTGGAAATTACAACATAGACAAATGCGCAGGTCAATTTATCAAAATGTTTCTGGTTAGCGTCAAAAATATAAATATTTCTCAAACTAGCTTGAATACAATCATCAACAAGTCTTGACAGCTGTAAAACTATCAAAAATAAGGAAAATGGTCGAACATTCACTATGATATATATTTGTATTGAATAAGCACTGCAACTGTATCTATAAATTAATAATCTATCTGATAGATTACTGGGTTTTAAAATGTTCATGGCTGTTAAAGAACAAAATGATCGATAAAACAAATGATTTGTTGAAATATACAATTTTAAAAGCTATTGACAATCTGAATATATGCTTATATGGAATTGAAGTCCTTTTTATGGACCTGACTCACCTAAGCCAAACCCAAAATTATTCCATTCTTTATTTTCCAGAACCATTTCGTTGTCAAATTCCATGAGACCTTGCAGTAGAGTAGCAAAGTGAACCATTCCTATTTGAAGATGACAGAATTCGTTAACACTAATCTTATTCTTCGATTTTACTTTATTTTGGCTATCGGCTTGCACTAAATATTATTCTAATAGGATTTTTTTTCTTTTTAAGAGCGAGCCTAAGATTATGGCACGTCCGTGTATTAGTGACTGGTGGGTAATAATCGTTATTTTTGGCCATTCCGTTTCTAAGAAGACGGGATTATTTCCTAGCCTTCTTTTTTTTACCAAAAAAGGTTCTTCTTTCGGCGGTTGCCCTTCACATTGCTTATAATTTTTCAAGGCGATACAAAAATGCAACATTCCTCAAAATTACCTGGAAAGCCATGTGGTTGACCGGTTGAAGCAAGTGAACTAGCCCACTGCAGAGGAAGCATTGAGCCGGTATACTCCACTCCTTGTCGTTGCGTTTTCGCCCTTCGGATTTATAACAGCGAGAGAGCACCACGCAGCTGAAGAACTCTTTTCTGGAGATCAAAGTTTGAGAAACATGCCCCTTCAAAAAGTCGAGGACCGCCACCTTATCCAATTATAAAATAATGAGGGATGCATAAATTTATATCGGTTGTGGATCAGTAAAAATATTGAGCCAATAAATACGATTCATTCATAAAAGTAACTCAAAGTGAACGTTATGAACCAAAATACATAAAAAAATTCGATTAAGGAGAAAAATATGATGGAGTCTGAATTAAAAATTTTTTATACTCTATGAGTAGTCTATGAAATCGCGAAGTATTGGTTAAATATGTCTTAAATATTTTTACAAGTTAGCATTTTCGTGACTCAAATGAAATGGAGGTTAGGGGAAGAGTGGATATCAACGCATGATGTATAGACTGGGTTTGATGTTTACAAACGACTTGGGGTCTTTATAAAGTCGTTCGTCAATGTCCGTGTGCGGATATTGTGAATCGGTTTATTTGCTGAAGTTCACCCCAAAGCTTAAACTATAAGATATCTCTCTTAAAATCGCCAATAGATACAACAGTTTTTTTCCTAATATGGGACTTATATTCTTTTGATTTGTTTCGTATCTAATGAAATAGGATTATTTAAAATTAAATTTGTACACATTTAGGCCTAAGGTTTTTGTAAAATGAACTAAGGAATGCAACATGTTTACATTTATTATTGCAAGCTAAACAAAGAAATCCGTTCTCATTCAAACAAACAAAGAATAGTACGATTTTTTTACAAAAATAGTTGTTTTTTAAAATCATATACTCTGACAACAGTAAGGTATATTTGGGTGGATTTATGCGTGTATGCACGCGGATCACGAAAACGGCTCTAACAAGTTTTTTCTTCAAAGTTTGCAAAGGTCTATTAGATCCGAAATCAATTGTTTCGTTATAATGTTAAATGGAATTTCTAAAAATTGTAACATTGTTCTTCTTGAGTTAAATATTTAAAAAAAAGAGCTTGTTTATCAAAACAGTTGACGTTACTGTCAAAGTACGAACCACAGGCTCCAGTATAAACAGTTTTCCATTGTAGGCATTAATGAATCACTGAATGGTGTTCTAATTTATACTGTTGATTATAAATGTTTATATACGTAAAAGTTAACTGAAGTGGTTGAGTCGGTGGTGTAATAGTTAGCTCGCTGGACTTCAGGACTATGTCGGTGATGTCTTGGTTTCGAACGTTCGAATCCACGTTCTAACAATCACTTTTATCAGTAGGCTACCTTTCACCTCTGTACTGTATATAGAACTCGAATACCTCCATAGAAATCTATATACAGTATATACACCTGGAACGCTCACACAAGGCAAAATCGAACCAGTAAAGGTTTTGTGCGGGTGCTCACTTACACGTTTCTTTGCCGGTCCCTAACCATCCGAATTCATTGAAACACATACGGTTTTAAATAAAAAGTACAGATTATAACGATGTAAATATCTTAGCCATTATGTTTAACTGGAAAACACTATGATATAAAAACCAATGTCAATACACAACTAGAACATGAAAAAGTTACTAAGCGTAAAAGATTTTTATTTATAGGTCAGGAAAAACTTCAATCGACAAAGTTGTAGATAATGAGATAAATTTAAATTTTTACATTTAACATATTTTTATAAAGTGAACAGTTCTCTAGGAAAACAGGTGTAAAGATAAAAGTGACACGTTGCTGTAGATTTCGGAGAATCGCATCTGAGCGTGATACCAAAATTATCTGGTAGTCCAATTGTTTTTACATTTATGGAATATTTTTTTCACCTTGTTTCTCTCATAACCTTCATAACGAGTGCACGTTTCATCAGGTTTAATTTTACTATGTGAGTTTTTAATGGTTAATACGTTTATTGTATAGTTATTACATTATGGCGGTGTCGTGTTCGTAATGGTAACATGAGAGGGAGCGGAAATTCTTTTCACAAGAAAATGTTAAATTTTAAAATTTACTGTAATTTATTTAATAGTTTTCTTACATTAATTAGCAAATATTTACTTATTAAAAGATACGAATATAGAAAAATTAAAAATTAAAGTTAAAACACCCATGTTAACACCCGATGGTTTTCAGGTGGTACGTTTTGTCATAAAACCCTAAAAAACCATAAAGGAGACTAAACATTCCCTGATTTGCAAATGGTGCAACGTACTGTTTCGGTGATAAAATATTTTTAAATCACCCAATTCATTTGTACAATGAAAATAGGCATGAACTGCAGGTCATAAAAATTGTCAGTTTCAAGTTTAAAAAAAGTAAGATGTCACGAATTGGCTCATAATCGATAATTGGAGGGAAACAAGGTTTCTTTAGGTTTAAGACAAGAGCTTAACAAGCTGGTTTTGTTTAGTGAAATGAAATATTTATTTGAAATGAAATGAAATAATATCTTTATTCCAAAATAAGTTTACAAATAGTATTACAATAATATTTGGAAATGTCCCACATAGGCGGACCTGTGTGTGGAACAGAGTTCAAATGAATAGTCAGTCCACAAAGAGGAAAAATTAGAACTAAAATTAAAGTTTGCTGTAACTCCAGCCACTCACTCAGCACATTAAATCTAAATGTTTGATTATGCAACTATATATGCACAAATAACTACTGTGTTAAATAATCCGTGTAGGTAGGTCTAATAATAGAGATAATAACCAACGGAGACATAGCCCCCCACCCCCCTCCCTCCCAAAAACCTCGACCCATTCCTACCGTACCCTCCCCCATCCCTCCCCCCCACACTCACACAGCCCCCCTCCCACCGCACACACACTGCCTCGCGCACACACACACACTCACACAAGCACACCAACTGATCGCGGACCATTCGTACAATCTATTATCAAAGACAGGAGGAGAAAAAGTATTCGGCTTGTTATTAAATGTAAATAGATGTAGTGTAATTTAAAACTTCATGTCTGCCAATCCTCAATAGCCATTCATTGACTCGTGTCTTGAAAGAGTTATAAGAACAGGGATGAGGATTTTTTAGATCCATAGGAATTTTCTGATAAATAATACTAGCAATGTAAAATGGATTTGTTCTGTTGACGGATTTTGTTATTCTAGGTGTGCTGAAACCAATGTTTGCTGATGTTCTCGTATTGTAAGAGTGAGCTATAGTAGGAAAATTAATAGTGTTATTTTTAAAAATGTAAAGAATAATTGTTCTCACATACAACTGCTGAATGTCAAATACTTTAAATTCATCAAAAATTAAGTCTGAAGAATATCTTAAAGGTTTATTGAGTGCGGCTTTAATAATAGTTTTTTGAGTAATATTCAGAGGTTCGACATTACTTTTTGACATTCCTCCCCAAGCTAGAATTCCGTATTGTAAAATCGACTGTACATAAGCACAGTAAACCATACGAAGCAGATCGACAGACATGATCCTCGAAATCAGGGGAAAAATATAAATGAATTTTCTTATCCTTGACTTAACATAAAAAATGTGAGAAACCCATTTCAACCGGTTATCAAAAATTACGCCTAAATACTTATACTCACTCACCATCTCGACATTCTCACAAGTGACACACACTCCCTGGCCACCACAGGTATGGAGGCGGAGGGTCAAATCTACTGGCGCGTAGTCTGCTCTCAAAGAAAAAGCTATATATTTAGTTTTTTTTTACATTTACAGTCAAGCGGTCCTGGTCGAACCAAGTCTTAACTAAGGAGAGTCCACGCTCCGCAGCACCGTACACCTCCGGCCAACTGTCCCCCCCAAACAGCAGCGCAGTGTCGTCGGCGTACAGAAACATCTGGCCCTTTTGAAGCTCTAATTTACCGATGTTGTTCATATAAATTAGGTATAATAAAGGACCAAGTGTGCTTCCTTGGATGACGCCATAGTTTATATCTCTAGCACTGCTATTATACCCATCAATCGTTACAACTTGTGTCCTTTTGGTTAAATAACTTTCAAACCAACATAAGGCCTCATTTCTAATGCCAATGCAGTGTAACTTTTTTAGAAGGATTGTTCTATCCACTGTATCAAACGCTTTGGCCAAATCAATGAACACAAGTAAAGTCTTTTTATTGTTTGAAAGATTGCTATGTATTTCGTTCGTAAGAAAAAATAGGTCATCATTAATATTTTTATCATTCCTAAATCCAAACTGGTTATGAAATAAAATATTTTGATCTTCAATGTATTTTGAGAGTTGTTTTTTCACACATTTGTCTAATATTTTTGCCAGCACGTTTCCCAAGGTTATCGGTCTGTAGTTCTCAATTCGCTCTTTCTCTCCTCCCTTAAAGATTGGAATGACTTTACCTATTTTAAATGATTCTGGATAGACAGACTGAGTTATACTAGAATTTATAATGTGTAAAATTGATCTTTTTAAATATTGGAAATTAGTTTTAATAACTGTTGCCGGAATGTTATCAATACCCGGAGCGGAGCCCCCCCCTAAGTTCTGACACCACACCAGCAAGCTGCTCCTCGGACACGGGTACGAGCCGGAAGACGGAGTCCACCCGCTGATCGTTGTCGTCGACCGCAAAGCCAGTGACAGGGGGGACAGCACTAGCGAGTCTGGCTCCCACTTCGGAGTAATGTTCATTGAATTTGTTGGCAATTTCAACATAATCGTCTGATTTAATACTAAGTTTATTTTCTAAGAAACTTTCTATAGGAAATTTCGCGTTCTTTTTGTTTTTACCAACCAGTTCGCTAATATTTTGCCAAAGAAGTCTGGAGTTATTTCAATAATCTTATCACGGTAATAAGTCTCTTTAGCCTCCTTAATGCTTAAATTAATTATATTCCAAAAATTTCTATAGTGGGTGCAAAGTTGTACATTGAAAGGTTGCTTTTTAACTTGCTTGCTCAATTTGTCTCTTTCCCTAATTGAATTTACTAAGCCTGCTGTGATCCATGGTTTTATTTTAGTTTTTTTTGCTGATATATTTTTAGACTTGGTAGATGCATTAATAAGAGATTGCAAATTTTTAAAGAATGAATCGCTACATTTATTTACATGGATTTCATTGATAACATGTGACCAATCAAACTGTGAGATGAGCTCCGACAAAAGTTTCTGATCTAAAAATAAAAGGTTATTTTTCCGTGAAGCAGATGGTGATTGAAATGTAGCCAATTCTGAGAAAGCTAAAACAAAATAGTGATCAGTCATATCAGATTTTATTACGGCAGATTTGATTGTAAGCGCATCAGTTTTATCTACAAAAATATGGTCGATACAGCTACTTGTGGTTGGCGTTACTCTCGTGGGGACATTTATACAGCTGATAAAACCAGACTCATATAATGAATCTAAGTAACGGTGAGACAAAGGTTCCTGAGTTTCCGGTAAAATACAACAGTTAATGTCGCCCACTATCCAGTGCGTCCTATCCCTGGGCCGGTCTCGGCAGTACGACTCAAGGTCATTAATGAAAAGCTCTAGGTCAACGTCACCAGATGGACTCCTGTACAGGCCCAGGACACAGTGTCTCTCCTTACAATAATGTCCACCTTCACACCCGTGGCTCCATGAAACGACACATTCACACAATCAAAAGATAAATTCTCATTCACATACATTATCACTCCATCATTTTGGTTTCTACTTTTATCATTACATACAACAATATACCCATCAATTCCCACAGTAAAACCCTCCCCGTTTTGCCATGTCTCCGTTAGTACAATAATATCAAATTTATAATTTATTGAATTTAAATTGATAAGAAATTCGTTAATATTTTTGTTATAACTACGTATATTGACATGTAAAATTGAAATATACCCTCCTTGTTGTACAAATCCCTTAAACTGTACAAAATCCTCAAACACGCTCGCATTCACACTGTGCATTCTTTCAAATTCATCCAGAAATTGTAACATTTTTTCCTGACCCCAAAACCAACCACCAAATAATCTGACAAAATTACACCCACCCTTTACACTCTTTTCAATGTTGGATTATTGAACACAGTATAACAAAGACAAATTAAAAGAGAACAAAGATTATTATGTAACTAATCTATACATTTACAAAAAGAATTAAAACTCAGTATTATTTATTTCTCCTTCATTTAAGTTTTAATGATTCTCATAATGGATTTTGCTATAAAGCAAGCAATGACAGTAGTAAAAAAGATTAAGTGGTGATAAGTGAAAGTAATTGAAGTTTATTGAATTTATCTAAGATTTGAATTTATTATGAGGTGAATGATAATCGCTATCAAGTAAAGAGATAAAACATAATCAATATAAAGGAAATAACCGATTTCACCTTGTATAATGGCCTGCATATAATTTAGACTTTCCTTGTATGAGTAAAAATTATGTCAGAGTGATCAGACAAAACATTAAATATTTTTAACTTCAAACCTAGCTTGTAATCTCTTTCAAGTTAAATATTTTTAACTTCAAACCTAACTTGTAATCTCTTTCTAAATAATTTTACCATTTAATCATTCCATTTTATAGTCATACATAAGTTTGTTAAGAGGTACAAAGCTTAATGATTTATTTTATTTTTGTGTTTTGAATAAAGTATAACTTGACTGGCTCCTGCATGTATATCAGCCACTTCCATTGTAATGTTTATGAATGTTTTTTCGCAATATTTTGTCTTTAAAGAAAATTTTTATGATAAAATGAAAATATAAATAAGCCTATTAATAAAATTGCAAAAAGGTTAATTCAATAATTATTTTCTTATATTTTTTTATATTTCCAAACCACCAACGTCCTCATTTAAACTATTTCTTAGCACATAGGGAAATTTAAATTTCACAGTACTACTAATTCCTAATCAGTTTATTTTACATAAGTTAACAAATAACTTTTATGTAGATAGTTGCAATCATCTTTAAAATAACTTTGAAAAAAGTAAATAATCTACGGTTCAATTTAGCGTACATTGAAGGGGCATTATTAGATGCTTTAGACGACCGACGACGCGTCGCGCAGCCACTGATGCTGCAAGGCTTCGATAACATTTAACGCTCGGTTTGTGCTCGATTAAATCCAAAACTAAAAATGTTAAAGCAAACATTTTAGGTCAACTTATAATCTGAAACTTTGCAGCCTAAAGTTTGTTCCTAGGCCAAAAATAAAAAACTTTCTCGCTTAGTAACTTTTTGATGTCAAGTTTTCAAAAGTATTTGTTTTAATAATTATTATACTTTCCTAATACAAAAAATGCAAATATTTGTAAACCGTTGGAATCAGTAGCTTATGCAGATTACAAATATATAAGGTTCATTAAGCGTGCGCACTGCCAGAACTAGTCATTTGGTAGTTCTTGCCTGCCCTTTTTCCCCAGGTACCGACAACGGTGTGAGCATTCCAGGTGTATATTAGAGTTTTATGGTAGTAACTCACCCCCTTATTTTATCTAATACGATCCACGCCCAGACCAATAGTCTATGAGGTTGGGCAAAGTAAGGCAAAAAGAGGTGTGCCAACCTCTTTTTAAGACAACAAAATTATGAAACAACTATAAAAAATAAGCAATTTTTAGAAGTTTAAAATTTAACAAGTTTGAATTTAAAAACATAACAATAAATAACTGATATGGCATTAGCTGTTTAACCATAGAAGTGTAATCCACGTGTTACAATAATTGCAATACTGATGCAATAATGGAAAGAGCTCCACAACTCTCATAAAAGAGACTAAACATTCGCCGATTTGTAAATGGTGCAACGTACGGTTTCGGCCAATTAATAAAGTATTTGAATAAAGTATAACTTGACTGGCTCCTGTATTTATATCAGCCACTTCCATTGTAATGTTTATGAATGTTTTTTTCGCAATATTTTGTCTTTAAAGAAAATTTTTTTGATAAAATGAATATGTTCACTATATGTGCACTAATTCGATAAATGTGTTGTAGCAGTGGTAGTCAACATGTGATTGAACATAATTTAAACCATCGTACAGTACGCGTAGGCCTACATTAAAAAACATTGGATGAAGAGTGATCGAAGAAAATAAACTTTTCTTGAATAGAAACAAGCCTTTGTTGCAGTAGGCATTTTAGGGCACCGTTTGTTATTAATACTATTGCTGGAAAAATTGTTTAAGTTTACCGATCAAAAAAAAGGCTTGACTCCCAGGTACTATATTTAAAGACTGCAATTCTTTGTCACATAATTATATGATTTTAAATGGTAAAACTGGAAATCATTATTGAAATTAATAGCTTGTTTTTTTTAGTATACAATAGCCATACATGCACATAACAACGACCCAGCTAATTTTTTATAAAGATAAACTATCACTTGGTTAATTATAAATTTTAAATGACTATTTTTTTTTAGTTTCTTTTTTGCGGTTTTTCCATGTGTATAAAAAATGTAAAAAAAAAAACAGAAATTAAATAAATAAATTCTAACTTATTATTACTTTATATCACAGCTGACTCGAGAGGTTATTTAACTTATCACACGCCTACAGGATCAAATTAAAATTCAATGAATCATACTTGACTTGTATTACCGTAATCATACTTCATTGAAATACTTATAGACAATTTTATTATTATTTTATGCAATGTGGCAAACACACCCATTATGTTATATGTTTGCTTCCAAATAAAATTTAAAAGGTGATTGGTTATTTTGGACACCAAGCAACATGTATAAAAGAATAGTATAGGCCTAATTGTTTTCCTGAAATTGCTAATAATACTACGGATATAATAAGGCCTCATTGTTCCTAGCAATATATGACATAGCAGTGGTATTTTGGTTGGAAACTGTTATTGCTAAACCACTAATTATTTGATAAGTAAAATGAAATAACTTTGCACTCACTTTTAAAAATAAATGTATAATAAGGATTGTTTTACACAGTTAAATATGGTAGAATTGGCTAAATAAAATATGTGCACGACTATATACATAAAAAAAACATAATTTACCAAATGTAATAACAAAACCTTTAAATGAATAATCACGTCCACTATATATATATATATATGTATTCCAAAGGTTGTAGCGTGTTTTCATATATATTATCATTTTTGAAAAATTCTTTGGTTACAATAATAAAAAACTTCAAAGACACATCTTTTGATGATTATATACCCGACCAGAAAGGCATTGATATTTTTATGTCAGATTATGAAGGGTGAATAGTTTAGACGAAATAACTCATTTTATCGATTGTTTGGATAGCCACTTCTAGAATATTTACCTATACAATGATATATTTAAAACAGTGAATCTAAATACCAATACGCCCCGATGTGAAACTGACTTACTGACTCACTTAATGATCATATGTATACTGATCATGTAGTATTTTGCACTTCCAAATGAACTAGAAACTTGAAACTAGGCACACACATAACTTGTATGATTAATACGAAGGAAAATTCCCAAAACCTTGAAATTTCTAATTCCGATTTCCCACCGAGGGTTAATGGTTATGTCATAATATCATTAGAAACTAATAGTTAAGGAATAATATATATATATATATATATATATATATATATATATATATATATATATATATATATATTGAAATATGTAAATAATAACCATACATTTTTTTAAAATTAACATTAACCTAACACTAACACTAACACTAACACTAACATTTTTAACATTAACCTAGTTACATTTTTTTATTGCACTGACATGTTTCGACTTAAAGTCATTTTCAAAGTACTTTTTTGTATTTAAAGCCTATATTTAAATACCTAATGTCTATATTAAAGCCTATATTGAAATACAAAAAGCACTTTGAAAATGACTTTAAGTCGAAACATGTCAGTGCAATAAAAAATTTATGTTTCAAAAAGGGTACTTATGGTTATTATTTACATATTTCAAAATAATTACAGTAGCCCTTATCTGCAAAATCTGTAATATATATATATATATATATATATATATATATATATATATATATATATATATATATATATATATATATATATATATATATATATAGATTGGTCATTCATTAAGCCAAACCTCCGTTTGACTGGTCAATTATCATTTTATGCCTCCAGAAGGAATTTTTGCCTCCAAAATGAATTTTTGCCTCCGCGGAGGCATCAAATACTAATCACAAAACTCATGAAAAATCTGCAGCCAGTGCTCATCTCAATTTCTCTCTGAATCAGTAGAGCAGCCATATTGGATTCGTTTGTCAACAATAAGCTGAATGTCTTGATAAAGGTTAGTATGTCATATTGTTGTATTACCTACTTTAAGCACAACCATAAATTAATTATAGGTTGACTATGATTATTGTTGAAATTGAGTTAAATTAATTTATTAATCTTAAATTAGTCTGGTACGTATTTACAAGCCTACAGATTACTGTAAGTAGTGTTGTCAAAATATTACATTTTCAGAAGTCATAACTAAAGATATGGTTTCTGATATGAAATGATTAGATTTTTTTATGGTAATTCATATCAAACATAACCAAAATATAAACAATTGAATCAATCGATAAAATGAATAAGTTACTGTAAATAAGCCTACATTTGTTTGTTCAATTCATTCCACTAATTAACTTAAAATTAAGTAATGTGCTTTGTATGTTAGCGATCAGTGGTTAATAGCCTTGTTTTAGCTTATATTTTATCATCGTCATTGAGAGTATGCATTTGTTGCATGTTGTTAAAAATCAAATAATAGGATAACCTAACCTCACAGAGCCCAACAAAACTATTCTAGTTGTGTTAACTATCCAATAAAAGGCAAATATTTAATAAAAACTAGGCCTACCAAATTTATTTTTGATTGTTTTTAGCCAGGCCTACCAAAAGTCAATATGAATATTTTTAGCTAACAATGCAGCATAGCTTTTTATTGGTTGACTTTGTCAACAATGATTGTTCATGCAGGCAAAACTACAATGAAGTTGAATAGGCCTACACAAAAGTAGATAAACGATGTTTTCTTTTACCTGCAAGAAAAAGTCAGAATTATAAGATTAAAATCAAAGTACAGGAATAACTTCCACTGAGAAAAAGTATGAGTTCTGGGATATGTACCGCAAGCTGCTAAGTTGGTTCGATATAGCTAAAATACAACTTTTATCTGTTGTAAAAATTTATTACTAATATATTGGATGTTTAAAATTAATATTCTAATATAAATTTAAATATTCTAATTGACATTTATTAAAACTTGTGCAACTCTATAATAGGCTACTCAAATGATAATACGCTATAAATCTCTTAGTATGACTAGAACAGAAAAATGTTAGCACAGCGGCAACGATCAAACTTGTGCCTTATTGTGGCAACATAAGCTGTAGCCTTCTTGTGTAGAACAAGTCTGACTTTTTTCTCAGACGCTTTCATTCTGAGTTTGAACTCAGATTAAAACATTTTACAGGTGAGCTTTACCTTAAGATCAGCATTCAGGCCTTAATCTCTTAGGTAAAGATAAATTAATTTATAAAGTTGTTGGTCCTAATATGTTTTAATATTCTCTCTCCATTTCTCCTGCAGAAGAATTAACTAATAAATTTTGTTGTTAGTTGTTATAATAGGTAACGATTAGTAGTCTACATTATATTGATTTGTTTATTCAGGGTTTGGCTCAAGCTAGCATCTTGGCCACCTCTTCAGCCGAGCCATGTGAGGAAGTCAATACCAGCATCTTTGTACTTTCTTCTACTTTTCATCTTCGTGATTGCCTTCTGAGGTCTTCATGGATCATTGCCGTTTCTTTTTTCAGAAGGTATTTATATATTTCATTGTTTGGTAAGGTATTTATTGTTTTGTAAAGGTAAATGCCCCAAATACCGACACTGTATACCAAATACTAACACAGTCACATTTAATCATTGATTATGATGATATCTTTGTCGTCTGAATTGGCTACTTTAAAAGTCAGATGAGTTTACAATCTCTTTTTCTTTAAGAGAGAAGAAGGCCATTTGTTAGTGCTAGGCAGGGCCGCCGAGAGGGGGGGGGGGCAGATTGAGCAGATTGCTCCGGGCCGCAATAGATAAAGGGCCTCATCTTCAGGGGGTTTTTCTCCCTACTTACAGAAGTAAAATTTTACCTCCGCATAGGCTATGTACCACCATATATTTCTCAAGACCTATCAAAATCTAACAAAGTAGACTTATAGCCCATGACCCGAGTACTGATCAGCCTGTATGAGTCTCCGAGGTTTGAAGCTCTGTGTCAGTGAACAGACTCCGCAGTGCCACGCCGCCACATGCGCTATCGCTATACCATTTGGCAGCTATACCACCTCAACCAAAATATTTTGCAACCGGTCCTTCACAGCCTCAATTAAAAAATATTGTCATGTCTGTTTGTTGTTCCAAGTATAAAAGATACAAGAGATGCAGTAAAAAAATTAAACTGTCTTTTGGTATGGTTTATTCCATAATTATGTATATATTCTTACTTTACATAAAATTTTGCTCAATATGACTCACATGATCGTTAGGCCTTGGTTAGTTTAGGTAAATATAAGTTTTTAGATACCAGTTTTGTATTTTAAGACTGTAGGCTACATCAATAACAACCACTTTTAACACAGTTAGTACTTCATTCAAGAATATGACTTTCAGCGTGGTTTGATTTGATTTCAATAAATGTTTTTTACATTTATTTACTACTAAATTTTCATATTCAAGTAATATGCCATATTCGTATTCTACATGAAATTCCGCGTCATTTGAGTAACGCCATGAATTGGATCGAAATAAGTTTTACATATTTGTAATCAGCTTAACATACCGGTTAATTTGAGTACCCTTTTGACATATTTTTGAATAAAATGGTCATTATCCAGTTTCCACATTTCCGGCAATAACTTTGTTATTTATGGACGGATTTTGATAATTCTTGAACATTTGAGTTCAGCTCAGTTTCCCCGTCATTTTGAATACCCACTTAACCCATTTTACTTGAAAAATGTTTTTCCGGTTTTTCAGATTTTCCTGCATTTTCCGACTTTTTCCGTGGAAAAAACTATCATTTTTAAAATTAGGGCGTAACTTTGGACAGTTTGGAACAAAAATATTAAATTTTTAAGAGGTAGCACTTAAATGGCATAATTACCATTTCTGCCCTGGGCCAAAAAATTCTCTCGGCGGTCCTGGTGCTAGGAGGTTGAATGTGACGTAATTTCAGCTAACAATCTAATTGGTTTCCACTAGAAACATAGAGATCTTCATTGGGGAATAAGAATTTGAATAGTTATATGATTAGATTAACTTCTTTATTAGGTAATTGGAAACTAAATACCTAAATACGGTAAGGTTTCTAAATAATATGCTTATTCACAGCTATCATTTGACAGTTTTATGCATAATTATTAAATATTGTTAGATGTTACTGGTTGTGTTATAGTACATATAAGTTAACTGATTGCACTCAGAACGAGTATAAATAACTTTTAAGCCCCGTTTACACGCTACGATATATCGGTGCGATGTGATCGGTACCAACCATATTGTAGCGATAATTGGAGCGTGTAAACGGGAGATCGTAGCAATATATCGGGATTGGACGAAAAATGAAAATTTAATTTTTCTGGCTAGGTTGACAACGATATCGCAAGGTTGGAGCGACAGGTTGGAACGTGTAAACAGCGATCCAACTTTATCGATGCGATCAGTTCTGTAGTTGTAAACGGAACATCAATCTCCAATTTATCGCAACAATATGTTGGTGCAATCAGATGGCACCGATATATCGTAGCGTGTAAACGGGGCTTTCAATCTCCAATTTATCGCAACGATATGTTGGTGCAATCAGATCGCACCGATATATCGTAGCGTGTAAACGGGGCTTTATATGAAGGAAACTTAAAATACCGTATACACAAAATGTAAAAAATAGGCCTACTTGGATTTGCAATTTTGCTATATTATGTTTAAATTCATATAATAAAGCAATTTCACTGAAGTAATTACTTCCATTATAAAGAATATTCAAATGCCTAGTTGGATCTTTTAGATCAAAATAGCCATATAGAGTATATTACAATTTTGCAAAGTTTTTAACGGTTGCAAGCGCTAAGTATAAGCTGATTAAAAAGTAAGGTTATAACTGATGAGTATAAGATATATTAATACAAACATAAAATATTACGATGAATTATTTTGAAACTTGTTTTAGTATTGAACTTACTGAATGATCATACAATGAAAATCTTGTAATACAAGCTGGGACATTTTACTGTCCATAAAAATCATTGTTTTTATTAGACGATGCCTTTTTTTGTGGAAGATATTTACTTTGTGTATTAATTATTACACTTATGCTATATATTTTTTAGAAGTTACTTAAAACATACAACAATATTAAATCGCCTTTTTCATGATTTGGCCATCGCTTATTCTTGTTTGATTAAACAATTAAGATGTAGTCCGAATTATTTAAAATTTTGTATGAAATTAATCAGTGAAGTGAGACGGATTGTAATATGTTGTCCGTTCTAAATTAACAGCAAAAATAAACAATCTAACATAGTTTTATCCCTCGCCACAACTGTGAGTCACCGACACCAGCCGCCATATTACCGTAGGCCAGTGAAAAATATTCATGTTTCAGCTCGTGTCTGACGTGCTCCATCTATTGCTCTTATGTGATTGTTGATACCAACTGGCTGGTGGCAATAACTCAAAATGACCATTTTTGCAGAAAACCCCTCCATGAGCTGACAAATAAAATGATTCGGTTAAAAAATTAAGTTGTAAGAGTGGTAGGCCTATGACATTTTGACTGACAGTAAACCTCAATTTTCCTCCTCATTTGTTTTTTGTTTTTTTAAGGAGTATGCTTGCTTCAGTGTTTAATGCAATATAATTTTTATTCCCAGGTAACTTATAAATTTACAATTTATAACAGTTTTGTAGTTTTTTGAGTTTACTAACTGACTTGGTAGCTGAGTGGTTATCGAGCCCAACTTTCAATCTGAAGGTTGTTGGTTTAATCCTGAGTAAAGTTACAAGGCTTATAATGTTTAAAACTGGACTCAGCCGACTTTGGTAACTGGGCTGAATCTGCTGCTATTTGTCAGTAACAAAGGTACACCTCATCATGATCTTGCATTCCTTTTTTCCTGTGGCCGGCCTCTAGTGTTCCTAAAGATTGCTAAGGTGAATACGGTGATGGGCATAATGTGTCACTATAGCATTTTTATGTGCCCGCATTGTCTTAGAGGTAATGAATTGTTGCAAGTTATCATTTCTCCTTGTTGTATTAATTCTCATCATAATGATGGTTAACTTATATTGGTGTTGTTTTTTCAGGATTTGGAAAAGGGGTGACACATGACCTGCAGACATCTTACTTTTATTTCTACGTTATTTTAGTTACCGTATCTCCGTTGTTTTATACTTTTATTTTAAAATACATATAATTATAAATTTTCTATATATAAGTGTAAAACTTTTAAAATTAATTTAAATAATAACCTGCTTAAAATATTCATGTACATAATAACTTATGTCTAACATGTTATTAAGTACGGTATGTTCAATAAATACTTATCGCTGCATTATCATGTTTGTTTTTTAATTAAACCTTTTAACCTGTTTGATAAATAACAGGATCAAATTAAAAATCAGCAGTGGTTATATTATTTATTAAGGTATAGGCCAGACAGTTGAACACAAAGCCTGTAATTTACCTTGGTTAATGCACTTAAAAATTCTGTCAACAAATTCCATCACACTGAAAGTTTGAAGATGAATGCGTTTTATGGCTGAAGAATTGAGAAATATTGTTTAGTATTAGTGTCAGGAAGTCCTGTGTAGTGATTTATTATGGTAATAGTCCAATATGTATTGTGTCAAGTGTAAATTTTAGTGGATTATTAAATTAAATTAAATGACAATGCCCACAGTTATTACACTTTTATTAGATAGGTAGATTTAATTTATTAAAAACTATAAAGCATACAATTTAAGGAAGTTTACATTAACTTTTATGTAACACCAAATATTTTTACCCATTAATACATTGAAAAAATTGATAAAATCCAAGCAAAATAAACCTCTAAACCTAATATAAGATTTTAATGTTGAGGTTTTTATGTAAAATAATGAGATAGCAAAATTATAATAGGGGCTATTTTTGTTTTTGTAAGTTAATATGTTTTATACTATTGACTATACAGCATTCTAACAGACTTTTCATTCAATGTATTTTGTTTGATACCAAAATTTTGAAGGTATGCTGTGACAGAGGAGATGCAACCAATCAATGCTGTAACTATTCAGTTGGATTCAAAGCTATGCATCGTAAACATAACCAAAAATTTTAAAATGTGTCATCCGTGGTTTAAAATAATGGTAGTAACTTACCGATTTACCTATCATATGCCACTTGTACTTCTTGTTCGCTGCGGAAGATCGCGCCACTGAAAATTGATTTCAAACATGCATATGCTGTGAGAAGTCTATTTTTGTTAATTTACTGGCACATAGGCCTAGTAAATTTTTATCGGTATTTCTCAGTTTTTTTATTTGGACCGTTAAGCTGGTAGTTTTTTTACGTTCTATCTTAGATTTTGTCATAGGTGTGTTTTAGTTCATTTATTTCAAAATTGTTACTTCTTTACTTTCCATTTAATGAAGTTAACATAAAAAAATGATCAAAGTTTATTATTATTAAAGCGATTTGTGAAGTGTTTTGACATTCCAAAATCAACAAACTGATGTGGTCCCGAGTATAGATGAAAGACCTCAGGATAGCGCCATAATAGCGTTGGCCTAAATTGGTCTCCAAGTAAAACTTACCAAAACCATCCTGTAATTATGCCTAAATAAATATATTTCGTGGAATAAACCTCACTTCACAGGTATCACACTCTCTTAAGGGAATATTTTCCCTTATCACAAGTAAAAAAATCTCTTAACCGTTTTGAGTGCTATAGAACAATAAATCGTTGATCGTCTTTTTCCGCGGAAATGCTATGCAACGAACGATAAATCATGCCTCTCCTTTCATCCAAATAGTGCGAAGCAACGATATATTTTCATGCTGTCGATATCAATATGGTGGACAAACGGGAATATCGGTTGACTCAATTGCTATTTTGAAACACGGATTTAATAAGATTCTCCTTACGATCAAGGTACAAAATATCGTTGTCTAGCACTTTTGGATAACAAATTTTTTTATTGAATTTTTACCGTATATCATTTTCTGAAGTTATATGAATTATTCCCCAGCACTTTTCAAAAGTTAAGTAATATTTTTCAGCACTCAAAGGATAACGAAAGGAATACTTTCATATAAAGGTTATGTTGATTCACAACAGTAATAGCATTGAATAAAGTGTTATTAATAAATAAAAAATCCCAATAAATATGACACCCCTTTGTACAGTAAGTGAATTGTTTTTCTATTAATTTTCTCTTGGCTACTTTCGTGTGGAGTTCAATGGAAATTTTTACCCATGGCTTGATTAGAAATAGAAAACCTCAAAAGATTATTTCTATATGAATCATTAGCAAAATTATTCAAATAAGAGAATTTATTTCCATAAATAAAGATTAATAAGCAGTCATAACTTTTGTGCTTTAACTTATTAACAATACAGGACAGAAATAACAATAGACCTACTGCTTTTCAAAAATGCTTTTGTGAAATTTTTTAGAGTGGATTGCCTTTTAGGTACCTATATTTGTTTTTCTGGGCGTCAATGCATACTTTATTGGTAGATAGTAAAATCACACTTGATAAGGGCCCATCTTATTACAATTAACATATACAGAATTACCACACCAAGAGAGCCTATGTATAACAGATCGGTCAAAGTTATTCTTAGGAATTGCATACTTGTACTTTGAAACTCATGCTTGGCCCCAACAAATTTGTTGTACAAGGTGTTGAATGAATAATTATGCCTAACACCAGTATTAATGAAACCTTAAACACCCAAACTATCCTATATAAAAACTTGATTTATAGTAGACCCCTTGGTACCAGACCATAACTTTTTTATATGGAGAGTAATAATAATAAAAAAATTAATAAAATAAAGGGATTAGGAAGTTGTAAAAGAGAAAGACTTATAACATTAGACATCAACATGTATTATTTACAATTAATTTAAGTTTCATCTACACAATATGCAACACTAACAATTTAATTCTTTTCTTACTTCATTGGTGTTTTTATTCATGTGGTTTGTTCTCTGGGTCGCCTCGTTCTCCCTAAAAATGAATATTCATCAATCTTTAGACATTATAAAACTCTTTTCAAAAGACACATTATGGATGACAAAATCAACACTCTTCCTTTCGGCCACTACTCTCTTAACCCTATCAACAACTAACCAATTCTTCGTCCTTCTGCAGCTTTGACCTAATTTCCTTTTCCTTCCGTAAAAAAATGGGGAACACAGCAAGTCCAACGCCGTGTTCCAACACTAGGATTTTAAACAAATCTAGGTTTTTTCCATTCTTAACACTTAAACTCTGCTGATTTACAACAATGCAGTTTACTTATAATGAAGTACAAAAACAAGTGCAAAAACAAAATCAGGAATGGCAAGACAAGTGACTATGTCCTATGGATCTACGAAACGCACTTGCCCAAAGATAGACTTTTCATGTGAACATTTTTAAGACGTGCACTTAATGTAAAATGTATCAAGAGGTCACATTTTTGTGAATTTTTTTTGAGTGTGCGCCACTTAGAAAATTTTAACAAACCTGGAACAAACTAAAACTTACCAAGAAGATTTAAGAGTAAATTGAAGCAACCATATAGAGGTGTACATAGTTGTAAAAACTTAAGAAGTCACTTGTTAAAACACAAAATAAAACTTTACCCTAGCCTACCATTGTTTGTTTTCATGGACTATATAGGCCTACAGTAGTCTCCCTCTCAACCAGCCACCTTTTAACCCGGGTCCGCTTTAACCGGCCTACCCGGGCACAAAAAAAACATCTTTTTAACTAGCCATTTTTACCTCAACATTGCTTTAACCGGCCATGTTTCACAAGAAACTTTGTTTTTTATCTACTGTATCATTCAATTCAACATAATATCATGATATTTTCAAGCCACCTAAAATGTACTGTTCTGGACGGAAGTGTATGCCACCGGAAGTGAATGTGTTTGGACCTGCTACCCAGAAGAGAAAATAGGAAACAAATTATTATTTTAGTTTATTGTAGTTCACAGATTTCATGAGTGTTGGATGTTAGCTATATATTATCGAGTTATATATTTAGAGTTGTTTTTCTTTCAAGCCATAATTGTATTTCAGCCATATGAAATTGTAGGTTGGCATTTTTAAATGTACATCGGTTTAACCCGCCAAATCATTATTTGCCTGAGGCCTGGTCCCAAGTTGGCCGGTTAAGAGGGAGTCTACTGTACTTGGAACGGACACCAGGTATTTTGCCAGCATACATTTAGTATGTCATAATTGATTCTATGTCACAAAATTCGCCAATGTGATTAAATGTGATGTCAATGACATTCAATAAAAATATATGTATTATGCATTTGAATAGGGCCTAATACTACTTTGGCAGGCTTAATTGGTTTCCAATTAATATCCTGTAATATCAATTAATTTCCTGGCGTCTGGAAAGCTAAAAATACAGTAAAGATTCGATTATCCGAATGTCAGTTACTCTAACCCCAGAATGACATACTATTCACTGGTCCATACTTCAAAATAAAAACTTTGAAAAGACAAACATAGAGCAAGTAGCCTATATTTCCAACAAATAACCAATAATGATATTACAAGTAAAATCATAAAGAATTACCTTACTAAATTAGACACGTTGCTTAATGGGGTCTTCAAGGTACTGGTTTCAAATTAAAATACACGTTCTAGATTAATATAAGCTCAGCATTTAACAAAATTAGTAAGCTAGTGTTTTAATACAAAATTACACAATTCGCATATAAGCTAATTGTTTTATTATGATTCAATTGTGGTTGCTTTAAGCATCTTAACGCAAAATAGTGTGATCATTTTGTGAGTGAGAACGATGATTTGGTCAAGCCACATCCGTGTGGCTACGTTTTATTTTGGATGGATGACCATCCATAACCTCTAAATTTTTAACATATTTACTACAGAAATCTTGTCGCAGATAAAGTAGGCAACAGAATTTTGCCTTTAAGCCACTCATGAGATATTTAAAACACTCGTGGCTAAAAGGCCCTCATAAAAGAATTGTTGCATAAACTACTATTAATAAATATTTCCGGTATTTAACCGAAATTTAACCGACCTTTTTAGTTATCCGACCGTAGTCCGGTCCCGTAGAGGTCGGTTAAGAGAGCTTCTACTGTATTCTATTTACAACTTTCCGGTGGTTATAAATCGTAAATGATTTTTGTGTTTAATATCCAAACAATTTGGTTATCTGAACCATCCCTGGTAACAATTGCTTGGATAATTGACACTTTACTGTAAACTCCGATTTTTGTTAATCAGAACACCCCTCTGCCGCTCCGCAGTTATGGTTTATTTGGCGAGTCATTGTATGTGTGTGTTTTTTTTTTGCTATAAATTACCCTTAAAGTATTCCCTACAGATTGAGCAATAAAATGATGAACTTAACCACCCTAGCGTGAAACTGGCTAAGTACAGTACATAGTATGGCAGGCCTGTGTCGCGACTGAGGGTGGAAATTCATTCTGAACTCCTAACAGACATAGCTGCCTATTGGGAATCAGAACTCACAAGGTGTTCAACATAGATACTTATTGCAGTGTTACCGTAATAAAACCCACCAAATGTGCGCAACAATATTGAAATGTCATTTCGCACAAGCTAAAGTTGCTTATACAATAAAAAAATTAAAAAATTATTCTTTTGAAAAATTACCATATGTACTTAATACAGAATAATAAATACAGAATGCTATAGTATTTTATCTAAGTATGCCTAATGTCTTAATAAATATATAAGGAGGTTTAAAGAATTAGGCGGACGTGAAATAAGAATATATAATAATATGTTAATTAGAAGTTAAATCCATCATAATAATCATCATAAAAGAGTACATTTTGTGTTACCAGTGCTGTATTAATTTGTAACTTGAAACAAAATTGTTCACATCAGTCATCTACCTTCATACTATTTTATTAAGTTTAAATGTAAAGATGTAAATACATGAATTTTTGGGTGATTATTGGTAATCACAATATTGAATTGGTCCGGTGTAATTGATTTAAAACCAAATGTAACATTTTTAGCAATGACATTTCATAGTTAAATTGAATTTCAACAAGTACATTAGTTATTTAAAGTGTAGCATTGCACAGTTAAAAAGACTGCACTCGAAGTAAGGGTAGGTTTACACGTGAGAGTTTTTCACTCTCGGAGTGTAGTTAGTTACTCTCATAAAAATCTCAGACAGCTGTGATAGTACTCGCAGAAAACTGTCTGGGATTAACAATCTTGGAAAATTCGCTGGTTGTGTAAACACCTCTGCGAGTACCTGCTGAGAGTACGAAACTCTCTGAGAGTGAAAAACTCTCACGTGTAAACCTACCTTAATGATCTAACATTATACAACTCTATACTGTATACACCAGGAACGCTCATACAAGACAAAACTCGAACCAAAAACTGCTACCTGTGTTCTAAAGGGCAGACAAAAACGCAAAATGAGCATCTAAAGCTTTTGTGTGCGCGCTTAGGCTACTTACCTACACGCTTCTCTACGTATGCTAAATTTATAAATTTATTAAAACTTATATGGTTTTAAAGCCAAATGCTGGCTGATTATAAGAGCGTAAATATCTTAGCCATTACATTTAATTAGAAGACCCCATGATCAAAAAACGTACATCAATACACAACTAAGACAGTAAAAAATTACTAAGCGTAAACTTTTTTTATTTGTTGGTTAGGAAAAAACTTGCAAGCTTAAAAATTGTAGATAATGAAATGGACTTTAATCTTTAAATTCAACATTTCTTGACAAAGTGAACAGTAAAATGAAGAAAATGTGTAAACTTGTACGTGGCGGGTTGCTGAGGATTTCAGAGAATTGCGTCTTCATTTTAATGTCCGGAATGATATATAAACCTATTTAGAAACCCGTTCTTGCAATGTGGAGTGTTTTTACTTATTCTCAGTACAAATTATTTAATTTAGCTATTTATGTTAAATAAACATGTTAGACAACGATTAAAGCACCCGCCTAAACAGTTAGTTTAGCAATGCAGAAGCATAACACGGTGTTGCATAGCCTTTAGTGCAGCAGCAAGAGGAAAACAATTGACTACCGTACTGCTTTGTGCTCAATTATTAGACAAACTAAAAATTATTACGAAAAAAATGTTAAATGTAAACTTTTTAGATCAACTTACAATCTGAAACTTTGCCGCTAGAAGTTCGTTCTTAGCCCAAAAATTAAAAAAAAATTTCTTGCTTAGAAACTTTTTCATGTAACGTTTTCAAAAGTATTTGTTTTATTATTTTTGTAATTTTATAATATTTAATATAACTTGGGACTAACAAATATTTTTATACCGTCAGAATCAGCAGTTTATGAAAATTAAGGATAAATATGGCTCAATTTATTTATTGTGTGTGCGAGAAACCAGCATGTGAATGACAGTGTTCACACTGCCAGTATCAGTAATTTGGTCATTCTTGCCTGTCCTCTTTCATAAGGTGGCGGGGTCTGATAACAGTGTGAGCGTTCCAGTTGTACATATAGATTTATATGCTTAACACTAAATTATATGAAAGCATAGGTAGAATATTGTATTTGGAAATACAAATTTAAATAAGTAGTTATTTTGGTAACTGGGAACTTAAAATACATTAAGTAAAACATACCGTTTCATCCCTTCACTGAATTTGGCTTGTATTAGTCGCTAACACTTGCAGGAATAAGAATGATAACTTATCCTTTGTAGTGGATCCAAAGTGTTCTCAAGCATGCGTCTGGAATACAAACATAAAACTCAGTAGACATGTAATATGTGTCTGTGTGTGTGTGTAATATGTGTAATTTACAAGATAAATAAAAGTTACAAGATTTGTATTTAAAAAAATGAAATGTAGTTCTAAATCTACATCCCTCATCAGCGCTTTACTAAATTTAGATAAACAATGTGTTTGGTCATTAAATGGATAAGGTATAACTTAACTGTTACTGTAGTATTCAGCCTCTTATTTGTGGTGTCTTATTTTTACAGTACTTTTTTGTTGGCCCAGCCCACAATAGTTTATTTCGTCATTAGTCCGGAAAGTGGTCGTTATCGGTGCAAGAACGAGTTTCAAGTACGAGGCGAAGCCGAGTACTTGAATTTGATTGAACACCGATGTACCACTTTCGGACGAGTTACGAACAGTACTTTTCATCATACCACCTTTAATAAATTTACAGTTTGGATAAAAATTAATAAATTTTAACCTAAATGTGAACAAAAATAAAATTCTTAAATTTTAACCTATATACCCCCTCTTACGTTGTTATTTGTTTATCTTGTATTTGAACTATTTACAGCTGTTATTAAAAATAAAAATAAATTAACTTGTTTAGTGTCCCGAAAACCACTGTTTCACGGTCTAGTCCCGAAAACTTTGTTTACCAACACGTTTATCCAACCCACCGGGAATCAACTAGTTTCGATCACAGCTGGCCGTTCCGAAAACAACGTTTATCGCAAAGGTATGATGAAAAGATATAAAGAATGTCTGAAATAGGCCAGCCAGATTGAGCAAAGTTTCTTAAGTAAAATTGGAAGAAACTTATATGTTTGTAGAATTAAAAACTGTCCTATATGAAAAGGGAATAAGGTTTAGTACCTACTGTAGTATTATTTTACTGAATTTTTTATAGGACCACATTAATTATTTTAAGGCTGTACTTGCCAAAACAAAGCATACTTTGACATCACATTTACTTCAAGAATCATTACCTGTTCTTTTTACAAATATAACTTATTGTGCAAAAGCCTAAGTAATCTATTGAGCCTAAAAGTGTGTTTACACCAGAGGTTGACAACCGAAAGTTATTGACTTTAGCCACATGAATATAACAGTAAAAGTTGAAAACTTTTGGCTGTCAACCTCTATTGTAAACACACCTTAACTTACTATACTATATCATTAGCAAAAATGTAGGCTAGCCTTTTGTACAAAAAATTTGTAATGGAAAGCCCGTAGTTGAAGTAGGTTATTCGGTTGTTTTCTTCTTGACAGCACTAAGTCTAGTTTTAGTTGTTAGTAGGACGAGCAGGTAATAAATATCACTTTTCTTATTTTCATTTAAGGAATGTGGCAATAACTTAGTCACATAAAGAATTAAGCCCGGGACGGTGTTACTTTTTTGTTTTACCCTTAACAAATAAAGTAAAAGATGTGTCCGATAATATTTACCATGCGTCTGTTAACATGATAACTTTTTAAAGAAGCCTCCGATGTAGATAAAGTTTGGTAGAAAAGGCATCATCTATTTTAAAAATCAGTTCGTGAACCAATAATTGTACCATGGGAACGTGATTTTTAGGGTTTCAAAAGGTGAAAGGTGGGTTTTCGGGATTTTTATTCTCATTTTTTTTTTAATTTGACAATCTAAGCTCAAACTATTTCAATAACTTAACAATTTAATAGCCTATATTTTGAATAATTAACTAAAATTAGTTACCAGTACAAAGAAAATAAAATCAAGTTTTCTGCTGTATATTATTGTATTATCTGTACATTAATAAGTCAACATACTTTTGATAAATTTATTTGATTAGTAAGTAGCTTTATGCATTAAGAATTAACATTATTGCATGCGCCTTCGCTAGGTTGTTGGTAACCCTTATTTTTGCTTAAAAACTCCATGGAAGCAATCCTAAAAACTAAATCCCAAGCTATTCTAATGCATAATTGGTTTATTGTTTAAGAGAGCAAATAGATATATGGTGTCTGTTCTTAATTATCTGATCAACTGTCTTCCTCATTCCTAAGATTTTTAAAATTTATGTTTTGGGATTTGTAAACATAAACAATCATTCCTTTGTAATGGCAGCTTTGGTTGTGCAATTCAAATAGTACAGCAGGTTAACACATCACTGCAGCATATGACATGATTGACCTTCCCCCTATGCTGAAAATTTTAACATAAAAACATGCCTTGTGGTTGCTGAAGAGCGCTTCCCTATTAATTTTCTTTGCCAGCCACCATTTTTAAAATAGTACTCACTGGTGAGTGCTCAGCACCTGGCGCCCTCTCCCACATTTTCCAGCCATATCAAAGATAACGTTATTTTATTAAAATGTAACTAAATTTTTCACTAATCAGAAAAAAACACTAAAAGTTTTAAAAATGTATATACGATTATTTTAAGAGAGCTCTGTCATGGCAATCACTGGTGAACGATCAGCACCTCTGGCATTGTCATTAAGTTTGTTGACTGCAATTTAGAAACGTTTGATCATTGTCTATGTCATCTCTGGACCCATTGTTCTTTTCTGGGATAAAGCCATAGTTTTACTTAAGATAAAACTCTATTATTATAATGTAGCCCTAAGCACATGTAAAATGAATGCAAAATTTTGTAAAATACAATAGCAATACGGTTAGAGATGTTCGGAAACGGATTGCACAATTAATTAGACAGCCTGAGTCGTCCATAAAACGTAGGCAAAAGCAGCCCTTACCTCACCAGTGAACTGCCGCACAGCAACTGATTGAAGTAGACGATACACGAGCGCTCACCGGTGAGTGCGCAGCATGGCAGAAAATAACTAGACCACTCACCGGTGAGTGCCCTGCAACGAATGTGTTAACAAAATAAGTTAATTCATCATAACTTACTGTAACACCATTATACTATTAGTAAAATTCCTTAGGTTTAGGCCTACTTAAAATGAGAGTGGAAATATATTCTTTATTTTATTGTGAGGATTATTTATTAGATTATTAAGAATTTTTTGTTGTCTTGGAGCCTAACTTAAATAAAATTAAGCATTGGAAATCCGGTGAGAAAGCGGATCTGTTACAACGAGTTTTATGATTGACATTGGCGATACAAGTGCTTTGTTATACTTGTATGACTCCATTTCTATTATTAACTACCATATCCGGCATGCTTTGCAAAGCTAACCAGAGGAAGTTTTTGCCCTTCAGATGAGCTCGTTCGCTACGCTCACTTGCTGTCAGGTTAAACTCATTCGCTACGCGACTCGCTGCAAGTCTATAATTTTCCTCTTGGTTTTATTATTACCGAAATCCGCTCAATACTTTAAGTGAAAACAGCTATTTAAATAACTAATATTTCTAAATGTAAAAATATGTTCCAATACAAAAATGTTGCTTCCATAAGAATAACATGGTAATTTTTAAAACGTGCGATGCAGAGCCCTGTGTAATTTTCTTAACTTTTTCTTTCATAATAACCTTTTCCTGTCAATAACAAACACAACAAAAAAAAATAATTATATCGATCCAGCCGTTCACGTGTGATGCCATTACTAAAGAAATATTGATCCATTTTTATGTGTAGATATCTAGGTAGGCCTATGGTATGTAGGTGAAAGCAACATTGGAATCTTACCATTAAACTTAGGGCCCAACAAGTAATCAATTTTTTTTAAAGAGTTCTCATCATTTATTAGGCTAACTTATTGAACACTGAAAATACTTCTAGGCTAGAAAATTAATGAACATAAACAGACAAATAACTAAGTAAGTTTAGGCTTAATACTAATTTTGTGGTTTTTTGCTTCTATAAACAATGGCTACTGTACCATTCCTAAGTTATAAACTAGGACCTATCAAATAAAATATCTGAAAGAAAGTCAAACATAAAACTTAGTTTGTTAGAAATTAGACAGCTAGCTGATGCTGTCAAATATGAATCAGAAAGGTATTTTTTGCTTTTGTATTGAGGGAATATGAGTTTTAAATGTTTCCAAACACCATTGATTTTGTTGTTACAAACATCGCTGTCAATAAAAGTGACGGAGGTTTACGGTTAGATTGTTAGGTTACATTATGATACATTTTTGTTAATGATTGTATTACGCAAATCTTAACTCAAACTATTACAACTATAAAATAATCGAAATATCCAAATTGTAACTTTGATAATAACGCTGGAGTAGGATAACGAAGTTTCACAAAAATTTTTAGACCCTACTTACTTGTTTTTGTTATTTTCGGTTACCTTTTGCAATATAATTGTTTTATTGTCAAAAGGTACTTAGGCCTATGTTTAATATCTTAGAACAAAACTAAATCAGGTGATAAAATTGTAATCGTATCGTGGAATTGTATCATCCTTAGTGTAGCAAAATTATCGAAAAATCAAACTTTTAACATTGATAATAACGGTGGAGTAGGATAAAAAAGTTTCGCCTGATATTTTTACTCAATGCCAGACTAGCAAGGTAACCCAATAAAAAAAGGATAACCTAAGGTCACTTGTTTAAAGGCAACTTAACCAAAAATCAAATAGCAAGACTTCACTATTCACTAATCACTATTTTGAGACTAAATAATACTCTAAATAATAACATTAGCTCCCAAGATATAAACAAGAACTAGGGCCTATTTTATAATATTCTTTCAATAATATTACCTAGGGATCTGAAGGCATTTTACCAGTTTTAATCCACTAAGTTAGACAAATGACAAATCTTTATTGCCGTTTTCACATTGTTACATGTATGGCATTGTCACAATTTATAAATATGACTAAAAACAATGAAGTTCTATACAAAACTAGTTAACAGATTTCAGTTTGTTAAAATTCATCTATGTCATGAACACTTAAATTGAACAATAAAGCTTTCAATGTTGATTTGAACTTCTTATGGTCTCATGGTCTTTTATGGTCTGATATTAGGTAGAGGAACAAAATATGAGATTGATGCAGGCCTAAATATGTAACTCAACTCTATTTTTAGCTAACCTTATCAGAGTAAAAAACAATTAATTTTAAAAATAAAATGAAAATTTTCACAAACGATTTAAGGTGTTTTTCATCTCAAAATAATTGCAGGTTAGTATAATAGAAGGTAATAATAGCTCCACTTACCTTGATTACAAAATTGATGTGATTTTCTTCCACCAGTCGAACTTAAAATACTCTCAGGTAAAAATAATCGGAATTTTCTGATTATGTTCTTTATCCTTTTCTCATACATGTATAAAATAAGTGAGGTTATGTTGACTAGAGCTAGCTGCAGACGACGGCTTCATTTTTTCTGCTTCTGTATGGACGTAGGGAGGGCGGAGGCGGAGGTAACAACTGACAATTGGCTTCTTCAAACAACTGGTCAATTGTAACCAACTGCTTCCGGAGGCCGAAAATCAAGATAGACATATATCAATTGTTAATTTTTGCCTCCGGAGGCATTTTATAATGAATTTCATTGTAATAAAATTAGGAATATATCAAAATTTTATGGAATATAAAGGTTATTTATGTAATTAAAATTATATATTCAAATGTAACCATACTCATAAAGTTGAGTTTACCACCTGAAAATATGTGCTAAAGTTGGAGGCAAAAATTCAGGAATATAGCATTGGAGGCATGTACTCATAAATGATATATATATATATATATATATATATATATATATATATATATATATACTGTTTTCTTACTTGAACTTAAGTGACGAACACTTAGTCCTATTGTGTAATATGAGGCATGTTATTGAAAGATTTTCAAACTAATTACAACTTTGATCTTATAGCTTTTGTCCTGTGTAAAACGATTTTTGTGGTAATTTTATTGTAAAGTCTTGCGACGTTTTCTAATTTCTATTTTGAGAATAGTTGGTCCATAGAATATTGGAAAATCCTGTTCATAGGTTTCCAAAGAACAAAAATGTTAACCATTTGACCTATTGACATTTGACATATCTTATCGGTGGCACTCAAACCCTATTGTATGATATTTATTAAATATCAATATCATACAATTGAGTTTAAGTTAATTTTGAATTAAGTTTAATGAAAGACCATTCTTATCTCATTTTGAGATAAACCACACTAGTTATCTCCCTGACTGAATTTCAATATATTGTATTTTCTCGCATAGAGTTCTGGTTTTAAATTTACTCCAAGCGACACGAAAGTACAATAAACTTATCCTTATGCAAAAATAACTTTGCAAAATGTTTTTTAAAGTTTTTGCACAACTAAAACTGTCAAATTATTTTCAGGATACATAATATTACAACAAACCATATGAACGTTTAATAAATTTTCAGGAACAAGCATAGGGGCATGGTGGCGGAGCCCTTAAATATCTTAAATATATCCGTTAACCTATACTTACTGCCCTGAAAATATGGACCTAGTAAATGTTAAGTAGTTGAAAATGTTTCAAAAGTTTAAGCTAGATGTAAAAAAATGATTTAAAATCTTAAAACTGTTTTAAAATTTTTCGTATAAAGTATGGCTGACTCCACTGAAATCAAACATAACAATTATCAGAGTATTCCATTTTGAAAAATGAAGAATTGAAATTAGAAGCTGTACTTTATAATATTTTGAAGTGTAACTTGTTATAAGTAAAATAAAATAAATGGACAAATTACCCTTAGATTTGGTGAACTGTAATAACTTAAACTGTTGATTAATCATTAAAGTAACTCAGCCATTGTAAAACCATTTGTATATTTACAAATTCCTATTCATCTTAATCTTAATTACCAGTTACATTTACATTTTTCAAATATAATTTATATTTAATATCATAAAGTTATAAGACTAATGTAATAATAATTTTTTAGGTAATTGTGGTTATCTTCTCTTAAAGTTATGTTCGTAATTGTATTTTAATCGAACCAGTATCACTAGATTGGACCTCGTGTAGTATCGACTATAGTTGCCATGGGGACTGGAGCATGAAGGTGGTAGATATGTTGGGTAAAACGACCATTCCAACGCTGCTGACATGCGCAATTATAAGAATTTATCATTTAAGTAAAAAAAAAATTAATAAAATAACAGTAGCATTCAGTTTAACATTGTATTTGCATTCTGTAAGAAAACTAAACAAAACTCCTACATTCAGTACCGCATTATAAATTATTAAAGTTTTACTTGGTTTGAAATATTTTTGCAAAGTTTTTTTATTATCTCATAAAACTCCATGTGGTATTAATTGGTATATAAATGTATTAAACTTAGAAGTATTAGTATTAACTAGGGGGCCCGTGCAGCGCTATGCGCTGCATTTATTAGAGTAGGTGCCAAAGTAGAGTAGGTGATCAAACCTTGCTCCAGCATGGTAATAAACCGAGTTACTTTGGAAATGAAAATTAAATTATAGTGAAAATCAGATAACACCATATTGGTGTTTCATCAATCGATCTTCATCACTACTTAATTCTCCAACTTCCCATTGTGATAGTGTTGAGATTACGTGATTATTCTTATGCCGGTATCTCTTTAGGCCTCTGTCTAAACACTCTTATAAAATTTAGAATAAATGCACAGATTCTACATCTAGATAGCTCAGCACACATAAAACATAAATGACAACTGAATAAAAATCAACATTTCATTACAGCTCATCCCCCTTGAGTTATGCAACACTCACTGCGGCTGTTTTTGTAGTACCGTTTGAGGTAGTCGTCGACATAGTGAATGAGTCCACATAAATATTTATAAAGAACTAAATTATCTTTAACTTAATTTTCCATGGCATAAAAAAATTCAAATAATTAAATCACAAAAATTAAGACAATATACATCTTTGTGGGTGTGATCCATTTTGTTTTTATAAGGCGATATTTATATTTTGTCTAAAAATTTTCTTTACACAAACCATTTTTTAATAAGATTGTTATTTATAATGGAGGTAATTTTTTTTTAATTTTTGTCTCTTTTTAATATGCGTTTAATATTTGTAGCATTCTGCGTTAAATTTTGTTGTAGTATCATAGTTGACAAACAGGGAATTACTCCGATAACCTATCGCTATTCCTATAGTTCATAACAGTTTGAAAACCCATGCACACAAATTTAGTGTTTTATTTGTTGAGTTTCGTTATTGTTTTAATACCAAACGGACAACCTAAATAATACCCATGTCAAAAATCTCAATTTACACACTTGCTTTCGTACAGAGAAATTCATTCGTCTAGGGTTAAGTTACTTAACCTATTTTTTGTGCCCAAATACACGTAAATAAAAAGTTCAACTAAAATCTACCGGCTACATTTTCAGAAAATGTTCAAACATCACAAAAGACACTCCTCGTATTGGAGTATAAAATTTATTGTGTTGATATTATAGTACAATTTGTATACAATTGATAGATCAATTTTTTCTATTTAGCTATTAACATAATGTGTTTTCTGTTTTACTATCAACAGTTGTTATATTTTCCAATTCAATATAAATTGTTTCCCATGTTAATCTTTTGGACAAAAAATGAGCTTTGAAGGCTTCCCGTGGGCTTCAGAATTAAATTATCAAAAATCTAAAACCTTATTGCAAAACTACGAACTGAGACCTTTCTTTTGACACCTCAAACTTTAAAATTGGTCCAGAAATAAAGGAGGAGTAGTTTAACAAAAAAGGGCATCACGCATTATATATATATAGATGTAATATAATTAAAAATTTGTTATTAACAGTATTTTTTTTTTAATGAATACAATGACAAATTGAATTGATTTATTTTATTTATTTAGTGTGTAAATACTACGATTCAAGTAAAAGATATCTCAGTAAGGTAAGACAAATGGTTTAGTTGAATTCGAGGTAACATTTGGTTAGAGAGGTTAACACATTCACACAACTGATAAGAGGCAAGGACGGCCTCGTTATCTGACACTCTGAGTGACGACCGACTCACACGACCTTACACTGCAAGTGGTGATACAATGGTTATAGGCCTAGTAACATTTAGGGTGCAGTTTTAACACATTCACACAACGATCATACAGATTTACACTTTATTACCATTCAACGGGTGTTACACCGGTTGTAATAAGAGTTAGGCTAGGGTGCAGAGTTAATACATTCCCACAACTGATAAGGAGCAAGGACGAAGCTGTTATTTGAAATTCTGGGTGATGACCAACGACTCTCACGTTTATTGAAATCACATATTTTTATTAAAGTTAAAACTCTCACACAACTGATTGCAGGCTTCGTAGACGTCGTTATTTCTCGTATTGGAGTATAAAATTTATTGTGTTGATATTATAGTACAATTTGTATACAATTGATAGATCAATTTTTTCTATTTAGCTATTAACATGTGTTTTCTGTTTTACTATCAACAGTTGTTATATTTTCCAATTCAATATAAATTGTTTCCCATGTTAATTTTTTGGACAAAAAATGAGCTTTGAAGGCTTCCCGTGGGCTTCAGAATTAAATTATCAAAAATCTAAAACCTTATTGCAAAACTACGAACTGAGACCTTTCTTTTGACACCTCAAACTTTAAAATTGGTCCAGAAATAAAGGAGGAGTAGTTTAACAAAAAAGGGCATCACGCATTATATATATATAGATGTAATATAATTAAAAATTTGTTATTAACAGTATTTTTTTTTTAATGAATACAATGACAAATTGAATTGATTTATTTTATTTATTTAGTGTGTAAATACTACGATTCAAGTAAAAGATATCTCAGTAAGGTAAGACAAATGGTTTAGTTGAATTCGAGGTAACATTTGGTTAGAGAGGTTAACACATTCACACAACTGATAAGAGGCAAGGACGGCCTCGTTATCTGACACTCTGAGTGACGACCGACTCACACGACCTTACACTGCAAGTGGTGATACAATGGTTATAGGCCTAGTAACATTTAGGGTGCAGTTTTAACACATTCACACAACGATCATACAGATTTACACTTTATTACCATTCAACGGGTGTTACACCGGTTGTAATAAGAGTTAGGCTAGGGTGCAGAGTTAATACATTCCCACAACTGATAAGGAGCAAGGACGAAGCTGTTATTTGAAATTCTGGGTGATGACCAACGACTCTCACGTTTATTGAAATCACATATTTTTATTAAAGTTAAAACTCTCACACAACTGATTGCAGGCTTCGTAGACGTCGTTATTTCTTACAATTAAAAGTAGAGTAAACCAAAACTGCTTATTTTTCTTTATAATCTATATATTTTTATTTATAGTTGTTAGAAAATTGCGAATGAGCGCATTTTAATTTTTTATTTGCTGTAAAACAAATAAAATAATCAAAGATATAGGGAAGGGGTTTTTAGGGAAAGGCGGGAAAAATGTATTAAGCACACAGGTACAGGAGGCACAGGCCTGTAATAAGGCACAGGAGCCTGTAGTGTGGGGCTCCAATAAAATACGGGTATACCCACTAAAAAAACCTCCTCTTCTCTAACCTGGAATTGTTTATCTTATTACGTCATAGGGAATGTATTAGGGGAAAAGTCTTTTTAAATAAAAACCATGATTGAACTTTTTATTTAGACAACGAAGACAAAATACTCTTTATTGACATGAACATTAAGTACAGTCATGGCGTCATTATTTCTCTTCATCAGTGATGAGGTTGGCCTTCTTCATTCTTCAACAGAGTAAAATTCTTTTTTCAGTAGGCAGTCAAGAAGAGCTCCTTTGAAGTTCCGGTCGTTTTTATGTTATTTCAGTGCAGGTGGAAGGGTGTTGAAGAGTTTTGCACTGATGCAACGGGTTTTATCTCATAGGTTGATAGATGATGTGCCGAGAATATGTAGTTGATTCGATTTTTTGTGTTATAGTGATGGGCCTCTGAGATGTTTATGGGTCTTTTGTTGACGACGTGGGTAACTCAGCATATCTACCTCAGCAATGTATCGGTTAGCTACTGTCTATAGTTTCAGCCTTTTGAACTGCCCCCGGCATGAGTCACAAAATACCAGTCTAGCCATGATCCTGAGACGTAATACTCTCTGAAGGTTTTCCTGAGATGGTAACCCCCAACAATCAGTCCATAACGCATTTTATTCTCAAATAAAGTAAGCAGGCCTTGAGGTTTCTGCATCCTTAGTTTTCTGAGGTCCTTGATTTAATCACCATAATAATTGAATATACCGGGTTATTCAATAAAGTCTTGCCCTGATAAAGAAACCGAATAGTGTGAAAGCAATTGATAGTATAATAAAGTTTTATTTTCAGTTTTAACAAGTCATTTCATTAGTTTTTACAGTTATGCGCAAACTCAATACACTTCAATGTGTGCACCTTGGGTAGCCTGTAAATCTTTTAGGCGACTTTTTAGTTAATTTTCTATTAACAGCCCTTTTTCGGTTTCAGATCACATTTCCTGAGAAACGGACAAGACTGTATTTATTATTGTGCCTTTTAAAGTTTCAAAATTAGGCACTGGGGAAGAATAAACCAAATCTTTGACAAATCTGAGGACATAAAAAACTCCAGAGAGGTCAAGCGTGGTGAATAAGGTAGCTATTTAGTGATTTGTTTTTTCAGTACATTATGAGTAAACTGCATTGTTGTCAATCAGCTAAGTTTAGGTGTTAACAAATTAATGAGAAAAACTACATTAAATTTCCTTGAAAACGAGGAATGTAAGGTGCTTGTTGCTATAATGGTGTCCATACAACAAAGCTATGAAATCAGGGCAAGACTTTATGGACACCCTGTATATTATTTACACAATCACAATCACAATCACAATCACAATCACAATCTCTCTTTATTTGTCATCTTTAAGATTACAAATAGTGTAATTTTTAACAAAGATACAAAAAATTACAAAAAATGAGTCTTTTGTTGGTGGTTTTGTGGTGCAAATTGTCAACATTTCACAGGGTTCCCTGTAGGAACTCCTCCAAGCTGTAGTAGGGTCGATCTAGGAGCCATCTCTGCAGTGAAGACTTTAGCGCCTTGCCCCTCTTAGAGCGCAAATCCTGGGGTAGGTATATATACCTACCAATATATAATATATAATTTATATTATCAAATGAGAGCTGTGAGAATCATTTGTGGCCTATCCCCTCTATAGTCATGTAGAGGGATTTTTCGAGCCCTCAATCTCCTCACTTTGCCTTCAATTTTTATATACAGATCAATTGTGTCTTCAATGTCGAATTTGAATGCAATTCCAACTGTAGGAGAGAATCACCCCTATCCAACTAGGCACGGAAGTGACTTGTGCACTTCCAGTCATCGCCTTACCCTCTCTAAGAGGAACCTTGATTTCACTGGTCCACACTTTTTCAATAGTTTTCCACCAGAGTTAAAGAAGTGATATGGGCTGGAGCATAAAAGATTAAAAAGTTATTAAGGGGATTTCTAAATGAAGGGGAGTTTTATACCGTGCAGGAGTTCCTAAACACCTTTTAAAATACCCAGAATGTTAATTAATTTATTAGCAATTAAGAATATTTTCTTTTCGTTTAATTCTAAGTTTGTAATTATCATGACGACTGAGATGTACAAGCTGTATGTACTTTATTCAGAAATAAAGATATGTCTATGTCTATTAGATATACGAGACATATTAAATATATTGTAAACTGTAATTATGTGTTCATAATAGTAAAGTAATATGTTTCAGTGAAATGTAATGCAGTTAATATTAAATATAACTCAATAATAAATTGATAGTAGTGACATAAACAAAATAACTTGATAAATTAAAGCAGCGTTCTGCTGGCCAGTTAATTTATTACATCTTAAAGTAATGGTAAAAGTGGTTAAGATTAAATAAAACCTTATCTTAAGATAAGTTTGATACACATTTACTTCCCCAGTAAAGATAGTAAGCCAATTATGTTTACATACTCTTTTGTGTACTTTTAAATATAAATACTGTATAGGCCTATACAATTTTATATGAAGAGTGAAACCCTTAATCGCCTAAGACTCTATTGGGTCTCCACCCTCCAAATCCCATAATTTTGTTCACTAATAGTTATAACAAAATAGGGAATAATCAAATATCTCTAAAAAAAATAAATAAATAAATAACTCTTAAATTTGGTCCAAGAAACTCAATGCACTAAAAATTATACAAAGCCGGACTAAAACTGTACCCGACCTTAAGTAATTCATTCATTACCTAATCATTAATGAAATAATTAAAAAAGTAACTCAATTAATCAATAAAAAAAAGTTTTACAGCCAAAAGGGTTAACTACATTAGACGGACAATACATTAGACGAACATGTTGTGGCATGTTCAAGTTATTGTATATGTAAATATAGAAACTAATAGAACACTACTCAAATGTCGACACACGTGCAGAACTAATTATAATCCAGTACCACAAATTAGTATTGTGTTGCACCTTTTCTAAGCGTTATTCAAGTGCTCAACTCGAAACTGGACGTGAAGCGTTGCACCCGATGTCCACTTGATTGCTAACAGATGCTGAACTAAAAAAATGTGCCTGATCCTGATAGCAAACCTTATGGAGCACAAATATGGTTCATAATAAATTTTCTTGTAAATATTAGTGGTTTTACCTGTGATTCTTACCTTATTATGCATGTCTGGTATTTGGAATTGCTATTTTAACTGCTTACAACAATTTCCATGATTTAGACCATATTTTAAATGTCCCTAAACTAGAAAGTGAGGATTTTAACAAATTTTATGATTTGATATAATAAAACTTGTCACTAGATGACTAGTGAGTGACTAGTGAAATGTTCGAGAGTGAGCTGAAATACGCAGAGCTGAAAATTATTATTATTTTTTAAGTTTAAAATATGGTGATATTATTTTTAAGACGATTCTAAAATAACATACAATGCATGGCTCCACCAAGACAATCACAAAGAATGTCTTTCTCTTCAAAGTAAAATGCAATACTTCCTAGACACGTGAAGAGACGCTTCAATCTTCCCGGTAACCTACGTCTTAGCCAAACATTCCATCGTTACTTTAACTGATATTATTGTTTTCTACGTG